>CM037996.1:8067958-8497366 GCA_021234005.1 Nephelium lappaceum
TTGTTTGCTTTTGAGTTTTGATACAAATTTAAAAAATAAAATGGAATGCTTTTAGAGAAGCACTCGGTACATGCTTATCTAAAACTTAACATTTGAAAGCATTTCCATAGTTTAATAAACTTCAAGAATTTTCTTCTCAATTTCTCCCGTTCATTTTGTTTGAAAATTATAAATGATTTTTAATGCATTTTTAAAAACATAGATTAATCGAAAGAATTTCTTATTTATGGAAGTCATACGTGGAATTTATTCCAAAACGAATAATATCAATTATAGACCTAAATTCAAATTTTAAACCTAAATCATCATCTAATTAACAATGAAAACAAGTATATTTATATTGCATGATGTCATGATTCTTGGCAACAGTATGTTTTAATTGGTAATTTTGATTAAATTCAACTAAGCAATTGCTAGTACAAACTCGAAAGTCCTGTTTTCTTAGCACTTTTAAGAGATTTTAGAACTGGCTAGGCAGGCTAGCATCTATGAACTTGGAACTTAGCTTCTTTAAGTTCCTCAACTTTTACAAACTACAAACAACCTAGACATTTCTTAATAATAATTGTACATTAATAACTAATTAAACTTCAATTGGGGTCTTGACAGCATCATCCTTCTCTTCGTTCTCACAAATGGTCAAGTTTGTATGAGATATTCATACTAATAAGACCAACTATGCTTCAATTTGTTAATTAAGGTAAAAATAAATAAATGAATAATATAATAAAACATTCATTGGAAGTATCAATTAAATAAGTTTATGCACTATTTCGAATATCTCGTACATTGCTTGAAATTTGAATAAAGAGTCAATTGTCACTATATTTTGATCAGATCAAAAAGGGTCTACAAAGTTTTGTAGTACTGATTTAACAAGTTCATTGATCGTAATAAAAAATTAAATATTTGTACTTTCACATGTGTTTTTGAGGGCTATAAATCCTCTCCTAACTTTATTTTTAACCTTGATTTTTTGTAAGAGTTTGGATTCAAGTAACGCATGAAAGAAAAATGGTATAATAATATTAGTTATCTATTATTTTTTATGATGGTATATCGTGAGATTATATATAAAAGCTTTAAGAGAGAATCCTCGCTCATTTTTGACATTATTTTGCCTACAATCATCTTCTAAAGGTAATTATTAGTTTTTATTAGTTTTTAATTTGAAGTAAGATAATGTATAATCTTAGTAAATTGAGAAATGAGTTTCTAGCATATAGTATACAGATTACTAACAAATTTTGTTTTCCCTTGTCATTTCCTTGTGACCACTCAAAACAGTTATTGCGTGTTATACGGCCGACCAAGTACATATAAATTTATTTTACTCATCAATGGAGAGAATTTTTCTCTCGTAAATATCAATCAACATAGTTGATAAGAGATTATTTTAGTAAATATCTATCAATATAGTAAATATCGATCCATATAAATTTTAAAAATTTCTCTTGATTATATTAGTTTGATAGTCATCAACTTGAATCAAAAATTAATTTTCAATGAATATTTGTTTTACACACAACATATTGGACTGAGTCACCTGTTGTATGTTTTCCCTCGAGGGATTTCATAAGGGGTCTACAAGTAAAGGTTCCTCAAAAAACTCTTGTTTCAGAGAAATCCAATTTAATTATATTTTTCTATAATCACACTACTACAACATTGATCTTGCTCTACAATTTCTCTGTAACAAATGAACTTTCATCACAATTGCTGCCAACCACCTCAATCCGCAATCTTGCTCGATGACAAATAATATAAGACAAAACTTTTAATATTTCCAACCTAACTCAACTTTGTGGTTCACTTAATAGAATACCTGAATGCAAAGCACAGGTGTGCGAAGAGCCATAGCATTAAGTTGTCCTACTTTAAGAGTAATATTATAGTAGGTGCTGTCCACATGGTTTTTAAATAACCGAAACACAAAAAATAATCTTGCCTTTTTTACCAATAATGAGCATTTTGTATTTATTTGTGTTGTATCAACTTCAGCGTTCATATATCTTATAATTATGTCTTTGGCTGCATGGATTTGACATCAACCCGTGAAATCCAAAAATAATAATAATATTAATAAATAAAAGTTATCCCCTATCTTATGTATGGGCCTCTCTCCCACCCTCGTGTGATCTCTCCCTTACCTCCGTGTGGGTGGATCTCTCTTATTTGAAAGCATCTCCTTGGATCGCGTCACAAAATGATATCTCGGTAGGTTTCAGTTATTCTATGGGCTACTAGTCCTAGATTTTTAAAATATTATATTATATCTTATAATTATACATCTTTCATTCTTTGTATCGTATGCAGTTGTATTGCATCAACTTCAAATTTTACAAAATCTAGTTTTTTAATTATACTTAGTAGTTTAAAATTTATACATTAAAGGTCACAAAATGTGAATTCAACTTTACGCAATTAATGTTAGTACTAATTCTTATAAGAGAGTGTATATAAATAATAGATATATGTCCTTAATTAAGCTGGTGTTATAAACAATAGAAGTCTCAGAAATTTTCATCCACAAAAGAAATTCAGATCCAAATAATTATTACAAACTTCAATTATTGATGTCAAATGACAATAGTGCCCACACGGTTTCTTTGTGAAAGAAGTGCCCACACGGTTCTTGATGCATATGAATTTCTTTTTGAAGTATCATACTTTGCAAATTACAACCCAAAATTCCAACCATATTAAACCAACGAGCGATATTAGGTTGCATAAAATTAGCTAAATGCCGATCTGGTTTATGAATTATTCACGCTTTATAACGAAGTTGTTTTATTATTTATATTATATTGAATATATATTATATTATTTATATATTAGATATAAGTTTTAAATAACCTAATATTACCTACCATAAAATCACTCGATTTAATTAAATAATTATGATAATAATGTGTGC
Source organism: Nephelium lappaceum (assembly GCA_021234005.1). Lineage (NCBI taxonomy): Eukaryota > Viridiplantae > Streptophyta > Magnoliopsida > Sapindales > Sapindaceae > Nephelium > Nephelium lappaceum. The sequence continues at coordinate 8,070,876 of CM037996.1, forward strand.
TTTGCCGATACTGATTTCTTGCTTCTGTTCTTATAATATAATCCGCACATTTACAAACATCAACATCTTTCTACAATTCTAATTCATTTTTTCTTGGGATAATCATCATCTTTGAGAACAAATGTGTCCCGCAAATCAATAACGTCATCATTGTAATGGGATAATTATATAATTATTTTTTAATTGTATGTATTTGTATTGCTTCAAAATTTACAAAACCTAGTTTTTAAATTCTACTTAGTAGCTTAAAATGTATACATTAAAGGTCACAAAATGTGAATTCAACTTAATGCAATTAATGTTAGTACTAATTGTTATAGGAGAGTGTATATAATATAACATGTATATGCCCTTAATTAAACTGGTGTTATAAACAATAGAAGTCTCAGAAATATTCATCTACAAAAGAAATTTCAGATCTAAATAATTATTACAAACTTCAATTATTGATGTCAAAATGACAATGGTGCCCACAAGGTTTTTTTTTTTGAAAGAAGTGTCACACGGTCCTTGATGCATATGAATTTCGGACAAACGACAACTTGCTATGATAATGAAAGTCATTAGCAATGGGATATGGTTCTACAAATGTACTAGGAAATTATTAATAAATGGATCCTATTTTATGTTCATAAATACATTGTGTCTATTCAATATCAAACTGTTTATATATAAATGTTCAATCTATCTATGTTGAATTTATATTTATGTGAATTCCATAATGAAATCCATACTAGTCTGTCTTGCTTTTTCTCACTAATTATTTATGAGGGTCAAGTGTCATTCACAAATCACAAAACTGTTATCAAAATATGATAATTTTTATAACGAATATGACATCTTAACCCAATTTATAATGAAGTATTAGTGGTATAAGCGTATTCTTATATAACTACGATGGAGCAAAATCTTACGATCATGCATTGTTTCATATATATGTGGACTTCCTAATTCACAAATTTGAATTTCAAATTTTATAATTATTATTCTACATGTAATTTTTAACTTTTGTCATAAAATGATAGCATATGCATTCAATTTGTAATGTAAAAAGCAAACAATTTAATCAAACATTTAATTAGTACTAGTTTATTTTATTTTATTATGTTTGAGAGTTTGTTTAGTAGTTTAATTCATAAAACCTATTTGTGAAAGCATAGTTTTTTTTAAAGTGCAAATTGTTAGCAAATTACAATCCAAAATTCCATCCTTATTAAACCAACAAGTAATGTTAGGTTGCATACAAATTTTATCCAAATTCTGACGTGACTTGTGAATTATCCACACATATAACTTACAAGGTTATCTTATTATTTATATTATGTTGATAATTCATGTGTCATATCATCTATATGTTAAATACAATTTTTAAATAACATAATATTACCTACCATAAAATCACTCGGTTTAATTAAAATAATTATGATAATAATTATAATGTGTGCTTCACTGATGCTGATTTCTTACTGCTGTTTTTATAATGTAATCCGCACATTGTACAACATCAAACATCCTTTCTACAATTCTACTTCGCTTTTTCTTCGGATAACCATCATCTTTAAGAACAGATATGTCCTGCAAATCATCATTGTAATGTGAACTGATGATTAATATGAATCAAAAACTTTCCACAAAGATATTTGACCACATGGTTCATACAAGTCTAGAACGGGCCAATAGTTGTCAGACCAGATGGTTCCATTATTGGTAGGGTCCACACCAATAATTGTAGGAAATTTAATCAGTGTTTTAAACCATGGTAATGGAGCGAACCATTTTCTCTCGCTTTAATTTCTCTCATTGCTTTCCTTTTGTTTCTCTGTTTCGACAAACTGAAAAGAATCAAAAACCATCCCAATGGCAGAGCTTGTTCTTTCTGCTGTGCTTCCTGTGTGTTCGACAAGCTGACATCTCATGAACTGCTCGAGTTTGCAACTCAAGAGGGTGTAAGTTCAAAGCTTAAACAATGGGAAGAAAAGTTGAGGGATGATTAATGCATTGCTCATTGATGCGGAGGAGAAGCAACTGAGGAATGAAGCTGTGAAGCTGTGGTTGGAGGAGCTCCAAGACTTGGCTTATGATGCAGAGGACATCTTGGATGAGTACGCTACTGAGGCTTTGACTAGAAAGTTGAAGAAAGAAGAGCATCAAGCTACCACTAGCAGGGCTTGGAAGCTCATTCCTGCTTGTTGCATTGGTCGTACTCCGCATGCTTTATGGTCTGATTTCAGCATGAGTTCAAAGATAGATGATATTAATAGTAGGTTGCTGGATGTCTGCAAACGAAAAACTGCACTCGGATGGTTGAGATTCCGGGAAGGAGACTGGTTGAGATTCCGGTTAGTTCGCAAAGGCCACCCACTGCAGGTTTAGAAATCGAACCTGTCGTCTATGGAAGAGATGAAGATAAAGCCAAATACTTGAAATGGTGTTGTCTGATGAACCCGGTGATGCTAACTATGGTGTGGTATCCATTGTCGGCATGGGAGGACTCGGTAAAACAACGTTGGCTCAACATGTCTATAATGATGAGGCAATGACAGATTTTGACCCAAAAGCATGGGTCTGTATCTCTGACGAATTTGATGTTACGAAAATCTCTAAAGCAATTCTTGAGTCCATCACTAAGAGTGGCACGAATTCGAATTTGACAACTTTAGATGCGGTGCAAAATCAACTCAAAGAGAAAGTAGCTGGAAGAAAATTCTTGCTTGTCCTTGATGATGTTTGGAATGAAGACTACAGCAAGTGGCAGATACTGAGGTCACCCTTTATGGTTGGAGCTCGTAGGGAGCAAGATCATTGTGACCACTCGTCATGAACGTGTTGCCTTAACAATGGACATCCCAATGGATGTCATAGATTACTTGGGCTTTCGGACGATGATTGTTGGGTCATTGTTCAGGAAGCATGCAATTGGTGTTGAAGTTCTGAGTTCACATCTTGTTGAATTAATTCGCCAAAAAGTCATTGAGAAGTGCAAGGGATTGCCCCTGGCTGCGAGGACTCTTGGTGGCTTTCTACGCTCTAAGGAAACAAATAAGTGGTCAGAGATATTGAATAGCCAAACATGGGAATTGTTGAACGAAAGTGAGATCCCTACAGTCTTGCAAATGAGCTACTACCACCTTCCTCCCCATTTGAAGAGATGTTTTGCATATTGTGGAATTCTTCCAAAAGATATCAATTTGAAGAGAATGAACTTGTCCTTTGTGGATGGCGGAAGGCTTAATTCAACAATCAAACAACAACGAACAATTAGAAGAATTGGGCGGTGAGTATTTTCGTGATCTATTATCAAGGTCAATTTTTCAAATTTCAAGTGGCAATAGTTCTAAATTTATAATGCATGACCTTGTTAATGATTTGGCTCAAATGGTTTCGGGAAAACGAAGTTTTAAGCTGGAAAGATGAATTAGCGTCCAATAATCAAATAAGAATATCTGAAAAGACTCGTTATGCTTCTTATATATGTCATGAATATAATCTTAAAAGAAGATTTGAAGTCTTCAATGATGTTGCATGCTTAAGGACACACTTGTCAATGCCAGAAGTTAATGACTGGCTGAAACATGTTATTATTAATATAGTTACTTTCTCTGATTTGTTTTGGAGGTTTAAAAAGTTGAGGGTTTTATCTTTACGAAAATATAACATCATTGAACTACCGGATTCAATCGGAGGCTTGAGACTTTTAAGGTATCTCAATTTATCATATACTAAAATCAAATGTTTACCTGAGTCGGTAAAATCAATGTGCAACTTGCAGACATTGATGCTAAGAAAATTGTTCTGAATTCTCGAAGTGGCCATCTAGTATGGAGAATTGATAAATTTACGTCACATCGATATCTTAGATGCAACTTCAATAGAACATATGCCAATGGGAGTGAAAAAATGGGAACATCTCCGAACTTTATCTAACTTTATTGTAAGTAAGATTTTGGATCTAATTTAAAAGATTTGAAGCACTCAAAGGTTCCTTTGTGGAAAACTTCACATTTCCAATTTAGAAAACATGATTTGTTCCTAAAAACACAATAGGATCCATATTAGATGATAAGAAGACCTAAAAGTACTTTTACTAGATTTGGGGGTCTAGGTCTGACGAATCACAAGATGAGGCAATAGAATCAGGGATGAGGAAATGGATAAAAAATTACTTGATATGCTTCACCTCAGCAAAATTTAGAAAACTCACGATAAAGTGTTATGGTGGTAGAACATTTTCTTCTGGGTCGAAAATAGTTCGTTCTCTAAGATGCCAGTCCTAAATTGGAAGATTGTAAAAGATGCACATCTTTACCTTCACTGGACTGTGGGGCTCACTTAAAAGCCTCACTATCAAAGGTATAAAAAATTAGAAAGCATCAATTCTACATTCTATGGCCCTTGTCAAAATCCTTTTAAATCTTTGGAGACTCTTTGTTTGAAAATTTAGGAAAATGTGAGTCTTGGGACCCTGTCAAAGAAAACGAGAGTTTCCCTAGGCTTCAAGAGTTATCTATTGTAAACTGTCCAAAACTCTCCGAAAGATTACCCAACAAACTCTCTCATTGGAAAACTTGTCATTCGTGGATGTGAGCAGTAGTGGTTTCATTATCAAACATCCCAAAATTGTGCAAACTAGAGATTGACAAATGCAAGAAGATCGTGTGCACTAGTTCAACTTTCTTAGAGTCATTAGAATATATGATTTTCAAATATTTCAGATTTTGGTGATTTGTCAAGGCAAGAACTTAAGAAAGTTCAAGAACTGAAATCGATGGTTGCAAAGAACTCATAGAATTGTGGCAGCATGAGATTTTCCTCGAGAAGCCACATCAAGGGTTGCATAGTCTCAATTCCCTCAAAAAGTGGATATAAGGAATTGCAATACCCTCACAACTTTACTTGAGGGGATTAAACAGAAAAATGTACATGTGGAAGAATTGAAATTGAGAGTTGTGATTCTTTGAATTTCATTTTTAGAGGACAATTACCTCAATCTCTAAAGGAGCTTTATGTAGAGAATGTGAGGAATTGCAATGTTTGATCGGTGATAACGAGGATACTTGTACTTCAACATCTTCGGCAACGTTTTCACTCCCGTCCAAGGAAGTCGATGCTAGCACATCTCATCTCGAAGGACTTGTACAAAAGGGAATGTTCATCTCTCACTTGTTTGCCATCAATAGACCAACTTTTCTGCCACACTACTAGTCTCCATATGTTAGGTGTCATACCTCACAACTTTGTCAAGGACAAGCACATTTACCTGTTGCACTCAAACATCTTAAAATTAAGGGCTGCAGGGAGCTCATTACCCTATTACCAAAAGGCCAATTTCCTGAAACTCTGGAAACCCCTAATTATATTATATTGTGATAAACTAAAGTCAATAGTTGAGAAATTCATAATAATAAAGCTCTTTGTGAGATCGATATATACCAGTGTGGGAGTCTCGAATCCCTTCCGGAGGGCCTGGAAACTCTTAGCCAATCTCAAATCCCTTAGTATATCATGCTGTCGAAGTTTAGCTTCCTTTCCCAAGGAGGGTTTCCCGACAGTGATTTAACAGTTTACCTCTATTCTGTGAGATGTAGAAGCTATACCCAGTGGAATACACACTCTCTCCTCTTTATTAATAAGATTTGTCCAAATATGTCCTTGTCCGAGAAGGTGTGCTACTAACCTCACAAAGCTTGACACTAGGGGTCCCAAACAATATAAAGTGCTCACGGGAAGGGGGTTCCACAATTTCACCTCTCTAAGAAACCTCACCATTTTTGGAGGCGAAGATGGAGAGTCTTGCCAAGACACGGACATGGAAATTACTTTGCCCCCCAATGTAACTTACCTGAGAATTGGAGATTTCCTGAAATCGAAATGTCTGCCTTTCAAGGTTTCGAAGACCTCTCCTATCTTGAGTCTCTGTCAGTCTCAGGCTGCCCAAAGCTCACATCCCTTCCAACCATTCTGCCATCCTCAGCTTCTACATTTACGTATAAGGGATTGCCCAAAGCTCACATCCCTTCCAAGCACTATGCCAACCTCACTTCAGCATTTTGGAAATACGGCGTTGCCCATCCCTAGAAAAAGCATGCAAAAGAGATAAAGGAAAACTGTGGCTGAAGATAGCCCCATCCCTCGCATTGAGATAGATGATCCAGAGGAGTGAAGCATCAGAAGATTAGCTCATCGATCCTCATCTTCTATTTCAGGTACAACAGCAAAACACTTGGTCATCATAAACAATTTCTCATTTTTGATGGGCTCTTCTAATCTCTCTTGACTATTTTGGAATTACTGCTTTGCCTTTCAATTCAAACACTCATTAACTCATGTGCCTTGTTACTTGCCAGATGGTATCTTAATTCTATTTGACTTATCACTCCATTTATATTCACTCTGTAGATGTTGAGATTGACCTGCAAAATTCTCAGTCCAGGTAATTACTGCTTTTCAGTTCCTTATTTCATTTTTGGTTGAGCAAGTTGAATTTAGTGCTTGTCACTGAAAATTAATTGTTTGTCCACTGTTTAGATGTTTAGATGGTGGATCAAGTTGATAAGTTTCGATTTTTTCTGTACTCTGAGGAGTTGCATTCTACATAGAATAATTTGTTCTCGAGGACTCTATGTCAGCTGCAACAGAGTTAGGAACTCATCCAGCTATTAATGTAAGAATACTAGTTGACTTAGTAATTGTTTGCTTTCACTATTAATTGAATGGCCAGTTTTCAATTAGAGGAAAATAGCTAAGAACTTGCCCTTATGCTTGGTCGTTAATAGTTCTTTGGTCTTATTTCAGGGGAATGTATATTAAATCCCTTTTCCAACATTCGGCTGCTGTCAGTTGATGCAAATCCTCCATATGACTTCCTGGCTCTGGTGCACATCCTTCTAGCAGGGCTTTTTCATTTCATCTGTATGCTGCCACAATGAAGGACCACTGGCATGAACAACTGAGCATTCTTGCTTAGTATTTGCTTTTGAAGATACCTGCTTTTTTCAATTGTCCATGGAAAGCTTTTTGAGGTTATATATTGATATGATTCCCCATATTAGAAGGCTACTTAAAGGGACAGGCAATTTCTTACTAATCAAAGTTTACAAGTTGAACTATGGATCTATTGATTTGGGTTAAGTTTTTTATGTGGTGGTCTTGAGTCTCTTGACAAACCAATGTTGAGGCTTTCAAATTTGTACAAGTTTCTAATGATGTCAAGGAGGGAAGAAAATATGGTGTAGAATAAGTTCATTGAGACAAGTCCAGGTTTCTAATATGAGTTTAAAGTCCTTGAGTAGTTTTGCTTCTTCTAGACGAGTCCTTTTTGTTCCGTGTTTTAATTGGTGAAATGCTGCTGAGAGACATTCTGCTATTGTTGGACCACTTGAGGTGTAGTTTATTTGTTGGAATTTTAGTTTTGTACTTTTTTTATGGATGCAATATCTGCTTATAATCAAGACTAAAATTCTGCAGTTTGAAGGTACTTTGCTATAAAGTTATGATGAGGTTGCAAGCTTGGGCTGTAGTTCCACATTTAGTCACTTGGAATGCTACAAAAAGAGCTGCTGCAGCTGCATAAGTTGGCGTGGAAGCGAGGATCAACAGAGATCAAACAGCATCCCTCATTTGTATTGTAAATTGGACTGTGCAAGCCCACCGGAGATCTCCAAATATAGTCAATATTAAGCAGCTTCTCTTGCTGCAGCATCATCAATTGACCACAGAGCTGCCATTGCCACCATGACTTTCCTTGATCATGATAATAGCTGATCCATCCTCACCTTCTATTTCAGGGATTCCCAGTTATAACAGCAAAACACTTGGTCAGACATTCATGATAAACAATTGCTTATTTTTTATTGCTTTAATGGGCTATTCTAATTCTCTGTTTAGTATTTCGAAATTACCTGCTCTGCCTTTCAATTCAAACACTCATTAACTCATATGCATTATTACTTGCCAGGTGGTTATTCATACTTTAATGCCTTCGTCAACTGTTTAGATGTTTAGATGATGGATCAAGTTGACAAGTTTCAATATTTCTGTACTCTGAAGAGATTGCATTCTACGTAGAATATTTGTTGTTAAGGACTGAACATCGGCTGCAACTGAATCAGGAACTCATCCAGATATAAATGTAAGAATACTAGTTGGTTTAAGTAATTGTTTGCTTTCACTATTAATTGAATGACCAGTTTTCAATTAGAGAAAATAGCTAAGATGGTAACTTGCCCTTATGCTTTGTCGTTAAAGACATTTGCATGGTTGTGATCAGGAGTAGATAAAGGTAACTTTGGTTTAATAAGACATGGTTGATTTTGAGTGTTTGCTATGACTAATACTGGAAAGTGTTGATGGCATCTACAGATTATAATGTTTGACTACCTTTTCTCGAATATTTGAATAGCTAAAATGTGACCATTACGAATTCCATTTTGAAGGAAAATTAAGCTGAACTGATGGAAGAAATTAAGTCCCCTAATAAAGAAAATTAATATTTATGCTAATTGCTTTGAATATTGGTAAAACTACTTTATTATGGTGATTCCACAACTTTGATAGATTTATCTTCATAATTTGTACTTTTATCAGTGGACTTATATTTGATAGTTTATTACAGTTGATCTTCTTGTCAATTGCAATAGAGCAGTGGTAAAAAAAAAGGAGAAGAAAATCACTTGAACAGTATGGCGAAAATACAAAGCTTTTATTTGAGATAGGATCTATTAGCTTGTAAAAGTTCTTTTAGGCCTAACAAAACGAAGCTTCTAGTGGGTGATTGGTCACTAGTTATCAATGGAAAATAGTTTGTAAGATTTTTTCCTTTTAATTCTGTTTTAGCTATCTTGAAAGTTGAATAAACTAATGAATTGGTTAACTATACGTAACATCTAGTTAAATTTTCGTAAGCTTCAATTTGGTTAAAATGGTAAATCAGTTACCATGTCTAAAACATCTCATAGTAATAGTCTTGTATTCATAAAAGTGACTAGAAATATTAGTTCCTTTGCTCTTGTTTCAGGGGAATGCAAATAAATGTCTTTTTCCACATTCAGCTACTGTCAATTGATTGCAAATCCTTCTATATGACTTCTTGGCTCTAGTGCACATCCTCTTAGCAAGCCTTTTAATTTCATCTGTATATTGCCAAAATGAAGGACCACTAGAATAAATAGCTGAGCATTCTTGCTCGGTATTTGTTTTTGAAGATACCAGACTATTTCAAACTGTTCATTGAAGGTCTTTAGAGGTCAAATATTGATGTGATTTCCCATGTTAGAAGGCTACTTTAAGAGACAGACAATTTCTTACACTCAAAGTTTGCAAATTGAACAATGAATCTATTGATTTGGGTCAAGTTTTGATGTGATGGTCTTGAGGAACCAATGTTCAGACTTTCAAATTCGTACATCTTTCTAATTATGTTAACAAGGGAACAAAATATGGTACAGAATCAATTCTTAGAGAGAAGTCTTGTTTTCTACTCGGAGTTCAAGTCCTTGAGTAGTTTGCTTCTCTGGATAAGTTGTTGTTCTGTGTTTTAATTGGTGAAGTACTGCTGGAGAGACGTTCTGCTATGGTTAGACCACATGAGGTGCAGTTTATACGTTTGAATTTTAGTTTTGTAGTTTTTTATGGATGAAATATCTGATTATAATCGAGATCAAAATTCTACAGTTTGAAGGTACTTTGCTGCCAAGTTATGGTGAGGCCACAAGCTTGGGTTGTAGTTCTATATTTTGTCACTTGGAATGCTACAAAAAGAGCTGCCGCAGCTGCATATGTTGGCATGGAAGTGAGGATCAACAAAGATCAAATAGCATCTCTCATTTATTTTGTAAGTTGGACTGTGCAAGCCCACTGGAGATCTCCAAATATAGTCAGCATTTAGCAGCTTCTCTTGCTGCAGCATCATCAACGAACCACAAAGCTGCCATTGCCACTTTGACTTTCCTTGATCATGATAGGTAGTCCAAGATACCTGACATCCTTTCTTTTAAGATGGATGGAAATTAATCTTAAGTATTCATTCTTATCATCCATTTTAGGTAAGTCAATTTATAATAGTACAAAATTTACGTTTTCTTAATAAACAAGTTTAGATTTTTGTCGCTTTTAATTTTAATGAATTGCTTTACATTGTAATCTTGCAATCTCTAATCTACTAATAGTTACTTCTCTATTGTATATAGAGTATTGTTAACTTATTTTCGCTTGTACTTTTGAGATGTTCTTTCAAGTTTATTTGACATTCTAATCTTGATTAATTGAAATGTGAAGGAAAATCTCATATTGATTTGCAAATAACATATTGAAAGAATTCCCGATATAAGGAGGCAACTTCATGAGATGAAGACAAGTTCTTGATATTAAAAATTGCAAGTTGGATGATAAATTTGAATCAACTTTGACCTTAATGTAAGAAGAATAAGGTACAAATCCAAACTACATCTTTTAATTGATATTATACAGTATTGTCAGTTCTGGATTACGGTAAATAACATGGGTTTTTTTGTTTTGGTTTGTTTCAATTTGTTGCTATTCTAATTGAAGTTGCAATCATCTTTAAATGCGTAAATTGCTATCTTTTGCTTGAGACTAAATTTTGCATTTGTTTTTTGTTCTGAGTCGGAGGTTTCTGTAGTATTCTTCAAAATAGTTCTCGTGTTTATGTGTTGAATGGTTGGTCATGTTATTTGTAGGTGCTTTCCTTTATGGCTGGCTGACCTAAAGTGGAATGTATATGCTGAACTCTTTTTGTTGCATTTTTGTAAAGAAAATCTTAGAAGATGCTAATGTGATCATAACAATATTGCTGCAGAATTATGAGAAAGCATCAAGGTCTGGTTGTAGATTCACCTTTTGTCCTGCTGGTGAAAGAGTTATGCCAACTACATAATTTGGCATGTCAGCAAGGAGATAAGGAACTCAAACATCATCCCTTTTTTCAAGTAATACTTTTGTGCAAGCCCATCAGAGATCCCAAAATTAGTTGATGTTAAGCAAATTCCAACCCCAAGATCATCAGCTGATGATTAAGCTGTTGTTACTGCTTCTAGTGTACCTGGTCACAATAAGTATTCCGAGTTTGATATCCTTTCATTTCAGTTTGTTAATCACTCTTTGAATAACTTAAAGAAATCTTTATGTTGTATGATATTAAGGTTTTCTGATTTCCAATTTGCAGCTATGAATTTCATGAGAAGTACTTTGTCTAGGACTCTAACTCAGTTATGGATTTGAGACTTTTCAAAATTGAAATACTTGTCTTTAAAGGATTTCGAAGACCTCCCGTCTCTTGAATGCTTGACTATCCTCGTTGCTCAAAGCTCTTGACTAAGCTGTTGTTATCACCTTTTTTTTTTTCCTTCTCTTTAGTGGAAAGCAAGGAACTATCTAAATCTCAAAGTGAAGTGATCCTAGTGTTGAATGTTTTTTTATCTCATTGTTAGTTAAACTGTTGCAGGTGAAATGTAGAGCATTCCTCTAAGGTGAAGATATGAGAAAGTAAATCCATGAAAGTCGGGTTGCAAGGAGCATGTTGATCAAATTCCCCATATTACACGGCAACTTCAAAAGAAAGGGACAATTTATTGATATCAACATTGCAAATTTTACCATTGATTTGCGTCAACTTTGATCTTATCGTCACAAAGGTTGAGGTACAAACATCCAAACTGCATGTTTTAATTGATGTTATTGTACAATATTGTCTATCCTTTTTTCAATAGAAAGCAAGATTTTCTTCAAATCTAGTTCAATTTACTGCTTATCACTATGAAATTTTGGTCATCTCTAAAGCAGTGTATTGTTATCTTCCGCTAAAGACTAGATTTTGCTTCTATTTTTAGTTGCTGAGTTGTTATCGTTTCGTTGGTGTTGAACATGCTGGTTAGAGGAGTTTTCAGCTACGCTGGCAGACCTGAGGTGGAATATATATGCTGGAATTTTGGTTTTGCATATTTATACAAAGAATCTTAGAAGATGCTGCTACTATCTGGTTTTAATGGAGGGAAAGTCGCTGCCATTTTGGTCATAGTTTTGCTGTAGAATTATGAGAAGGCTGCAAGATCCGGTTCTAGTTCCACAATTTGTCTGTCCTACTAGGATAAGAGTTGCTACAACTGGACCCTTTGGCATGTAAGCAACGAGCAACTGAGATCGAACACCAACCTTCTTTCAAGTAAAAGTGGAAGAATTGGTTTTATTATTGGGATACAGCAACTGGAAGAGATTCATTAAAATCTATATTCAACACTCATTGTTCGTGTCTCTCATATTATCATGATGGAAATGTGATGATTGATTGGTTGGCGTCTTATAGTCTTTGTTTGTCTCAAGATATATAAGTTTATTTTTTCAGTGTTCACAATTTTGTACTGTCTTGTTAACCAAGATTGTTTAGACTTGATATTGTCTTGGTTGATTGTTGGGATTTGGTTTTAGATCCCCCATTAATGTTTGTTGTTCATTTTCTTTAATTTAATATAAAGAGTCAATTTGAGAGGGTGCGTGCACATGATAGGCAGACTTGTTGGGTGCCAACATAGTTGAGATGCTTCAAGTTTTGTTTGATGCAACTCCTCTCTTGCTTGAATTTTTATAGACTACCATGTGTTCAAATTTTCATATTTGTATTAAATTTGCAAAATGATATTGTTGATATAGTACAAAATGTGTAAATGTTGTTCGTTTTTGTGTACAAGTTTTGAGTAAGTTAGTAAGATTTTCTCCAATTTATTAAATTGTGTTAGTTAATATTTTATCTGCTAATGAAGTCAAAAAGTTGATTGCTATAAACTATAAGAGTCTATACCATGCATTAGTTTTATGTTGTTGAGTTGAAGTCTTTTGCTATAAATTTCTTACTTTTAAAAAGTTGCATAGTTTTAAAATTTAAAAAAAAAACTTCATTTTAATCCCTGAGGTTTTAAAAAATATCAAGTTTTTAAATCTCTTTTGAAAACAGTTCTTTTTATCCCTAATTTTTTTCAAACTCTCCAAAAAAAAATCCAAACCATTAGTTAACTGACAATTAACATTAACATAATATATATATAACATATTCTTGATAATTATTAATGGCACGTAAATTATCAGATTATCCTCATAAAATAATGTATTTATAAGTTAAATTTTCTAAAATATCACAGAATTTAAGTTATTAAATTATCATTTAAATTATCTAATCATCGTTGACTGTTAGTTGACTAACGGTTTGGACTTTTTTAAAGAGTTTTGAAAAGATTATAGATGAAAAGAATTGTTTCTAAAAAAATTTTAAAAACTTGATAAGTTGATATTTTTTGAAACCTCGGAAACCAAAATAAAGTTGCTCCCAAAATTTATTAAATTGTGTTCGAATGATTAGTAAGTTTATAAAAAATATGGAATTAAAAAATAAAATGGACCATTAGGCATTAACAAAGTAAAAATATTTTTGTGGCCCAATAATTCTAGAATCAAATAAAATTTCATTCGCTTTTATCTATTTCACATAAGTGAATAATTAACATGTAACGTTGTACATAAAATATTTCACCTATATAAAATGTTTTTTAATGAAGACATTTCACGTACGTAAATATTTCACATGTTATGTTGTATATGAAATGTTTCATAGGGTTATAAATGATAAAATAAACTATTAAAGTTTCATTTTAGACTAAAAATGAATAATTTTTATTTCTACGCTAAAAACGATTTTATTATTATTATTGATTGGACTTAAAGTGAATTTATCTCTTTTAGTGCAATTCCAATTGTATCGGATTTCCACTTCTTTTGTCAAAACTTAAAGCCATGCAGCAGTCTTCTTGTGTTTTATCTGTGTTATGTTCACCAAGTTCTCCTGCTATTTATAATGCTTCTCATAAGGACTACTTTAAATTCACTTACATAAATTTCACATTCTTTGTTGCTGTAACATGCAACTGTGGGATGGAAGAAATAAATGAATGAATTCTCTGGGTATAAACACAAGACAATCATGATTCCAAAGTTCTAAAGAACACAAAAAAAAGGGGAGGATAGCGATCAGTAGGGCAAGACAAATTTCATTTTCGAAAGATTCTAAGGGACGATTTAGGGGCATCTTTGTACACAAGCTGTTCCGGTTGATCATAACGTAAACAACTATTCAAAATAGTAATTAGTAGCTACGTACAATCACCATTATCCACTAATGTACTAACTACGACACATCAAACTAGTTAGACGAAGCATCTCAAACGTGCCATCAAAATTCTCAGATATATACCCAACTGAATATCATTCTATAAAATAACGTACTCATCATTTTCATGTCACTAACAGTAACATTTAATTTTGAGTCAAACAACTTCTCCAGAGATTATTACTTAAACTGCAAGAAAATGAAACTCTTTCACAATTGATATAATAATTATACCAATCCAATTGTGTTTGGAACTATGGAGTTATAATGCTTACCGAGACCAAATGCATGCCGATGGTATGACAGCATGATACTCGCATTAGATAAACCAGACCCGCCATCAGATTTGTACTCCTTTCCAATTTCCACATCAGGGAATGAATCTGAATATATCATTATATGCTTTCTCAGGCAGTGAGTCAAAGCTCTGAGCTCTAGCTCCCCTCCCCATGCTGCAGTTGATTCAACTTCTTTACAGTAATTCTCGAATCTCTCTGCTTGTGAACTTTCAGAATCATCGTTTATCATATTTTCAGACAGGTAAAAGGGTAGGAAATCAGATGCATGCTCCCTTGTATATGTAGCCATCATTTCTCAAAGCTTTTGGTATGTATAAGGAGAAGAACCTCCTGAAAGATGAGCAAGCTGATCCTCAACATTTCGATAGAGACAGTGCCCATCCGGCTTTATTTCGTTAACAGTCAATCCAAGAGGTTCAAGCTTCTTTTCCAATTTCTCATCTTTAACCATTCTATCACTTACAATATTGCTCTGCTCTTCTTGAATTCTTTGCTCTCTTGCTGCTTCTTGCTGTGCTCCTTTCTCTCGCCTCTTTGCACCCTTGCTAGGCTTAAAACGATCGTGTTGGTTGGTAACAGAAACCCCAACAATGGCTTTCACCAAACTGTCAAGATTGCTTCTCATTTCCATTAGTAGTGCTATAGCCTAATGAAGCAAGTTCTCCAGCTTGTTTTTCTTTAAGCTTGGCAGAAAGTTTAGATATCTCCCCTTTGACCTGCTTCTTTTTTCAATTCAACTTCCTTGTTTTGCAGCTGTGCTATTTCTCTACTGCATACACAACGAAACGGTGATGTCAAGATGGAGTAGGAAAGTTCAATAATATAAAATAAATATTGTCAAGGAAACAAACCACTATAATCATTGATAGCAGGAAAAAAGCACCTCAGGTTCATGTATATGAGCAGAAACCTATTGACACTTCTTTTGTAATCATATGACAACTCAAATGCAAATCAGTTTTCGCAAATCCTAGAGCGAGTGTAAAACAATTCTAAGGCCTCTACAAGAAATCTCACCAACTAAGGTAGGAGGTATTGAGAAAAAAGCTACTACCAAGTTACAAATTTGGGGCGTGGTGTGGGGAAGAGAAAATTTATTATTAAAAATATCACTTAAATATCCCACAAAAATAAAATAACGATAACTTTATACTCCACCTTTCCAAAAGAGGCCAGTTTAAGGATTTACACAACACTTGACTTCATTTTCACACGACATTTATGACTCTGCCTTTGTATTAAGCTACCAAGCATCTTAGGAAGATTAGACTGATTTTATGGAATGGAAACTATCTCAAAAATGAAAACCCAAATTGATATTCATGTTAATGCAACATAAAGCAAAAGAATTGTTGTGAATTTATCCAAAGTTAAAGAAAGAATCTAATTTTCATTGATCAAATTGTTCAATTTCATAGTCTAATAGATCATAATATTTGAAAAATTAGACAAGAAAAAAAACAGTCTTATAATACAATGAGCATCTTGTATTTCATAAAATTAGGGGCAATATAATCCTTATCAAAGAGCTGTCCTATCCAACTTTCAAGCATTAAGATACGTTTCAGCTGTGGACGATTATCATAAAAGATTCTCAACTTATCATAAGATTCACATTCTGGAATTTTGGGATTATTCCTTGGAGGAAATACTTTTATGCATACTTCTTCCAGTTGATCCACACCAAACTAAACTCTATTATTGTAAATACATGCTGGCTAAGAGCGTGCACGGAGTAACATCACAGGCATAAACTTATCTATATTTCATGGAACGGCCAGAAACCCATCATCATTGTAGGAAAACACAAAGAGGGAGAGAGAGAGAGAGAGAGAACTTATTGTGTAGCTTGGAAAAGGACGTGTCACCTGTGCCTAGTCAGCATTTCATCACGAGTTTCCTGCTTCTTCGAAGATGCATCACTAGAATCCGGTTCAGATTGTTTGTCCTCTATTTCTTTAGGATTTTCCATTTGAGCCCCTAAAATTACAGTTGATAATACAGAAAAGATCACAACCTTCCAAAACAATTGATGACAAAGATATCCATCCTAGAAGTCAGTGAGTAACTTCAATTGAAGATAAGAAAACTGATTTTGTAAAGAAATCAACATCAAGTCAAAGTTGCATAAAAACTTTTTTATTTTTTGGATAATCCAAAGATCCTCCGAAACCGCTTAGCGAATTCGAGTTCAAAACTAGAGCTCCCACTGATCCTTACAATCTTTGAGAAGCAGTAAACTATAGTCTTCGGCCATATAGGTGCCCATGATGGTCAGAACCTTAGACCTAAAGGAGCAAACCCCAAGGCCAAACCATTCTTACTAGCCACTCATAGCTAGCATAAAAACTTGTAAACAAGTGAATCATCAAATTTCAAATTCCTAGAATTTCCATAATTAATCAAGGTCTAATGAGAGAACCAAAAACCTAAAATTTCTATAAGCATCAATTATAGAACAAAAAATGGCTAACAATTCCTCAATCTAAATACAACGAAACCAAATGTTTACTATCAAGTTTCAATTTTGTTGATATTTTATCTATGAGTTGTAGGGAACCTCAATCAGACCTTACATAAGGACTACATTGCCTACAATGTTATGACATACAAGAAGCTCAATGAATAATAAAACTATCATCTTTATTCTGGTCTTATCAACCGGTTCCTCAAAAAGCAACGATCTATTATCAACTATAGATTGAAGAAGAGAAGATATACCTTGAAAAGGCAAGTCTGGAGATGGGTTCAAGACCGTCACCGAAGCTAAGCTTTGCTCTACTCTGCAATGCACTGCAATGCCACCTCTGTTAGTGGTTGCTTTGTATGTTTTTTACGCTTTTTTTAATTAGTTGGTCGTCGGGTCAAGACGGACCCAATCTTGCCCGATGCGCCTCTTTGAAAGCCACTTAAGCCAAATCAATCCAATTTTAAAATGAGTGGCGGTGTTTCCACCCCTTAAACATTGTATATACACCCATTTTTATGCACAACTAATTAATGGTTATACACACACCTAATTAATGATTATTTTAAATGATTATTAATTATAGGGTTAATTGCACCAATATTCTTCAAATATTTCCAAATTAAACTAAATTGCAACTTTAACATTTATTGGACTAACATACCTTAAAAAATGTTGACCACAATTAAAATCAACTATTGACTAACCATTTATTATGAAAAGTCAAAACTATCCCTAGTATATCTATTTATATAATAAAAAATTAAGAAAAAAATCATATCATAATTATAATTATAATAAAATAATAAAATATATATTAAGGGCATTTTTGACTTTCTTAATAAATGACTAGTCAATAATTAGTTTTAATGATATTCAATATTTTTTAAGGTATGTTAGTGCAATAAATGTTAAAGTTGCCATTGAATGCAATTTTGAGATACTTGGGGAATATTAGTGTAATTAATCGTATAATTAATAATCTTTTAAAACAACAATTAATTGAATGTGTGTATAACCATTAATTGGGTGTATGTATAAAAAGGGGTGTACATACAATATTTAAGGGGTGGAAACATCGCCACTCTTTTAAAATTTGTCTAAGCCCCAAGTTTAAAGTTTAAACTTCACAAACCAATGTAATTTCCATTTCAAGCATATTAAAATCTGAACCAATGTGATATAATTTCAAGTGGATTGAATTGCTAACAAAATCAAGTACATCACTTGATGAAAGAAGCCACAACAAAAAAGCCCACATGTGCCTAAGCAAGCCCAAAAAGATGTGTAAATTGGGCTGGTGAGTACATGCGTTGCAACGACCCGTTCCAACATGCAAACAATCAAAACAACTCGAATCAAAAGCCCAATAGTTTATGGACGTTATTGGGCTGAATGACAAGGCCCGTTGTTCTAAAGCCTACTAAATATAACAAGTAACAATCATGTTAGGCTTAGCACTAATATAGGTCAAATGGGGAAGAAAAAACAAACTTACTCAAAAAAAAAAAAAAAGTTACCTTCAATTTGATTCTGAACACCTTTGTTGGTTATTAGATTTTAATTGTTTTGTAATTTAAAAAAAAAAAAATTGAAAACAAATTAAGGCTAATTTGCCCGGGTCGGGGAAGCCCAATTTATTTACCTTCAAGTCCAAGCAAGCTTGATATGGCATAGGTGAGTCAGAAGAAAATTTAGGGTACATTTGATTCAATATAACATGACATTAGTAAACTATTGAAAATCTTAAATCATAATTATACATATGACATGGTAGTATTATATTACATTAAATTTTAGGAGTATTATATCACATAATCATTTTTAATTATGTCCAAATAAAATAAAAAAGGAAATAGAATGTTATGAAATCATTTTAATGATTCTGACAATTTTTCAATTATATGAATATGTGTCAATATTGGGTTTGACTAACTCACTAGTTCAGTAAGATTACTCATCAATAAGAATACTTGGATATTCTTCAATAACTATCATTATAACTAATTCAATGACTTTTATTGATGAGTAACCTTATCTAATTAGTAAGCTAACTAAATCCATCGATATCATAGTCTCGAATTTTAACTTAGGTCTTAAAATTAGAAATGAAATGATTTAGTTGAAGGTTGATGTCATGTATCGAAATCTGATTAGATGGAGTGTATAACATAGGACACTAACATGTAGATGTACAATAAAATACACCTTATTATTGCTCCTCTTCAAAAAGATGAGAACAATCATTCTAGTCTTCCCAGAGTGGGACAGAGCCACTCCGCGCCATTCACGGCACCAATCAGATTCCCAAAAATCAAGCTCTGTGTTGTTAAATTAATATTATCACTATAAAGCATGTTTGTCAAGATTAAGGCAAAAAAAAAAAAACACTCAAAAATCTAATCCCCACCAGATGAAACAAACAAACCTTCCTTTTTTTTTTTTTTCCAATATTGTTTTGCACAAAAGTGGTGATACGATTGATCGTTAATTAATTAATTTATTTTTTGAAAAAACTTTATTTTAATCATCAAAATTTCAAAAAAAAATCATATTTTTAAAACTCTTTTAAAAATAACTTTTTTCATTTATAACTTTGTCAAATCTTTAAAAAAGTTCAATCTATCAGTCAACTGATAGCCAACGATGATTTTAGGTTATTTAAATTATAATTTAATCACTTAAATTCAAAGGTATTTTAAATAATTTAACTTATAAATTCATTATTTTATTAGACTGATTCGATAATTTATGTGAAACTGATAACCATCAAGGATAAAAATATTTTTTCACATATTCTTTTAATATTAATCGTCAATTGACTGATGATTAGACCTTTTTGAATAGTTTTGAAAAAATTAAAGAGGAAAAAAGTCTTTTTCAAAATAACTTTAAGAACTTGATATTTTTCGAAACCGCAGAGACTAAATGAAGTTTTTCTTTATTTTTTTATAAGCACTGTCGAGATCAATCGAGATAGAATTTTGAATAACAATTCGAATTTTCATTCCCAAAAGTGTGAAAGGACAACTTATATAGTGTGGAAAAATTATCCACATATAAGTGAGAAGGATACTCTTTAAACCCGATACTTGACATATGTGAGGTGCGGTCTTAAAGCACTATGCCACCACCACTGCTTTGCGAATTAATTTATGGATCTTACATTCCTATCCAAAGAGAAAATAAAGTAATTGGTATGGTTGAAGTCATCTCTCTTTTGGACATAGCCTCGTTGATTTTGTATATTTAGTTTTCTTCTTAATTATTATGGAATAGGATATATCATCTTGAATTTGATAAAATTCATGTTGATTCATAATTTTTTCAGTGTTGGAATTTTTTGGTTTTAAAAAAAAAGATCATGTCTCATCTTCACAACTTGTAAATCTACAATACTTTGATTCACATCAAGATGGGAGTTGTATGACTTTCAAAAAAGTTAAAAAATAAAGGGAGTTGTATAGGATTTTTTTTTTTTTTTTTTTTTTCCTTTTTCAATTGGAGTATATTGAAGTATTCATGCGTCAACCGAAAAGCAGTGTCAATACAATATTACAAATACTCGATATTATAGTAAAATATTATAAAACTGAACATCCATTTATGGAGAAGACTTTACTTGCAACAAAACGCATGTGTATTTTCGCTGTAATCTTATCATGCAGTAAATTTCGTTACATATTGAAATCAAAACAAAAGATGTGTGGTCCATTTTGTTACATTTAAATTTATTTTAAAATTTTTTCCTCCATTAAAGATGGTGAATGTGCGAATGATAAGAAAGGCAGGTGAGGATTGATTGAAGACATGGAAGTTAAATGATAACGATTTTTTACTGCTCTCAGAAATGAGAACACCAACACACCAAACCATGAGTGTCTCTAAGGTCACGTTTTATAAAATGTGGTTTCCCACTCAATTTGCCTATCTAGTGAAACGCACTCTCCAACATTCTGATGTGCCTCCCACTCATATGTCACGAACTGCCCACAATCACAAATGATCTATATGACATTAGTTATAAATTAGTTAGTTAATTTCAACTAAATTAATAAACTTTGGAGGTCTATCCTTGACTGAGACTTGTCTGAATCGAATATTATTAAATATATTAATATTATATTAAATATAATCACAATGGGGTCAAATGTTTATACCTAATGATTTGAAAATTTGTCAAAGTAAGTGTTGAAAAATAAGAGTGGGGATGATGACCCTCTCCCAAGTCCCAAATCATTCAAACACTTTTATTTTATTTTATTCTTTTATTGTTTTGCGACAAGGAGGGATTAAATTGAATTGAAAGAAATCATTCACACATTAATTCAACATTAAATTCAACCATCTAACTAAAGCAGTACCCTACATTTTTTTCAAGAGAGAGACAGAGACAGAGAGCATGTCTTCATTTTGCATCCTCCATTGGCTTCAATTTTTGGATATAGATTTATGGAGTATGATTGTGGCAGTAAAGCAACCTCACTTGCAAATAATGATACACTATTTAAATAAAATTATTAAATAATGTATATCTTATTTTTTTAGCAAATTTTTGGATAATATAACAATGCCCGTGAATTTGTATATACATATATAGAATAATTCTATTATCAATGCCACTTAATTTTAAAAAATTAGGATGAATCAATCAAATTCATCCATTACATTTGAAATAAATAAGAGAGAATTTATTTTTGGAGAGTGAATATAATGAATGAATTTTTTTGGTTTGTTATAACATTTGACCAATGAAAAAATGACACGTATACTATGATTATATATATTTTTTAAAAAAATCTTATTATTTTTTTGTTTAAATTAAAATCCACCATGGATGGACGGTGGAGATCCAATCTGGTGGATCTCCACTTTTGATTTATATATATTTTTTCATTTGTTTTATAAAATTAATTTTATGTATATAATAAATTATTTAAATTAATTTACCCTCTCTATAAAAAGACCATTTTGCCTTTTTCATCTAAACAATTTGTCACCGTTGACTGTTAATTGACTAACGGTTTGGACCATTTTGAAAAGTTTTAGAAAAATTAGGGACTAAAAGAATTGTTTCCAAACAATGTTTAAAAATTTGATATTTTTTAAAACCTCAGGGATTCAAATGAAGTTTCCCCTCAGAAATATTCATCCACGAATGAAATCCAGATTCAAATAATTATTACAAACTTCAATTATTGATGTAAAATGGCAATGGTCCCCACACGGATTTTTTTTTGAAAGAAGTGTCACACGGTTCTTGACGAATTTCGGACAAACGACAACTTGCTATGAAAGTCATGGGCAATGGTCCCCACACGGTTTTTTCTTTTGAAAGAAGTTTTGCTAGGATGCTGTCAAACAACTCTTGTTTCAGAGAAATCCAATTTAATTATATTTTTGTGTAATCACACTACAACGACATTGATCTTGCCCTACGATTTCTCTATCACAAATGAACTTTCATCGCAATTGCTACCTCAACTCCGTGGTTGACTAAAATACCTGAATGCAAAGCATAGGTGTGCAAATAGCCATGGCATTAGGTTGTCTTACTTTGGCCTCGTTTTACACGTGGAATTTGATTATATTATTTGGATAGGATTGATTGGATTCGATCAATTAATATTATAATGTATTTAATACCATATAGAATAGGATTAAAAATAATATCATTCATTGTTTGATCAATTATGAGATTGAACAAAAAATAATTATATATTTTATTATTTTTATAAACTAAAACTAAAAATATTTTAATATTATTTTAAAAAGTAAAATCTAACTCTTTAAAATTATTTTTAAAATAATATTTATTTTGTTAATCGAAATATATTAATTTTTAATATTTTACTAAAGTATATAAAATTAATATTAAAAATAAATTTGATGTTTTACATAATTAATATAAGAAAGGAAATTAAAAAAAAAAAAGTAAAAAAAAGTAAAAAAAAAATGTCCCTTGTTGATGGCATAAATTTAACCCATCAAATTGGTGGGTTAAATTTATCCCACCAACATGGGATAAAATGGTTGTATGAGATTGGAGAAATCCAACTCCATGCAATAACCAAACAAGAAATTGGATTGAAATTTGTTCAATCCCAATCCAATTCCTTGCAACAATCAACAAGGGATTGAATTGAAATTTATCCACTCCCAATTAAGGGTAATATTGTAATAGGTCGCGTCCACATGATTTTCAAATAACCGAAAACACAAAAAATAATATTGCTTTTTTACCCATAATCATCATCTTGTATGTATGTGTTGTATCAACTTCAACATTCATCTTAAGTTATAATCATACATCTTATAATTATACATTTTTTTCATTCTTTTCATTGTATGTATTTGTATTGCTTCAAAATTACGAAATCTAGTTTTTAAATTCTACTTAGTAGCTTATAATTTATACATAAAAGGCCACAAAATGTGAATTCAACTTAACGCAATTAATGTTAGTACTAATTGTTATAGGAGAGTGTATATAAATATAACAGATATATGCCCTTAATTAAACTGGTGTCATAAACAATTGAAGTCTAGAAATATTCATCCATAAAAGAAATTTCAGATCCAAATAATTATTACAAACTTCAATTATTGATGTCAAATGGCAATGGTGCCCACACGGTCTTCAATTATTGATGTCAAATGGCAATGGTGCCCACTCAGTTTCTTTTTGAAAGAAGTGTTACACGGTTCTCCATGCATATGAATTTCGGACGAACGACAACTTGCTATGAAAGTCATTGGCAATGGGGTATGGTTCTACAAATGTATTGGGAAATTATTAACAAGTGGACCCTACAAATATCATATTTTGAGAAAGCATTCAAATTTTCTTTATTTTATGTTCACAAATACGTTGTGTCTGTTGGGAAAACTTCACCTCCCAAAACCTCTTCTTATAAAAAAAACCTGCCTCCTGTAAGAATATCAGAAATAATAGAGAAATAAAATAGAAAATAATAACAATTACCACAACACAAGAATTTACGTGGAAAACTCCAAACCAAGAGAAAAAACCACGGCCCTCAGAAAGAAATTCACTATGTGAAAAATTATTACAATCACATAGACTATTCTCTCACATCCCACAACCCCAATACACCCACACTCTCCAAAGCATACATCAACTCACACATTCCTACACTATAAAATAATAAGAACAAGAAAGGAATTTAAGAAGAGTCACAAACAATGCTTAAAGTGTCTCTGACTGGGGCGATTTGAAATCAAAACATTGAGCTCCTTTTATAGCCTTCAGAACCCATTCTCCCTTGTTTTGTTTCAGATGTGGGATTCACTCTACTTTTATTTTTGCCTTTGTTTTCGATGTGGGATTGGCTCCACTTTTATTTTTGCCAATTTCCTAACAAACTCCACCTTGGCAAAATAAAAGAAACATCCTCTGCAGCTACGGCGTAATCATTGTCTATACCGACAATCATAATTCTCAACCTAGAGAACTATCATACTCCACCATAAAAGAGTACACTCACTTAGAATTACCATATTCTAAGAATTTTACTTAGGCACATGTCGAAAAAACAGCTGAAATTTTATGGTGCAACTTTCACGTTTGGCTTTACCGGAAGTTCATCAGCCATCGACATACATTTCACCACACACCTTGCATCAATGCCAAACCCATGCCCGTGTGCAATTGTGGATCCGCTAACAACACATCCTCTTTCATGGTAACGCGGACATACCATGAGGATGTACTTCTCATTTCTCAAAGGAAATCTCCTTCTCCCATGAGGGAGATAGTGTTAGCTTCTGTCTCGGAGCTTTTTGCCGAACCCGCTCCACCTTGACAATTTTTCTTAGCGTGCCCAGATTGTCCACACCCCCAGCAAATTATATTCTTCCCAGAGTTCTTCTTCTTCCAGTTGCTCCCATTTCTAGTTACCAACATTGTGTCCGCTGATGAAGTGCGATCTCCACTTTTCAGCCTTCTCTCCTCAGAAAGGAGTTTACTGGTAACTTCTATAAATTTCAGAGTCTCCTTCCCAAACATCAGAATAGGTTTCATGTGCTCATAGGAAGGTGGAAGAGACAAGATGAGCCTTAATGCTTTATCCTCATCTTCAATTTTAACTCCAATAGCCTCTAATTCAGAAACAATACCATTGAGAACACTCAGGTGATCTGAGATTTTCATACCTTCATCCATACGCAGAGTATGAAACTGTTCCTTTAGGTACAACCAATTTGAGATGCCCTTTGCCTGATACAACTCTTCAAGCTTCTCTCAGAGTTTCTTAGCTGTTGATATTCCATACACGTTTGCAAGAACATTCTTGGCCAAACACAGGCGAATTACACTTGCAGCTCTCAAATCTAGATCTTCCCAATCTTCATTGCTCATACTAGGCTTCACAGAGTCTTTGTCTTCGCTGGAATCTTCATTGAGTACAGGGCTTGGTTTCTTCTCTAACGCCTTGTGTAACCCGAATTGTATCAACATATCTTTGACTTGCATTTGCCACAAGCCGAAATTGATCTTTCCATCAAATTTCTCCACATCAAACCTCATAGGGCTTGAAAACTTTGACATAACTGTATACTGGAATAGTGCACTCGTAGTCCGTGAACAATACACCAGGTAAGTTCCCAGGAAAGAGAGGTCGGTCACAATGGACACAGTTAAATATCAAGTCTTTCCTAGCCAGAACCTTCCCTAGACATGCACTTTCACACCACCACACTTATTCTAGCAACCAAGAACAATTTTTTTCTGATGTGGAAGATCAAACAATGCTGCAACCACATAGCATACTAAGAATTTTCTAAAACATCTGACATCTTACCAACCAGGCACCTGCAACCTGGCAACCTGGCAACCAGGCTCTAATACCACTTGTTAGGAAAACTTCACCTCCTAAAACCTCTTCTTATAAAAAAAAAAAAAAACCTGCCTCCTGTAAGAATATCAGAAATAATAGAGAAATAAAATAGAAAATAATAACAATTACCACAACACAAAAATTTATGTGGAAAACTCCATACCAAGAGAAAAAACCACGGCCCTCAGAAAGAAATTCACTATGTGAAAAATTATTACAATCACATAGACTATTCTCTCACATCCCACAACCCCAATACACCCACACTCTCCAAAGCATACATCAACTCACACCTTCCTACACTATAAAATAATAAGAACAAGAAAGGAATTTAAGAAGAGTCACAAACAATGCTTAAAGTGTCTCTGACTGGGGCGATTTGAAATCAAAACATTGAGCTCCTTTTATAGCCTTCAGAACTCATTCTCCCTTGTTTTGTTTCAGATGTGGGATTTACTCTACTTTTATTTTTGTCTTTGTTTTTGATGTGGGATTGGCTCCACTTTTATTTTTATCAATTTCCTAACAGTGTCTATTCAATTATCAAATTGTTTATAAATGTTCACTCTATCTATGTTGAATTTATAATTCTGTGAATTCCATAATGAAATCCATACTAGTCTGTCTTGCTTTCTCTCATTAATTATTTATGAGGGTCAAGTGTCATTCACAAATCACAAAACTGTTATCAAAATAAGATGATTTTTTATAACAAATATGACATCATAACCCAATTTATAATGAAGTATTAGTGATATAAGCGTATTCTTATATAACTACGATAGAGCAAAATCTTACAATCATGCATTGTTTCATATATATATATATATATATATATATGTGGACTTCCTAATTCACAAAGTTGAATTTCAAATTTTATAATTATTATTCTACATGTAATTTTTAACTTTTGTCATAAAATGATAGCACATGCATTCCATTTGTAATGTTAAAACAAACAATTTAATTAGACATTTAATTAGTACCAGTTTATTTTATTTTATTATGTTTGAGAGTTTGTTTAGTACTTTAATTCATAAAAACAATTTGTGAAAGCATATATATATATATATATATATTTTAAAGTACAAATTGTTAGCAAATTACAACCCAAAGTTCTATCCCTATTAAACCAACAAGTAATGTTAGGTTGCATAAAAATTTTATCCAAATTCCGATGTCGTTTGTGAATTATCCACACTATATAACTTATAAGATTATCTTATTATTTGTATTATATTGATAATTATATATCATATCATCTATGTGTTAAATACAATTTTTAAATAACCTAATATTACCTACCATAAAATCACTCGGTTTTATGAAAATAATTATGATAATAATTATAATGTGTGCTTCACTGATGCTGATTTCTTGCTGCTGTTTTTATAATGTAATCCGCACATTTTACGAACATCAAACATCTTTCTACAATTCTACTTCACTTTTTCTTGGGATAATCATCATCTTTAAGAGCAGATATGTCCTGCAAATTAATAATATCATCATTGTAATGTGAACTGATGATTAACATGAATCAAAAACTTTCCACAAAGATATTTGACCACATGATTCATACAAGTCTAGAACGGGCCAATAGTCGTCAGACCATGGTGGTTCCATTTATTGGTAGGGTCCACACCAATAACTGTGGAAATTTAGTCAGTTTTAACCATGGTAATGGAGCGAACCTTTTTCTCTTGCTTTAATTTCTCTCGTTGCTTTCCTTTTGTTTCTCTGTTTCGACAAACTGAAAAGAATCAAAAACCATCCCAATGGCAGAGCTCGTTCTTTCTGCTGTGCTTCGTGTGTTGTTCGACAAGCTGACATCTCCTGAACTGCTCAAGTTTGCAACTCAAGAGGGTGTAAGTTCAAAGCTCAAACAATGGGAAGAAAAGTTGAGGATGATTAATGCATTGCTCATTGATGCGGAGGAGAAGCAACTGAGGAATGAAACTGTGAAGCTGTGGTTGGAGGAGCTCCAAGACTTGGCTTATGATGCCGAGGACATCTTGGATGAGTATGCTACTGAGGCTTTGACTAGAAAGTTGAAGAAAGAAGAGCATCAAGCTACCACTAGCAGGGCTTGGAAGCTCATTCCTGCTTGTTGCATTGGTCGTACTCCGCATGCTTTATGGTCTGATTTCAGCATGCGTTCAAAGATAGATGATCTTAGTAGTAGGTTGCTGGATGTCTGCAAACGAAAAACTGAACTCGGATTGGTTGAGATTCCGGGAAGGAGACTGGTTGAGATTCCGGTTGGTTCGCAAAGGCCACCCACTGCAGGTTTAAAAATCGAACCTGTCGTCTATGGAAGAGATAAAGATAAAGCCAAAATACTTGAAATGGTGTTGTCTGATGAACCCGGTGATGCTAACTATGGTGTGGTATCCATTGTCGGCATGGGAGGACTCGGTAAAACAACGTTGGCTCAACATGTCTATAATGATGAGGCAATGACAGATTTTGACCCAAAAGGATGGGTCTGTATCTCTGACGAATTTGATGTTACGAAAATCTCTAAAGCAATTCTTGAGTCCATCACTACGAGTGGCACGAATTTGACAACTTTAGACGCGGTGCAAAATCAACTCAAAGAGAAAGTAGCTGGAAGAAAATTCTTGCTTGTCCTTGATGATGTTTGGAATGAAGACTATAGCAAGTGGCAGATACTGAGGTCACCCTTTATGGTTGGAGCTCGTGGGAGCAAGATCATTGTGACCACTCGTCATGAACGTGTTGCCTTAACAATGGGACATCCCAATGGATGTCATAGATTACTTGGGCTTTCGGACGATGATTGTTGGTCATTGTTCAGGAAGCATGCAATTGGTGATGAAGTTTTGAGTTCACATCTTGTTGAATTAATTCGCCAAAAAGTCATTGAGAAGTGCAAGGGATTGCCCCTAGCTGCGAGGACTCTTGGTGGCCTTCTACGCTCTGAGGAAACAAATAACTGGTCAGGGATATTGGATAGCGAAACATGGGAATTGTTGAACAAAAGTGAGATCCCTACAGTCTTGCAAATGAGCTACTATCACCTTCCTTCCCATTTGAAGAGATGTTTTGCATACTGTGGAATTCTTCCGAAAGATTATCAATTTGAAGAGAATGAACTTGTCCTTTTGTGGATGGCGGAAGGCTTAATTCAACAATCAAATGACAACAAACAATTGGAAGAATTGGGCGGTGATTATTTTCGTGATCTATTATCAAGGTCAATTTTTCAAATTTCAAGTGGCAATAGTTCTAAATTTATAATGCATGACCTTGTTAGTGATTTGGCTCAAATGGTTTCGAGAAACCGAAGTTTTAGGCTGGAAGCTGAATCAAAGTCCAATAATCAATTAAGAATATCTGAAAGGACTCGTTATGCTTCTTATATATGTCATGAATATAATCTTAAAAGAAGATTTGAAGTCTTTAATGATGTTGCATGCTTAAGGACTCACTTGTCAAAAATAAATGATTGGGTTAGAACATGTTATATTAGTAACACAGTTATTTCTGATTTGTTTGGGAGGTTTAAAAAGTTGAGGGTTTTATCTTTACAAAGATATTGCATCTTTGAACTACCGGATTCAATAGGAGGCTTGAGACTTTTAAGGTATCTCAATTTATCATATACTAAAATCAAATGTTTACCTGAGTCGGTAAAATCAATGTGCAACTTGCAGACATTGATGCTAAAAAATTGTTTTGAATTCTCGAAGTGGCCATCTAGTATGGAGAATTTGATAAATTTACGTCACATTGATATCTTAGGTGCAACTTCAATAAAACATATGCCAATGGGAGTGAAAAAATGGGAACATCTTCGAACTTTATCTAACTTTATTGTGAGTAAAGATTTTGGATCTAATTTAAAAGATTTGAAGCACTTAAAGTTCCTTTGTGGAAAACTTCACATTTCCAATTTAGGAAACATGATTGTTCCTGAAAACGCAATAGGATCCATATTGGATGATAAGAAAGACCTAAGAGTACTTTTACTCAATTGGGGATCTAGGTTTGACGAATCACAAGATGAGGCAATAGAATCAAGGGATGGGGAAATGGATAAAAAATTACTTGATATGCTTCAACCTCATCAAAATCTAGAAAAACTCACGATAAAGTGTTATGGTGGTAAAACATTTTCTTCTTGGGTCGGAAATAGTTCGTTCTCTGAGATGACAGTCGTAAATTTGGAAGATTGTAAAAGATGCACATCCTTACCTTCACTTGGAATGTTAGGCTCACTTAAAAGCCTCACTATTAAAGGTATAAAAGAATTAGGAAGCATCAATTCTACATTCTATGGCCATTGTCAAAATCCTTTTAAATCTTTGGAGACTCTTTGTTTTGAAAATTTAGAAAAATGTGAATCTTGGGACCCTGTCAAAGAAAATGAGAGTTTTCCAAAGCTTCAAGAGTTTTCTATTGTAAACTGTCCAAAACTCTCTGAAAGATTACCCAACAAACTCTCTTCATTGGAAAAACTTGTCATTCGCGGATGTGAGCAGTTAGTAGTTTCATTATCAAACATCCCAAAATTGTGCAAACTAAAGATTGACAAATGCAAGAAGATCGTGTGCACTAGTTCAACTTTCTTAGAGTCATTAGAATATATGACTCTTTCAAATATTTCAGATTTTGGTGATTTGTCAAGGCAAGAACTTAAGAAAGTTCAAAAACTGAAAATCAAGGGTTGCAAAGAACTCATAGAATTGTGGCAGCATGAGATTTTCCTCGAGAAGCCACATCAAGGGTTGTATAGTCTCGATTCCCTAAAAAAGCTGGAGATAAGTAATTGCAATACCCTCACAACTTTACTTGAGGGGATTAAACAGAAAAATGTACATGTGGAAGAATTGAAAATTGAGAGTTGTTATTCTTTGAATTTCATTTTTAGAGGACAATTACCTCAATCTCTAAAGGAGCTTTATGTAAGAGAATGTGAGGAATTGCAATGTTTGATCGGTGATAACGAGGATACTTGTACTTCAACATCTTCGGCAACGTTTTCACTCCCGTCCAAGGAAGTCGATGCTAGCATATCTCTTCTCGAAGACTTGTACAAACGGGAATGTTCATCTCTCACTTGTCTGCCATCAATAGACCAACTCTCTGCCACACTCACTAGTCTCTATATTTCTGAGTGTCATAACCTCACAACTTTGTCAAAGACAGGACATTTATCTGTTACACTCAAACATCTTAGAATTCATGGATGCATGGAGCTCATTACCCTATTACCCAAAGGCCAATTTCCTGAAACTCTTGAAACCCTAAATATATCATCTTGTGGTAAACTAAAGTCAATAGTTGAGAAATTTCATAATAATAAAGCTCTTTGTAAGATCGGTATATACGGTTGCGGGAGTCTCGAATCCCTTCCGGAGGGCCTGGAAACTCTTAGCAATCTCAAATCCCTTATTATATTAGGCTGTCGAAGTTTAGCTTCCTTTCCCAAAGGAGGGTTTCCCGACAGTGATTTAAGAGTTCAGCTCTGTGATTGTGAGATGTTAGAAGCTCTACCCAGTGGAATACACACTCTCTCCTCTTTAAGAATAACATTGTGTCCAAATATGTCCTTGTCCGAAGAAGGTGTGCCCACCAACCTCACAGTGCTTGAAACTAGTGGTCCCAAACAATATAAAGTGCTCACGGGAAGGGGGTTCCACAATTTCACCTCTCTAAGAGAA
Source organism: Nephelium lappaceum (assembly GCA_021234005.1). NCBI lineage: Eukaryota > Viridiplantae > Streptophyta > Magnoliopsida > Sapindales > Sapindaceae > Nephelium > Nephelium lappaceum. Next base: position 8,102,357 of record CM037996.1, read on the forward strand.
CTCAGCATTTATGGAGGCCAAGATGGAGAGTCTTTCCAAGACACGGACATGGAAATTACTTTGCCTCCCAATGTAACTCACCTGGCAATTAGAAATTTCCTGAAATTGAAATGTCTGCATTTCAAGGATTTCAAAGACCTCTCCTCTCTTAAGTTTTTGTCAGTCTCAAACTGCCCAAAGCTCACATCCCTTCCAACCATTCTGCCATCCTCACTTCTACATTTAAATATAGGCGATTGCCCAAAGCTCACATCCCTTCCAAGCACTCTGCCATCCTCACTTCTGCATTTGGAAATACGGCGTTGCCCATCCCTAGAAAAAGCATGCAAAAGAGATAAAGGAAAACTGTGGCTGAAGATAGCCCACATCCCTCGCATTGAGATATGAAGATTAGCTCATCGATCCTCATCTTCTATTTCAGGTACAACAGCAAAACACTTGGTCATGATAAACAATTTCTCATTTTTGATGGGCTCTTCTAATCCTCTCCTGACTATTTTGGAATTACTGCTTTGCCTTTCAATTCAAACACTCATTAACTCATGTGCCCTGTTACTTGCCAGATGGTATCTTAATTCTGTTTGACTTATCACTCCATTTATATTCAACTCTGTAGATGTTGAGATTGACCTGCAAAATTCTCAGTCCAAGTAATTACTGCTTTCAGTTCCTTTTTTCATTTTTGGTTGAGCAAGTTGAATTTAGTGCTTGTCACTGAAAATTAATGTGTTTGTCCACTGTTTAGATGTTTAGATGGTGGATCAAATTGATAAGTTTCGATTTTTCTGTACTTTGAGGAGTTGCATTCTACATAGAATAATTTGTTCTCGAGGACTCTATGTCAGCTGCAACAGAGTTAGGAACTCATCCAGCTATTAATGTAAGAATACTAGTTGACTTAAGTAATTGTTTGCTTTCACTATTAATTGAATGGCCAGTTTTCAATTAGAGAAAATAGCTAAAAACTCGCCCTTATGCTTTGTCGTTAATAGTTCTTTGGTCTTATTTCAGGGGAATGTATATTAAATCCCTTTTCCACATTCGGCTGCTGTCAGTTGATGCAAATCCTCCTATATGACTTCCTGGCTCTGGTGCACATCCTTCTAGCAGGGCTTTTTCATTTCATCTGTATGCTGCCACAATGAAGGACCACTGGCATGAACAACTGAGCATTCTTGCTTAGTATTTGCTTTTGAAGATACCTGCTTTTTTCAACTATCCATGGAAAGCTTTTTGAGGTTATATATTAATTGATATGATTCCCCATATTAGAAGGCTACTTAAAGGGACAGGCAATTTCTTACTATCAAAGTTTACAAGTTGAACTATGGATCTATTTATTTGGGTTAAGTTTTTATGTGGTGGTCTTGACAAACCGATGTTGAGGCTTTCAAATTTGTACAAGTTTCTAATGATGTCAAGGAGGGAAGAAAATATGGTGTAGAATAAGTTCATTGAGACAAGTCCAGGTTTCTAATATGAGTTTAAGTCCTTGAGTAGTTTGCTTCTTCTAGACGAGTCCTTTTTGTTCCGTGTTTTAATTGGTGAAATGCTGCTGAGAGACATTCTGCTATTGTTGGACCACTTGAGGTGTAGTTTATTTGTTGGAATTTTAGTTTTGTACTTTTTTGATGGATGCAATATCTGCTTATAATCAAGACTAAAATTCTGCAGTTTGAAGGTACTTTGCTATAAAGTTATGATGAGGTTGCAAGCTTGGGCTGTAGTTCCACATTTAGTCACTTGGAATGCTACAAAAAGAGCTGCTGCAGCTGCATAAGTTGGCGTGGAAGCGAGGATCAACAGAGATCAAACAGCATCCCTCATTTGTATTGTAAATTGGACTGTGCAAGCCCACCGGAGATCTCCAAATATAGTCAATATTAAGCAGCTTCTCTTGCTGCAGCATCATCAATTGACCACAGAGCTGCCATTGCCACCATGACTTTCCTTGATCATGATAATAGCTGATCCATCCTCACCTTCTATTTCAGGGATTCCCAGTTATAACAGCAAAACACTTGGTCAGACATTCATGATAAACAATTGCTTATTTTTTATTGCTTTAATGGGCTATTCTAATTCTCTGTTTAGTATTTCGAAATTACTGCTCTGCCTTTCAATTCAAACACTCATTAACTCATATGCATTATTACTTGCCAGGTGGTTATTCATACTTTAATGCCTTCGTCAACTGTTTAGATGTTTAGATGATGGATCAAGTTGACAAGTTTCAATATTTCTGTACTCTGAAGAGATTGCATTCTACGTAGAATATTTGTTGTTAAGGACTGAACATCGGCTGCAACTGAATCAGGAACTCATCCAGATATAAATGTAAGAATACTAGTTGGTTTAAGTAATTGTTTGCTTTCACTATTAATTGAATGACCAGTTTTCAATTAGAGAAAATAGCTAAGATGGTAACTTGCCCTTATGCTTTGTCGTTAAAGACATTTGCATGGTTGTGATCAGGAGTAGATAAAGGGTAACTTTGGTTTAATAAGACATGGTTGATTTTGAGTGTTTGCTATGACTAATACTGGAAAGTGTTGATGGCATCTACAGATTATAATGTTTAACTACCTTTTCTCGAATATTTGAAATAGCTAAAAATGTTGACCATTACGAATTCCATTTTGAAGGAAAATTAAGCTGAACTGATGGAAGAAATTAAGTCCCCTAATAAAGGAAATTAATATTTATGCTAATTGCTTTGAATATTGGTAAAACTACTTTATTATGGTGATTCCACAACTTTTGATAGATTTATCTTCATAATTTGTACTTTTATCAGTGGACTTATATTTGATAGTTTATTACAGTTGATCTTCTTGTCAATTGCAATAGAGCAGTGGTAAAAAAAGAAGAAAATCACTTGAACAGTATAGCGAAAATACAAAGCTTTTATTTGAGATAGGATCTATTAGCTTGTAAAAGTTCTTTTTGGCCTAACAAAACGAAGCTTCTAGTGGGTGATTGGTCACTAGTTATCAATGGAAAATAGTATGTAAGATTTTTTCCTTTTAATTTCTGGTTTAGCTATCTTGAAAGTTGAATAAACTAATGAACTGGTTAACTATACGTTAACATCTAGTTAAATTTTCGTAAGCTTCAATTTGGTTAAAATGGTAAATCAGTTACCATGTCTAAAACATCTCATAGTAATGGTTTTGTATTCATAAAAGTGACTAGAAAAATATTAGTTCCTTTGCTCTTGTTTCAGGGGAATGCAAATAAAATGTCTTTTCCACATTCAGCTACTGTCAATTGATGCAAATCCTTCTATATGACTTCTTGGCTCTAGTGCACATCCTCTTAGCAAGCCTTTTAATTTCATCTGTATACTGCCAAAATGAAGGACCACTAGAATAAATAGCTAAGCATTCTTGCTCGGTATTTGTTTTTGAAGATACCAGACTATTTCAACTGTTCATTGAAGGTCTTTAGAGGTCAAATATTGATGTGATTTCCCATGTTAGAAGGCTACTTTAAGAGACAGACAATTTCTTACACTCAAAGTTTGCAAATTGAACAATGAATCTATTGATTTGGGTCAAGTTTTGATGTGATGGTCTTGAGGAACCAATGTTCAGACTTTCAAATTCGTACATCTTTCTAATTATGTTAACAAGGGAACAAAATATGGTGCAGAATCAATTCTTAGAGAGAAGTCTTGTTTTCTACTCGGAGTTCAAGTCCTTGAGTAGTTTGCTTCTTCTGGATAAGTTGTTGTTCTGTGTTTTAATTGGTGAAGTACTGCTGAGAGACGTTCTGCTATGGTTAGACCACATGAGGTGCAGTTTATACGTTTGAATTTTAGTTTTGTAGGTTTTTATGGATGAAATATCTGATTATAATCGAGATCAAAATTCTACAGTTTGAAGGTACTTTGCTGCCAAGTTATGGTGAGGCCGCAAGCTTGGGTTGTAGTTCTTAATTTTGTCACTTGGAATGCTACAAAAAGAGTTGCCGCAGCTGCATATGTTGGCATGGAAGCGAGGATCAACAAAGATCAAATAGCATCTCTCATTTATTTTGTAAGTTGGACTGTGCAAGCCCACTGGATATCTCCAAATATAGTCAGCGTTTAGCAGCTTCTCTTGCTGCAGCATCATCAACGAACCACAAAGCTGCCATTGCCACTTTGACTTTCCTTGATCATGATAGGTAGTCCAAGATACCTGACATCCTTTCTTTTAAGATGGATGGAAATTAATCTTAAGTTATTCATTCTTATCATCCATTTTAGGTAAGTCAATTTATAATAGTACAAAATTTACGTTTTCTTAATAAACAAGTTTAGATTTTTATCGCTTTTAATTTTAATGAATTGCTTTACATTTTAATCTTGCAATCTCTAATCTACGAATAGTTACTTCTCTGTTGTATATAGAGTATTGTTAACTTATTTTTGTTTGTACTTTTGAGATGTTCTTTCAAGTTTATTTGACATTCTAATCTTGATTAATTGAAATGTGAAGGAAAATCTCATATTGAATTGCAAATAACATATTGAAAGAATTCCCGATATAAGGAGGCAACTTCATGAGATGAAGACAAGTTCTTGATATTAAAAACTGCAAGTTGGAGGATAAATTTGAATCAACTTTGACCTTAATGTAAGAAGAATAAGGTACAAATCCAAACTACATCTTTTAATTGATATCATACAGTATTGTCAATTCTGGATTACGGTAAATAACATGGGTTTTTTTGTTTTGGTTTGTTTCAATTTGTTGCTATTCTAATTGAAGTTGCAATCATCTTTAAATGCGTAAATTGCTATCTTTTGCTTGAGACTAAATTTTGCATTTGTTTTTGTTCTGAGTCGGAGGTTTCTGTAGTATTCTTCAAAATAGTTCTCGTGTTTATGTGTTGAATGGTTGGTCATGTTATTTGTAGGTGCTTTCCTTTATGGCTGGCTGACCTAAAGTGGAATGTATATGCTGAACTCTTTTTGTTGCATTTTTGTAAAGAAAATCTTACAAGATGCTAATGTGATCATAACAATATTGCTGCAGAATTATGAGAAAGCATCAAGGTCTGGTTGTAGATTCACCTTTTGTCCTGTTGGTGAAAGAGTTATGCCAACTACATAATTTGGCATGTCAGCAAGGAGATAAAGGAACTCAAACATCATCCCTTTTTTCAAGTAATACTTTTGTGCAAGCCCATCAGAGATCCCAAAATTAGTTGATGTTAAGCAAATTCCAACGCCAAGATCATCAGCTGATGATTAAGCTGTTGTTACTGCTTCTAATGTACCTGGTCACAATAAGTATTCCGAGTTTGATATCCTTTCATTTTTAGTTTGTTAATCACTCTTTTAATAACTTAAAGAAATTTTTATGTTATATGATATTAAGGTTTTCTGATTTCCAATTTGCAGCTATGAATTTCATGAGAAGTACTTTGTCTCGGACTCTAACTCAGTTATGGATTTGAGACTTTTCAAAATTGAAATACTTGTCTTTTAAGGATTTCGAAGACCTCCCGTCTCTTGAATGCTTGACTATCCTCGTTGCTCAAAGCTCTTGACTAAGCTGTTGTTATAACCTTTTTTTTTTTCCTTCTCTTTAGTGGAAAGCAAGGGACTATCTAAATCCCAAAGTGAAGTGATCCTAGTGTTGAATGTTTTTTTATCTCATTGTTAGTTAAACTGTTGCAAGTGAAATGTAGAGCATTCTCTAAGGTGAAGATATGAGAAAGTAAATCCATGAAAGTCGGGTTGCAAGGAGCATGTTGATCAACTTCCCCATATTACACGGCAACTTCAAAAGAAAGGGACAATTTATTGATATCAACATTGCAAATTTTACCATTGATTTGCGTCAACTTTGATCTTATCGTCACAAAGGTTGAGGTACCAACATCCAAACTGCATGTTTTAATTGATGTTATTGTACAATATTGTCTATCCTTTTTTCAATAGAAAGCAAGATTTTCTTCAAATCTAGTTCAATTTACTGCTTATCACTATGAAATTTTGGTCATCTCTAAAGTAGTGTATTGTTATCTTCCGCTAAAGACTGGATTTTGCTTCTATTTTTAGTTGCTGAGTTGTTATCGTTTCGTTGGTGTTGAACATGCTGGTTAGAGGAGTTTTCAGCTACGCTGGCAGACCTGAGGTGGAATATATATGCTGGAATTTTGGTTTTGCATATTTATACAAAGAATCTTAGAAGATGCTGCTAATATCTGGTTTTAATGGAGGAAAAGTAGCTGCCATTTTGGTCATAGTTTTGCTGTAGAATTATGAGAAGGCTGCAAGATCCGGTTCTAGTTCCACAATTTGTCTGTCCTGCTAGGATAAGAGTTGCTACAACTGGACCCTTTGGCATGTAAGCAACGAGCAACTGAGATCGAACACCAGCCCTTCTTTCAAGTAAAAGTGGAAGATTTGGTTTTATTATTGGGATACAGCAACCGGAAGAGATTCATTAAAATCTATGTTCAACACTCATTGTTCGTGTCTCTCATATTATCATGATGGAAATGTGATGGTTGATTGGTTGGTGCCTTATAGTCTTCGTTTGTCTCCAGATATATGAAGTTTACTTTTTCAGTGTTCACAATTTTGTACTGTCTTGTTAACCAAGATTGTTTAGGCTTGATATTGTCTTGGTTGATTGTTGGGATTTGGTTTTAGATCCCCCATTAATGTTTGTTGTTCATTTTCTTTAATTTAATATAAAGAGTCAGTTTGAGAGGGTGCGTGCACATGATAGGCAGACTTGTTGGATGCCAACATAGTTGGGATGCTTCAAGTTTTGTTTGATGCAACTCCTCTCTTGCTTGAATTTTTATAGACTACCGTGTGTTCAAATTTTCATATTTGTATTAAATTTGCAAAATGATATTGTTGATATAGTACAAAATGTATAAATGTTGTTCGTTTTTGTGTACAAGTTTTGAGTAAGTAGTAAGATTTTCTCCAATTTATTAAATTGTGTTAGTTAATATTTTATCTGCTAATGAAGTCAAAAAGTTGATTGCTATAAACTATAGGAGTCTATACCATGCATTAGTTTTATGTTGAGTTGAAGTCTTTTGCTATAAATTTCTTACTTTTAAAAAGTTGCATAGTTCCAAAATTTAGGAAAAAAACTTCATTTTAATCCCTGAGGTTTTAAAAAATATCAAGTTTTTAAATCTCTTTTGAAAACAGTTCTTTTTATCCCTAATTTTTTTCAAACTCTCCAAAAAAAATCCAAACCATTAGTTAACTGACAATTAACATTAACATAATATATATATATATATAATATTCTTGATAATTATTAGTGGCACGTAAATTATCAGATTATCCTTATAAAATAATGTATTTATAAGTTAAATTTTCTAAAATGTCACAGAATTTAAATTATTAAATTATCATTTAAATTATCTAATCATCGTTGACTGTTAGTTGACTAACAGTTTGGACTTTTTTAAAGAGTTTTGAAAAGATTATAGATGAAAAGAACTATTTCTAAAAAAACTTTAAAAACTTGATAACTTGATATTTTTTGAAACCTTGGAGACCAAAATAAAGTTGCTCCCAAAATTTATTAAATTGTGTTCGAATGATGTAGTAAGTTTATAAAAAATATGGAATTAAAAAAAAAAAAAGGACCTATAGGCATTAACAAAGTAGAAATATTTTTGTGGCCCAATAAATTCTAGTATCAAATAAAATTTCATTCGCTTTTATCTATTTCACATAAGTGACTAATTAACATGTAACGTTGTACATAAAATATTTCACCTATATAAAATGTTTTTTAATGAAGACATTTCACGTATGTAAATATTTCACATGTTATGTTGTATATGAAATGTTTCATAGGGTTATAAATGATAAAATAAACTGTTAAAGTTTTATTTTAGACTAAAAATGAATAATTTTTATTTCTACGCTAAAAACGATTTTATTATTATTATTGATTGGACTTAAAGTGAATTTATCTCTTTTAGTGTAATTCCAATGGTATCAGATTTCCACTTCTTTTGTCAAAACTTAAAACCATGCAGCAGTCTTCTTGTGTTTTATCTCTGTTATGTTCACCAAGTTCTACTGCTATTTATAATGCTTCTCATAAGGACTACTTTAAATTCACTTACATAAATTTCACATTCTTTGTCACTGTAACATGCAACTGTGAGATGGAAGAAATAAATGAATGAATTCTCTGGGTATAAACACAAGACAATAATGATTCCAAAGTTCTAAAGAACACAAAAAAAAAAGGGAGGATAGCGATCAGTAGGGCAAGACAAATTTCATTTTCGAAAGATTCTAAGGGACGATTTAGGGGCATCTTTGTACACAAGCTGTTCCGGTTGATCATAACGTAAACAACTATTCAAAATAGTAATTAGTAGCTACGTACAATCACCATTATCCACTAATGTATTGACTACGACACATCAAACTAGTTAGACGAAGCATCTCAAACGTGCCATGAAAATTCTCAGATATATACCCAACTGAATATCGTTCTATAAAAGAACGTACTCATCATTTTCATGTCACTAACAGTAACATTTAATTTTGAGTCAAACAACTTCTCCAGAGATTATTACTTAAACTGCAAGAAAAGGAAACTCTTTCACAACTGATATAATAATTATACCTATCCAATTGTGTTTGGAACTATGGAGTTATAATGCTTACCGAGACCAAATGCATGCCGATGGTATGACAGCATGATACTCGCATTAGATAAACCAGACCCGCCATCAGATTTGTACTCCTTTCCAATTTCCACATCAGGGAATGAACCTGAATATATCATTATATGCTTTCTCAGGCAGTGAGTCAAAGCTCTGAGCTCTAGCTCCCCTCCCCATGCTGCAGTTGATTCAACTTCTTTACAGCAATTCTAGAATCTCTCTGCTTGTGAACTTTCAGAATCATCGTTTATCATATTTTCAGACAGGTAAAAGGGTAGGAAATCAGATGCATGCTCCCTTGTATATGTAGCCATCATTTCTCAAAGCTTTTGGTATGTATAAGGAGAAGAACCTCCTGAAAGATGAGCAAGCTGATCCTCAACAGCTCGATAGAGACAGTGCCCATCCGGCTTTATTTCATTAACAGTCAATCCAAGAGGTTCAAGCTTCTTTTCCAATTTCTCATCTTCAACCATTCTATCACTTACAATATTGCTCTGCTCTTCTTGAATTCTTTGCTCTCTTGCTGCTTCTTGCTGAGCTCTTTTCTCTCGCCTCTTCGCACCCTTGCTAGGCTTAGAACGATCGTGTTGGTTGGTAACAGAAACCCCAGCAATGGCTTTCACCAAACTGTCAAGATTGCTTTTCTCATTTCCATTAGTAGTGCTATAGCCTAATGAAGCAAGTTCTCCAGCTTGTTTTTCTTTAAGCTTGGCAGAAAGTTTAGATATCTCCCCCTTGACCTGCTTCTTTTTTCAGTTCAACTTCCTTGTTCTGCAGCTGTGCTATTTCTCTCCTGCATACACAACGAAACGGTGATGTCAAGATGGAATAGGAAAGTTCAATAATATAAAATAAATATTGTCAAGGAAACAAACGACTATCATCATTGATAGCAGGAAAAAAGCACCACAGGTTCATGTATATGAGCAGAAACCTATTGACACTTCTTTTGTAATCATATGACAACTCAAATGCAAATCAGTTTTCGCAAATCCTAGAGCGAGTGTAAAACAATTCTAGGGCTTCTACAAGAAATCTCACCAACTAAGGTAGGAGGTATTGAGAAAAAAGCTACTACCAAGTTACAAATTTGGGGCGTGGTGTGGGGAAGATAAAATTTATTATTAAAAAATATCACTTAAATATCCCACAAAAATAAAATAACGATAACTTTATACTCCACCTTTCCAAAAGATGCCAGTTTAAGGATTTACACAACACTTGACTTCATTTTCACACGACATTTATGACTTTGCCTTTGTATTAAGCTACCAAGCATCTTAGAAAGATTAGACTGATTTCATGGAATGGAAACTATCTCAAAAATGAAAACCCAAATTGATATTTATGTTAATGCAACATAAAGCAAAAGAATTGTTGTGAATTTATCCAAAGTTAAAGAAAGAATCTAATTTTCATTGATCAAATCGTTCAATTTCATAGTCTAATAGATCATAATTTTTGAAAAATTAGACAAGAAAAAAGACAGTCTTATAATACAATGAGCATCTTGTATTTCATAAAAATTGGGGGCAATATAATCCTTACCAAAGAGTTGTCCTATCCAACTTTCAAGCATTAAGATACGTTTCAGCTGTGGACGATTATCATAAAAGATTCTCAACTTATCATAAGATTCACATTTTGGAATTTTGGGATTATTCCTTGGAGGAAATACTTTTATGCATACTTCTTCCAATTGATCCACACCAAACTAAACTCTATTATTGTACATACTTGCTGGCTAAGAGCGTGCACGGAGTAACATCACAGGCATAAACTGATCTATATTTCATGGAACGGCCAGAAACCCATCATCATTGTAGGAAAACACAAAGAGGGAGAGAGAGAGAGAGAGAGAGAGAGAACTTATTGTGTAGCTTGGAAAAGGACGTGTTACCTGTGCCTAGTCAGCATTTCATCACGAGTTTCCTGCTTCTTCGAATATGCATCACTAGAATCCGGTTCAGATTGTTTGTCCTCTATTTCTTTAGGATTTTCCATTTGAGCCCCTAAAATTACAGTTGATAATACAGAAAATATCACAACCTTCCAAAACAATTGATGACAAAGATATCCATCTTAGAAGTCAGTGAGTAACTTCAATTGAAGATAAGAAAACTGAATTTGTAAAGAAATCAACATCAAGTCAAAGTTGCATAAAAACTTTTTTATTTTTTGGATAATCCAAAGATCCTCCGAAACCGCTTAGCGAATTCGAGTTCAAAACTAGAGCTCCCGCTGATCCTTACAATCTTTGAAAAGCAGTAAACTATAGTCTTCGGCCATATAGGTGCCCATGAGGGTCAGAATCTTAGACCTAAAGAAGCAAACCCTAAGACCAAACCATTCTTACTAGCCACTCATAGCTAGCATAAAAACTTGTAAACAAGTGAATCATCAAATTTCAAATTCCTAGAATTTCCATAATTAATCAAGGTCTAATGAGAGAACCAAAAACCTAAAATTTCTATAAGCATCAATTATAGAACAAAAAATGGCTAACAATTCCTCAATCTAAATACAACGAAACCAAATGTTTACTATCAAGTTTCAATTTTGTTGATATTTTATCAATGAGTTGTAGGGAACCTCAATCAGACCTTACATAAGGACTACATTGCCTACAATGTTATGACATACAAGAAGCTCAATGAATAATAAAACTATCATCTTTATTGTGGTCTTATCAACCGGTTCCTCAGAAGCAACGATCTATTATAGACTATAGATTGAAGAAGAGAAGATATACCTTGAAGAGGCAAGTCTGGAGATGGGTTCAAGACCGTCACCGAAGCTAAGCTCTGCTCCGCTCTGCGATGCACTGCAATGCCACCTCTGTTAGGGGTTGCTTTGTATGTTTTTTGTGCTTTTTTTAATTTGTTGGTTGTCGGGTCAAGACGGACCCAATCTTACGCGATGCGCCTCTTTGAAAGCCACTTGAGCCAAATCAATCCAATTTTAAAACACAACTAATTAATGGTTATACATACACCTAATTAATGATTATTTTAAATGATTATTAATTATAGGGTTAATTACACCGATATTCTTTAAGTATTTCCAAATTAAACTAAATTGCAACTTTAATATTTATTGGACTAATATATCTTAAAAAATGTTGACCACAATTAAAATCAACTATTGACTAACCATTTATTGTGAAAAGTCAAAACTGGCCCTCATATATATTTTATTATTTTATTTTTAACTATTATATTTTTAAAAAAAAATTGTTATATATATTTATATAATAAAAAATTAAGAAAAAAAATCATATCATAATTATAATTATAAAGAACCTTTTGCTCCTAAATTATAATTATGATATGATTTTTTATTAATTTTATTTTTATAAAATAAAAAGTTAAGAAAAAAGTCATATCATAATTGTAATTATAAAGAACTTTTTGCACCTAAATTATAATTAAGATATGATTTTTTATTAATTTTTATTATATAAATATATATAACAATTTTTTCAAAAATATACAATAATTAAAAATAAAATAATAAATATATATTAAGGGCATTTTTTACTTTCTTAATAAATGGTTAGTCAATAGTTAGTTTTAATGATATTCAATATTTTTTAGGGTATGTTAGTGCAATAAATGTTAAAGTTGACATTGAATGCAATTTTAAGATACTTGAGAAATATTAGTACAATTAATCGTATAATTAATAATCTTTTAAAACAACCATTAATTGAATATGTATATAACCATTAATTGGGTGTATGTATAAAAAGGGGTGTACATACAATATTTAAGAGGTGGAAACATCGCCGCTCTTTTAAAATTTGTCTAAGCCCCAAGTTTAAAGTTTAAACTTCACAAACCAATGTAATTTCCATTTCAAGCATATTAAAATCTGAACCAATGTGATATAATTTCAAGTGGATTGAATTACTAACAAAATAAAGTACATTACTTGATGAAAGAAGCCACAACAAAAAGCCCACATGTACCTAAGCAAGCCCAAAAAGATGTGTAAATTGGGCTGGTTAGTACATGCGTTGCAACGACCCGTTCCAACATGCAAACAACCGAAACAACTCAAATCAAAAGCCCAATAGTTTATGGACGTTATTGGGCTGAATGATAAGGCCCGTTGTTCTAAAGCCTACTATAATATAATAGGTAACAATCATGTTAGGCTTAGCACTAACATAGGTCCAATGGGGAAGAAAAAACAACTTACTCAAAAGAAAAAAAAAAAAAAGTTACCTTCAATTTGATTCTGAACACCTTTGTTGGTTATTAGATTTTAATTGTTTTGTAATTTAAAAAAAAAAAATTGAAAAAAATTTAGGCTAATTTGCCCGGGTCGGGGAAGCCCAATTTATTTCCCTTCAAGCCCAAGCAAGCTTGATATGGCATAGGTGAGTCAGAAGAAAATTTAGGGTACATTCGATTCAATATAACATGACATTAGTAAACTATTGAAAATCTTAAATCATAATTATACTATATGACATAGTAGTATTATGTTACATTAAATTTTAGGCGTATTATATCACATAATCTTTTTTAATTATGTCCAAATAAAATAAAAGAGGAAATAGAATGTTGCAAAATCATTTTAATGATTGTGACAGTTTTCAATTATATGAATATGTGTCAATATTGGGTTTGGCTATCTCACTAGTTCGGTAAAATTACTCATCAATAACAACACTTAAATATTCTTCGATAACTATTATTATAACTAATTCAATTACTTTTATTGATGAGTAACTTTATCTAACTAGTAAGCTAACTAAATCCGTCAACATCATAGTCTCGAATTTTAACTTAGGTCTTAAAATTAGAAATGAAATGATTTAATTGAAGGTTGATGTCATGTATCGAAACCTGATTAGATGGAGTGTATAACATAGGACACTAACATGTAGATGTACAATAAAATACACCTTATTATTGCTCCTCTTCAAAAAGATGAGAACAATCATTCTAGTCTTCCCAGAGTGGTACCCAGCCACTCCGCGCCATTCACGGCACCAATCAGATTCCCAAAAATCAAGCTCTGTGTTGTTAAATTAATATTATCACTATAAAGCATGTTTGTCAAGATTAAGGCAAAAAAAAAAAAAAACTCAAAAATCTAATCCCCACCAAATGAAACAAACAAACCTTCCTCTTTTTATTTTATTTTATTTTATTTTACTTTTTTTCATTGTTGTTTTGCACAAAAGTGGTGATACGATTGATCGTTAATTAATTAATTTATTTTTTAAAAAAAAACTTCATTATAATCATCAAAATTTTAAAAAAATATCGTATTTTTAAAACTTTTTTATAAATAATTTTTTTTATTTATAATTTTATCAAAACTCTTCAAAAAAATCCAACCCATCAGTCAACTGATAGCCAACGGTGATTTTAGGTTATTTAAATTATAATTTAACCACTTAAATTCAGATATATTTTAAATAATTTAACTTGTAAATTCATTATTTTGTTAGACTGATTTGATAATTTATGTGAAACTGACAACCATCAAAAGTAAAAATATTTTTTTTCACATATTCTATTAATATTAATCGTCAATTAACTTATGGTTGGACATTTTTGATAGTTTTGAAAAAGTTAAAGAGGAAAAAAACTATTTTCAAAATAGCTTTAAAAACTTAATATTTTTCAAAACCGCGGAGACTAAGTGAAGTTTTTCTTTATTTTTTTATAAGCACTGCCGAGATCAATCGAGATAAGACTCTGAAGCATAATTCGTATGTTTACTCCCAAAAGGGTGAAAGGACAACCTATATAATGTGGGAAAATTATCTACATATTAAGTGAGAATGATACTCTTTGAACCCGATACTTGACATGTGTGAGGTGCGGTCTTAAAGCACTATGCCACCACCACTGCTTTGCACATTAATTTATGGATCTTACATTCCTATCCAAAGAGAAAATAAAGTAATTGGTACGGTCGAAGTCATGTCTCTTTTGGACATAGCCTCGTTGATTTTGTATATTTAGTTCTCTTCTCAATTACCATGGAAGAGGATATATCATCTTGAATTTGATAAAATTCATATAGATTTTTTATTTTTTCAGTGTTGGAATTTTTTTAAAAAACACATCATGTCTCATCTTCACAACTTGTAAATCTACGATAATTTGTTCACATCAAGGTGGGAGTTGTATGACTTTCGAAAGAGAAAAAAGATAAATAAAGGGAGTTGATATTATAGTAAAAGCAGGGACAAAACAATATTACGAATACTTGATATTATAGTAAAAGATTATAAAAATCTAGCATCCATTCATGGAGAAGACTTTACTTGCAACAAAACGCATGTGTATTTTTCGTTGTAATCTTATCATATAGAAAATTTTGTTACGTATTGAAATCGAAATTAAAGATACGTGGTCCATTTTGTTGCGTTTAAATTTTTTTTAAAAATTTTTCCTCCATTAAAGATGGTGAATGTGCGAATGATAAGAAAAGCAGGTGAGGATTGATTGAAGACATGGAAGTTAAATGATAACGATTGTTTCCTGCTCTCACAAACGAGAACACCACCGCACCAAACCATGAGTGCCTCTAAGGTCACGTTTTGTAAAATGTGGATTCCCACTCTCTTTGCCTATCTAGTGAAACCCACTCTCCAACATTTTGATGTGCCTCCCACTCATATGTCACGAACTGCCCACAATCACAATTCATGTAATGATATTAGTTACAAATTAGTTAGTTAATTTCAACTAAATTAGTAAACTTTGGAGGTCAATCCTTGACCGAGACTTGTCTGAATCGAATATTAATATTAGATGTAATATATTAAATATAATCACAATGGGGTCAAATGTTTATACCTAATGATTTGAAAATTTGTCAAAGTAAGTGTTGAAAAATAAGAGTGGGGATGGTGACCCTCTCCCAGGTCCCAAATCATTCAAACACTTTTATTTTATTTTATTTTATTATTTTATTGTTTTGCGACAAGGAGGGAGTAAATTGAATTGAAAAAAATCATTCAGACATTAATTCAACATTAAATTCAACCATCTAATTAAAGCAGTACCCAACATTTTTTTAAGAGAGAGAGACAGAGAGCATGTCTTCATTTTGCATCCTCCATTGGCTTTTGGATATAGATTTATGGAGTATGATTATGGCAGTAAAGCAACCTCACTTGCAAATAATGATACACTATTTAAATAAAATTATTAAAATAAAGTAAAAAATTTGATTTATAATACATAAATAATAATATAATATTATAACTACAAATCTAAAAATCTTATTTTTTTTTAACAAATTTTTGGATAATATAATAATGCCTGTGAATTTATATGTACATAAATAGTCATCAATGTCTTTTAACTTGTTAAAGTTAAAATGAACCAATCAAATTCATCAATTGTATTTGAATTAAATAGGAGAGATAATTTACTTTAAGAGGGAGAATATAATAGATGAATTTAATTGATTCGTCATAACCTTTTAAAGTTGGATTATACTGATGATAGAATTACTATGTATATATTTAAGATTCAAAAAATTTGTGCATGTGTTGTAGTAAGATAATTCATACCTCTCAGGCTATCATGAAGATCATAAAATGATGCGTAAATTACATGGCAGTTAATTACAATCGTTGTGTGTACATTATTGTTATTATTATTATTTTGAGAAAACGTGTTTACGTTATTTGGAAGATATAATATTAGTAAAATGTATATTTATATTTATTGTATGGAGCATTATGTCAGGATTTCGTAAATAAATTTTTTATAATTGTAGTAAAATAACTTTGTAGTATCTTGTTGACCATGAAATAATTTGTAAATAATAACCATATAATCATAGTTTTGAACAATACAACATTACTTGACATCAATAATTCAATTGAGCATTATTCAATCACTTTTTTTCCCTTTGGTGAGGTAAGGGGCTTCGAAGCCTCTCACTTATTAATTACCGTGAGGTAAAATTATGATGAAGGTTCGTGAGTTACATCAGACGGTTAAGATTCTCCCGTGATAAATGGAAAGCAAGATAGAAATGGGACCGAAAACGAATATCAACCATTGAAACAGGAAAAAGGGTTTTTGATTGCTTGATGATCAAATGATTTAACTTGCCACAAAACAGGTAAAAAAAAAAGAACAAAGGACCACAAAAAGTGGACATGAGGTGTTCGTCTGTTAAATGGTCCTTAGAAAAATATAAACGAAAATTGTTATTGTGGTTGGGGGGCCATGCAATTCTGTTTGCAGAAGTGGGGACCATCTGTGGCAGTGCTTGATTGGAAAAATATAAAGAAAGATGGGTCCTACGTCATGGTCATGGCCAAACTGCTGAGAAAAATGTGTTTGGGGCAGGGTTGCAAGTTGGAACTTAGAAATGGGCTAAATGGCCAATTTTGGCTTCCTAAAGAGGTAGAGTGAGACTTTCAATTTGGTTCCCAATTCATAACTTGTAAGTTTCATTTATATAACATGATAGGTAAAATATATTTGTGAAAGATTGACATCATGGTTTGTAATTCATCGGAAACTTCCTAAGGTGTGTTTATCGATTGAGAATAAAAACGAATATGAATCTCAGTTTTACTGCAATGTGAATCAGTTAAGAAAATTTGATTATTTGAATAAGAGATTATATATAAGTATACCGTCCCTAGATCATCATCAAGAGGCATTGACATGTGAAAGTTAATGTCAATCCATTTTAGGAATGCCGTTAAAGGTCACTACCCTATATTGATTTATCTAAATTAAATGTAACAATTATAATATTGTTTCGGACATCATCTCTTACTAAAAGATAAAAAACCTTTCATGATTATGAAAGATGGACAAAAAAGGGAACCGAATCGAACCAAAAATATAGTTTTCAATTTATATTCGGTTTGGTTCGGTTTTTGATGTTAAAAACCAAGTTATTTCGGTTTCGGTTCGATTTGGATCAAAAAAATTTATCCAAACTGAGGTTTGATTTTCTATTTTGAAAACCGACATTTTTTTTTTTCCTTTTGGTTCGGGTCAGTTTTAAACTGTGCCCGCCTCTGGTAACGATGTTGTCTCTCACTGGTTACCAGAGTTTTCAAATTTGCTCAATCAAATATTACTCAATAAAAAACATTAAAAAAAAAAAGAAAGAAAAACAATAAACCAGAAAACAAGCTTAAGCTTTTGCTCCGTGATTCACTGCCTAAACAGACGTGCTAACTACAAACCCCTTTGTTGTGTGTCATGTCATGTTCTTCTTTTTCGAGTTCCATCTTCAACAAAAGCAACCGCTTTATCTCTCTGACTTCTCTGTCTCTGTCTCTCTCTCTCTCTTTTGCAAGCCTTTGGTTTTTTAATGGTCCTCGTGTCATGTATGTTGTTCTAAAACTGTAGTCACACACATACAAGTCTTGTCCTTTTCTCCTGTCCACTTCCAACAATTAAAAAACTAATCTTTATAGTTTATACTAAACCATAATTGGTTTTAGTCAATCTATTTGGCCTTGAACATACTTTTGGGTCCAATTTGTCCTTTCAGCTCCTGTTTTGGGTTTCACTTTTTGTGATTATTTAACTTGAATGCCGAGGGGGGTGTTTTGTTTCAGTTGCAGCTCAAGAAGGAGAAGAAGCAGCAGCAGTTTGTGGTAGAAGAGAGCTTGGTGAGCCAACCCCACTTCACATTTTGTTAGCTTTGACAAAAAATTTGAATCTTTTTAGTAAATTTTCATGTTTTTGATTTTTTAAGGATGATTGTTAGTTACTATTAGGTTTGCTTGATTTTTAATGTTTTTGTAATCTTAGTTTATAATTAGAGTATTGGTGAAGATTGAGACAAAATGGGGCTTTTTTGGTACAAAAGTTTAGTTTTTTAAGTAGTTTAGTTTATTTGTATTGTATTTGTATTCATCTATGTGTTTTTCTGCTTGGCAATGTTCTGTTTGTCTGTCTATGTTGGTGTGGTTTGTTTTATATTGATTTTCTTATTTGTGAAATCGTGATTTCATTATGGTTTTGTGTTTTTTAATTGGAATTGGAGTAGGTGCTTTTGGTATCTACATTGGTTGTGACTTGCTATTGAAGAGTGTGTTTTTTTCTTTTTGTCTTTTTGATGTGGGTGTTATGTTCTGTTGTGTTGGATGTTGATCTTATTCATTTTACTTGTTGCAGAAGGAGGTGGTGATTTTTTTCTCTGGTCTTGATGGGTACAATGACTGCTTCTTCCGCAATTCCCATGACTCGGGATGTGTCGAATTATGATGAGATTGCTATGCAGCAAAGCTTGCTTTTCGCTGATAGTCTCAAGGTACTACTAGTCCTTTGCTTAGATTTAAGCCATGTTTTAAGTTATAGACGCTAAACCGCATTTCCTGTTGGAATTATCCTCCAGCATGGAAGATATAGTTATGTTATTGCTAATAGAAGTTTCCACCTCGAACATGATTGAAACTTGAAATGAAATCACCTTTGAGAAGAGTAGAAAACTTAGGTACCAAATGAGGGCTTTATGTTTTCAAGGCCAATTCTTGAGGAATCCAAAAGTACTGGTTGTTTAATTAGTGTCGAAGAGTGTAGTCACACGAGTGAAATGGATCGAAATGTTGCAATTCGTCATGGATTTAATTGGTTTTGGAAAAGTTAGCTGTGATATGTACCTTCGTTTACTTATTGCATCTTTATTTTCAGGATTTGAAAAATTTGAGAACACAGTTGTATTCAGCTGCCGAGTATTTTGAACTATCTTATACCAACGATGACCAAAAGCAGATGTGAGTTACTCAATAACCGAGGATGTTTTTAACAGCGGGATTGATTTCCTTTCCATCCCTTGTTTCAACTTCTGTTGGGTTAATAAAATAATCTTCATGCGTATGCAGAGTGGTGGAAACATTGAAAGATTATGCCATTAAAGCTCTTGTGAATACGGTGGACCATTTGGGTTCTGTGACTTACAAGGTCAATGATCTCTTAGACGAAAAAGTTGATGAAGTTTCGGGTACAGAGCTTCGTGTATCTTGCATTGAGCAGGTATGCATGGATTCTGCTAAATGAAATTTGAAAATATATTATTAGTATTTTATGATAGATTTTCAATAAAAGCATCAAGTTCACTATCTTCGCGTCTGCTCTAAATTCTTTTACTGATTTCTTGAACAAGCTCGGGATTATTAGTAAGAAATATAGAGGATGAGTAGACCTAAATAATAGTACATTTATCAAATATACAGTATGGTTATGAATGTTGATCCCTGAAACATTTTCATCAATCATATCAGTTGATGGAAACAGTATGGTCCAGACCATTCTAACTAGCTTTGAAAAGTCATAAAATCTGAAAAAATGAAACTCTTCTGGTTAGCATAAAACATGATTGGATACTCTTGCTTTTGATTTAGTATCTCCGCATTGGTCTACCATGACTGTATTGTAACTATATAGGAACTCAAAAGGTGGAACTTGAGTTGTGAACACTGAACATAACATTATTATTTAATTCTAAGTGAAAAAATGCAGTGCATACCGGGCAGGGTGGATCGCTCTTCTCTTATGAATTTTGTGTGTGCATTATTGTGCTCGAGCCAATATACAATTTATGTTTCTTATTTGTCATTTGCTCAAGGCAAGAAAGATTACTGCAATTTCGTCATTCTTTGTTTTACTTTGATGTGGTAAATTAGAGACTCCGGACTTGTCATGAGTATATTGATCATGAAGGCATCTCCCAACAGTCACTGGTGATAGATACTCCGAAGTATCACAAGCGCTACATCCTGCCTGGTAGTTATACCAAACTATTCCACGACTTTGTTTCCTTTTATGAAATTAGTCATTTCACCGAACTATGGAGATAAATGCATATTTGATGTTTCTAATAATGTCTCAAATTTGTGCTCAGTTGGGGAGACGATGCATGGTGCCATTCGCACCAAGTCGAAGTATGTAGGATGCAGCCTCGATGATGAGGATGATTGGCATCAATTTAGGAATGGTAGTATAGTATGCGTTTTGTATCTTATTCATAAATTATAATTTCTAAATCAAGAATTTTAATCTAATTTGATACTTGTAATGTGATTGTTAAAAGCTGTTCGAGCTACGATTACAGAAACAACCCCAAGAGAAACTCCAACATCAATGTCTTCAGTTAGGTAAAAGCTCTTTAACATTTTGTATTGCACACCATTATTGAATTTTGTTATGTGGGGTTTGATGATAAGTGATAAATTGTGCAGAAGAAGAGGGCGGTCTCCATCACCTTCTCCGCGACCTCCGCAGCGATCTGGAACCTTTTCATTTACTTCCACCATGCCCAAAAAAGATCTAGGTCCGTATGCATCACCTTGATATACCATTTTATCTAGTTGATTTTCATTCTCCATATCTTTATTTAAAATGTTTTGTGCTCTATTTATTTGTGTATTGATGTTCTACTACTAATGATTCTTTGTTTAAAACCAGAAAAGAGAACAGTATCACCACATCGGTTTCCACTTTTACGTTCTGGTTCTGTTATAAGCAGACCAACAACGCCAAATGCTAGTCGGCCAACAACCCCAAGTGCTAGTCGGCCATCAACCCCAAATACAAGTAGACCGACCACTCCAAATGCTTCTAACGGGAGAAGACGGGTGAGTACAGGATATAGTTAAATCTACTGCACGATAATTATGATTAGAACATGCAAATTAGTCTGTCAACAAAGCATTGCTGTGCCTTAAGTTATTGTAAACAATTCATTGTTTTCTTGTTTTCATATACCAGTACCCCTCAGAGCCTCGAAAATCATATTCAATGCGTCTGCCTGCTGAAAGGAATAACTCTAAAGAAGTCGAACATTTCCCCAGCAAAAGTAAACGTCTCCTCAAGGCATTGCTTAGTAGGCGTAAATCAAAGAAAGATGAGATGCTGTATACTTACCTGGATGAATACTGATGCTAAGCATAAAGATAGAAGGCCTGAGCAACTGGAGAAAGACAAAGACAAAGCAAAAGAAGTCAAGGAAACGGGAAATTACCGTGAGCTTGTAGGTTTTTGTTATTTTTTCGCTTTGACTGAATATATCCTTGTTTCCTTTAAAGAACCATATCTTTCATGTATAAACATGTACCGTCAATTTTCCATTACTTGATGTTCCATATAGAGTACAAAGATTGTACAGTGCTTGGTCTATGTTTAGGAAGTATACATATCTTATAGATGTGCTATGCGGTATAGATGTCTAGAGATCAAATTTAAAGGGGTGCATGAGGTTGGAATTTTGGTCATTTTCGGTCTGAATATTTATAGGAAACAATGGGAAGGTTTCATGAATACAATGGTCACGTTAAAAAATGTGGAATGATCCGATTGTTCCTAAAGTTTGTTAGAATTTCTTGTCGAGGAGATTAAAGGGGTTATGTTTGAACTTTGGTGACACGTTTTTAACGAATTTGAGAAAGGTTTTTGATGAATTTCAAAACTAATTTATTAAATTATGGCTGCCACTATGTGCCTAAAAGTCATGCTGTTCAAGACCATGTGTCTGTAGCCATAAATTCAGTAAGAGAAGCTGTGATGGAGTATGGTGTTTATATATTATAGATTTTGTGATGGATAGATATGAAGATAAGGCTATGAATGTTATTGCAATAATGTTATCTTAATTGATCTTCTTAATTTGAGAGCTATAAACGTGACCCCAAGTAAAACACTTGGACCTTTATTTCTAAGTTGAGTAAGTAAATGATTAGAAGACCTAATCTATTAATTCCAATGGCACAAGGAATCTTAATTTGTTATTATTATTTAAAAAAAAAAAATCATACAAGGAATTTGCAATCTTTATCTATCGACGGTTAAGTCGAAAAATAACTATTTTTTGATGTCAAAGTTGACAAATGATCCATTACTGAGATTCTTGTAAAAATGACTTTTTTCGGATGAAAATGTCCTTAATGAATAAGAGGAATTACAAATTAAAACAATTCCATTGTTTCCTTCTTTCTTTTTTTAATTGGTACTATTATTTGAAAGAAATGATTTTTAAGCAAAACTGAAATTGCCAAAGCAGTGCAACTGAGAGATTTTATTAAGAAAAAAGGAAGATGAATAGAAATTAATAAATTCTTTAACAATATAAAATAGAATTACTTAAAAAAGACGGAATTACAATTTAGCTACCCAGACGAAACTCTAATTCAAGCGGAGCAATTGTTTCGATATTATTACAATTTACCTATCTCCCGTTATCAATTTTCTGTTAAAATTACCTGTGAACAGTAAAAAAAAAAAAGGAAAAAGACGAAAATGCCCTTGATTGTTGAAGTTGACGTAATTGACCGAATAAAAAATTGAAAAATCAAAATTGAAAAATTGAACAGAGATTGAACTGCTGCCTTTCTTCTGGTCCAGCTCCAGTCACACTTCATCACTGTTCCGACGAGATTTGGTCCCGTTTGGGGTCTGATCTTGAGCTGAAAATGGCGTGGATCAGCTTGTTTTCGCGTCGGGTCTTCGTGGTGGTCGTGATGGCACTTGCCGTCGCCGGTTCTGCTCCGATCTACCTTCAATCTGTCGCTGGTTCTGCGTGCGTGGAGGACTGGTCTTGGTTGAGTTCGGCGAGGTCTGGTTCGTGCTTGGCGTCGGCTTGAGCTGGGTTCTACAGGTCGTGCGCGTCGGCAGCTCTCCTCGTCGTCGTCGTTGGTCTGGTTGGGGTGCGGCAACAGGTCTGGTTTGCTTCGGCTGCTCGGTTTGTGGCGAGATCGTGGCTGCGTCGATGAGCTTGGCATCGGTCTTGGTCTGGTCGGAGCTGCTCGGTCCCTCGGTCCTCCTCTTCTTCTTCTTCTCTTCTTCTTCTTCTTTCTCTCCTTCATCTTCTTCAATCTGCCCTCACCTTCTTCCTTTGGCAGTAGATGGCATCTAGAGATCTAGACGCAGTAGAGGGAGCAAAGGCAAGGCAGTAGATGGCATCTGTTCCAGCCACATATACAGATCGAGATCGATACCCTGCATCAGTAGCAGGCACCTGTAGAAGCACCGCCATTACTAGTAGCAGCAGAGTAAGAAGCAGAGGGTGACGGAACGGAATAGAATCTCAGAATCTCAGTTCGGAACATCTCTTCCTATTCTTTCTATCTCCTCCGGCCCAACTACTGGCTGGCTGGATTTCAGCACTCAACTCTACCTCCAGCTTGCCTTGTGTGTTCCCCAGCCCCCTGTCCAACCGATGCTTCTCTGCAACCTAAGCGATATGGCTCCCATCTTCCACTCCTAGTTTCGTCCAGTGCCCGGCAGCTAAATGGATGGAGATGGGTTGACCTAAGATGGAGGCATCTCAGACGGATGATCTGAGATTTTTTTTTTTTTTTTTAAAATCATTTAACTTTTTTAATTTTTTAGACCACTGCCCATCAAAATGACGACTTTACCCTTGAATCAATTCACGGTAACGGAAAGTTGATAACGGGAGGTAGGTAAATTGTAATAATATCGAAACAATTACTCCGCTTGAATTAGAGTTTCGTCTGGGTAGCTAAATTGTAATTCCGTCCTTAAAAAAAATATAAAAGAAAGAAAATTATCCCATTAAATTATATTTGCTGATCACTTAAGTGGTTTGCGTACTTTTTTCTTTTATCTATAAAATCAAGTAGAGTGAAAAAACCACTTCCAATTGTTGGAGTTGTTTTTCAAACCATATTTATAATGGTTGATCTTGCTAGTTCTCTGATACATCGACCGTTTATTTGGCATATGTATTGGCAACAACATTATTTTCTCTAAACTTAAAGAGTGACCACTAAATAAATTGACATTGAATCATGAAGCCGCTGAGAAAAAATTGAGTTTGAGAAGCAAGAGAGCACAGATGCTTGAAGAATAAAAAGATTTATTCAACCAAATCTAATCTAAATGAACTTAACTACTCCATGTTATATGAATAAACTTGTTATGTTAAATAGGTCCAACATTTGTAAGTTCACTTCATTTATCAATAGATCTCTTTGCAAACACTTGTTGCTCATTTAACTGATTGGTTTGATGTGAATCTAATCCTACCCTTTAAATTCATCAACACAATCAAAATTGTATACATAAATGACTTGAATTTGATAGGTTTAAATTACATAGATTCAGATTCTAAATAGGTTCTAACCAACCTTGATGCAAGAAAGCAAATACACAAGCAAATTACTGAAATCAAAATGGCAGCACATCGTAAAACTAAGAATATAACATCTTGCTAAAGAGACATTCCTACAATTCCATGACCGAACGAATTCAGATTACAGTTCACCCTAAAGATAATTCTAGAACTGCCTATTGTTAATCACAGTTACAACTCAATTCGTAGATAAATGAGCACGACCGGTCGTCAATATGTAATTGGATGTCACAATTACATTCCTTGACCAAACTGTTCGATTGTTTTTGTTGCAAGTGTTAGAACATCCACAAAAGCAGAAAATGATGCACGGAGAAACCTGGCCTCAACTGCTTCGAAGTGCCTGTAATGAAACAAGAAAAGAAACAATATGGAGAAACAATTAAACAGCAAGGTCTGGAAATAGATTATGTATAAAAGAAATAGTGTCGAGGAGGCTCTTCTTAAGTTAAAAAATACAAACAATTGGGGCAGGAAAATGTAATGACAACGTTTGGTATGATAATCCAGTGATAATGATCAACGGCTTTAAATGATTCTTAAATGAAGATTATTGCAACCAATAATCGTCAACGAAAAGAGTCTCACACTGAAAGCTTTCCATTCGCAACTGACATCTGCCGTTTCACTTTGTCCGGCTGCAACTGCATTTGGAAAAGGAATCAAATACTAAATTAGTGGAACAATCAAATTAAAGAAGAAGTGTGTCTAAGCATAATAATGTATCACCTCCTTATCAACGGCTAATGCTGCATATACAATCGAAGCATTCTCGTCGGACTCAAAATCTACTTCCAAGTCACTGAAGATAAAATCAATTTTATGAGTAAGAAACAAGCATACATTTCAAATACGGTTTCCCTAAACGAAATTCTAAAAGATACATGAGGAGCACTTAACCGTCACATTAAAACAAGATAGATAGTCAATAGTAGACGGCAAATAAAATGCCTTTTTGCATTCCTTGACAAATAAAATTTTGAAGTCAAGAACATTTTTATTCATTCAAGTTATAATATAACAGATTTCAATATGCCTAAATATATCAAAAACTTGCAGAACCAACTCAACATTTCAAATTTCAACAAAAACTGATGGCATGGTGACATAAGAAACCGCATCCTATGGGATATTAATTATGCCACAAGTTTTATGACTAACAAGGTTGAAGCGTTTCACAGAAATCCTTAATTTAGAGTCCAATCAACAAATATATGCAGGGGATTTCTTGGTATCAACGGATAAATAAACTAACAAAGTGCTTACTTGAAACTTAACAACAGTGTGCACCATAGTCCATAAAGAAAAAAGAATCTTTCTTGAAACTTTCAATATTGAATGCTAATAATAGCCGTCCTCGATACAGTTGATATCTACATATGCAAAACTTCTAGTACCAGAACCTTAAGTATACCATTAGCTTCCTTGGAACTCCTCAAACCCCAAATATACACATCACACAATTGAAATGAGAATGCGAAGAGGATTACATTCTTAACTATCAGAGTAGAAGTTGGCCATTTTAACATATAAAGAAATTAGTTGTTCACCAATTTGTTCCATATAATGCAAAAACTCCATATAACCAACTCCATCCCCATTAAATCATCCAAATAATCCTTCTTGAAAAAATCTACTCAAAAAGGGGCACACCTTTCTTGCATCTACCCAAGTTAAAAAAAAAGTTACCATTAACTATTAGTTTCCATGAATTGAACCCCCAAAACTATACGAATACGAAGAGACACAACTTTTGAATATCACACAATAGAATCTGACCATTCAAACAAACAAAAGGGTTGGTTGCTCATCGACTTTGTTCGATATAATAAACTCCTTCGTATATCCAATCATCGTTCTTAAATCTTAAACACCTCTGATCAAAAAAGAATCCCCTTTCTTGTGTATCCAACTTAAAAATTACAATTAGACATGACAGAATTGAATTACGAACACATAGAAAACCGCCATTTTAAATATCACACAGTAGAGTTTGAACGCTCTAACAAAGAAACAAAAAAAGTGGTTGCTCATCCAAATGGTGTTGTTCCAATAAAACAAACTCCTCCTTCCTATTAAATCATCCAGTTATCCTACTAAAGCACACCTTCTAGCATTAACACTAATCATTAAAGCCCAAAACTTTGATGCAGTAACACTAAAAAAGACAAAGCCTAAAAATCATAAACTAACATGAGACATCAAAAACTGACTAGAACCCACTTTAAAGCTCAAAATTTTGATACGTAAAAACTAAAATCTGCTCATACCCACCTCAGATTATCAACCAAACCATAGAATTTGATTATATAAACACCAAATATATATACATATATATACTAAAAGAAAGCGCAATAAAAGAAGAAATGAATAGCGTGTAGAGAGAGAATTATTACCAGCTGAAATCCCACGGAGAGACAGCAGCCATCTCTTGAGGGTTTGGTCTTCCACAAATCACAAGAGCCTCCACCGCTGTGCGGTTTTGTTAGTGGTTTTCAATTAGTTTAAAATAGGTCTGGATTTGTTTTGAATCCAGACCCGTTTTGAACCAAATAATCCAGACCCCTTTTTTCGGTTTTTTTTTTTTCCTTAATACTAACATCTTATTAATCAGAGTATTGTCGCAATCTATCGAGTTCGGATATAGATAACGTAGTTCAAATAATTACTTTCATAATTTTTTTTTAGCACTGATATCTTACAAATGAAAGAACTACTGGGACCTATTGAAATCGCACAGTGATAACATGATCTAAATGACTATTCCCATAATTAAGAGAACTCGGATCATGACAGCATGATCTGAATAACTACTCCCACAATTAGAAGATAGCTTCTTCTACCAAAGATGAGGTTCACACTCATATCTTTTGTTTTAATAGAACAAAAGTAGGACTTGAACCCTTAATTTTTTAGGGTCAAGAGAGGTACTGAACTACTTCTATTAAGTGATTGAGGGATTATGGAATGAAATGAAGAATAAATATCATTGTTGGTGTTTACTTGCTTTAAATTAATCCATAATGGGAATGAAAAATATAGATTCTACATAAATTTGGAGTTGTGAAATAGGATTGACATTCTCCCACCCCACTTAGGATTTTTATTCCTATTCCATTTTAACTATTAAAAAGTCTTCTATACCCTTATTTAAAAACCGGAAAAAAAAAATGGAATTTAAACAAAAAAGTGAGAAAAACCTATTTTATATTAACTTATTAGTAAAAAACCATTATTATTATTAAAAAATAGTTTTATAAACATAATATATAAAAAAATACATATTTCTTGATAATAACAATAATAATAATAAATTTCTTTAAAAAATGCTAAAGGAATATAGATTTTTAATCATAGGAATTTTTGTAACTTGGAAACAATCAATTATGATTCTAATTTAAAGTAAACATCTCGAAATGAATATAATTGATTTTGATTATGATTCCCGTAATTGAAATAAATGACTTGTTATGATTTCGATACATCGATTTGATTCCAAACCATTTCGATAATGTGTAAGTAAATGTATCATTTATGTTGTTTTATTTTTCCATTTGGTCTTGTTTTAAAGTTTAAATAAAGATATTTTGGACTTGTAATGGAAAGTTTAACCACCATTAATTAAATCTCGGGGGTACAAATAAAACATCCCAATTATAATATCAATTCAAACAAATAAAACATTAAGAAAGAGATTTTGAATCTTTAAAACAATCTACTCGTAATTATGCCTCACTATTACACCTACACAATCCAACTATTAACGATTATCACTAATATTATTGTACTATTAAGTTAATTAGCTAAACAATATTATCTTACAAATATAATTGTTTATCTAATTTGTACACGTGTCACCATTTTAGAACATGATTGGAGATGACAATTTTATCCCTATCCACCATACCGTCCAACCGTTAGGTTTGACTAAAAGTTAATTGATAGGAAAGATTAATTTGATATTTTTTAAAAAACATTATGAATGATTTGGTCATTTTTTCAAATATTATTAAAAATTTGATCATTTTCTAAAACTTAAAAACCAAAATTATTTATTTTTTTAAAAAATATATTATTTTAGTCTGGAATTGGATAGAGTTGATCAAGCCTTATAATGAACCTTATTAGGACACGAAATTTTGAGATTGGTACACGTGCCACATATATCAATCGGTGGACAATAATAATAAAAGGAAAAATGAGACAGTAGGCCTCGAAATAATTGAAGGAAACTTGTTAATTTGAGATTGTCCTACACGGTGGGGTCATAAATGTAATACACTGGCATATTCCAAAATCCAAAAGTATCCACCATACTTTCTTTGTTTGCTGCCATCGAGTATTACTCTTCTCTCTCTCTCATTTCATTTCTTCTCCTTCTTAGAGCTCCCCAAATAAGCTAGCAGGCAAGTCTCTCTCTCTCTCTCTCTCTCATGCATGCAAACTTTCTATATAATACGTTTATGTGGTGTTTCTATTATTTGTTTGGTGAAATGGAGGTGGTTCTTGTGCTTCTTCTACTAGCTACTTTGTAGCCTTTTTGATCTATGTATTAGTTGTTGTCTACCGTAATTTAAATATTAGCATGTTTATGCAACCCTTCATTATCCCAAAGAGATATATAGTTTAGATTATTAGATTTCTTGTAATGAAAGAAAAAAAAAAAAGTTTTACGTAGATGCATGGGTGAATAAACGTGTGTGCTATGGAAAAAAAAAGTTTGGTGATTTTTTTGTTATAATTTTATGTAGTGTGTTAGTGTTGAAAGTTGGTCGGTTAAGATGGTAATATTATTGTAAAAGCATTTACAAATGTTTTCAACATTGTTTGAGATGCGTGTGGTTTTTTTTTTTTTAAAAAAAAAATTAATTAGAAGCACTTTTGTAATTGCTTTTAGCCTTTAGCAAAACATAAACAATTTGGGTATTTTTTTTTCTTAATTTTTAGAAAAACGAAGAGTGAATAAATAAAATAAATTTTTAGAATGATTGAATGTCAATTCTGATGTTTCCCTTCAGGTTAGTGGGTTTTTAAATTCTGCGTTTTTTAAAAAAAAAAAGAAAAAAGTTTCAGTTTTTCTAAAATTTTAGTAATACTTTTATTTATTTTTTGCATTTTAGAAATTATTTTGATATACTTTGAATTTGAATTAATTATCCAACATATATTTCTTTATTTTCTGATTTCTATTTTTTTTTTTTTTTTTTTTTTTTTTTATAATTTAAAGTTGTATAACCAAAAAATATCTCTTGGATTTAACAAAAGCCAACTACAACAAACCAACTCGAAGGGCTTTCTTTGCTTGTTTCTGAAACTAAGTGGCATTTAGTTGTGAATTATCATGAGTCATGACTTATGGGGTTTTTGACAATTAATCCTACTTTCAACTGTGTTAATGAATGGCACAACAGTTAACTGGATATAGGAAACTAGTTCATGTAGCAGTAGCCAATTTCTCTGTTAACCTCGACAATTTCATTGTAACATGTGATTATTATTATAGCACTTTCTGTACAAGCACTTCCAAAAGTACTACTTTCAGTCAAGAAAATGAGTGAATTAGCAAATAGTGATGACCATTTCACTATTCACTAGCAATTTCTCATGACAACCTGAATTCTGCATCACATGTTATCATCCAGGTAAGTATATCTCCCCTCTGGTTTTTAAAATAGTCTGTGACATAATTTATACGATGATTCTCCAATATAGATGATCTATAATAAAAGCAATTACAATAATGAATTTCTAACGATGAAAATACATTCTCTATTGTCCTCAAAATTTTTTCATACAATTGTTATGCTAGAGAAGCTCTCTTTAATTTATATACCACAACTGCAGTCTGTATAGTATTTGTGAGTGTCAGCTAATATGAGAACTTTTAGGTCCTTTTTTCCTCTATGAATGCATGCAGAAAAACTTATTTTTACCACTTAAAATACAAATAATGTGCTGTTTTTGTGCATGTTTTTCTGGTATTTATCTATGGAGATACAATAATGCCTGTTAGCATCATCTGTTACAAGTAAAATTGGTCGGAGAGCTAGGGAGTGACATGAGAGTAACGCACCACCAGCTAACTCTTCTCTAAGTTGCAGTATACCACACTTGATCTTGGTGGTTGTATTCAGGAATTTATTCTTCGTAAATTCTCATATAAGTGATGTGTATGTGGATTGGTTAGAAACACAGCGAGCCACAAAATTCTCAAAATCAATGAAACCCTGCAAAAAGGGTAGAAATAATGTAGGTTATTTTCTGGTTCTTTGGGTTGAGATATGGTTGAGATGGAGAAACAATGTTCGATTTACCAGTAAAAAAGGGGTTCATCGCATGCTAGCTTGAGTGAGGGAAGTTCCAACCCTAGCAGGTTTAAGATACTGTAGAAGCCTTCTACCGTTCTGAAATGCCAATACGAAGAGACCAAAGAGGTATATTAGGAAAAACTGTAGCCTCTCTAAAATCTTTATTATGTAGCTTCTTTGCTCTGCATTTGTTCTTCCAAATGACATTCCTGTACCGAAAACCATAACAAGGAGAAGCGTATATCAGGCACAATATCAAACAAATAAACTAGAATTCTGTAGCATAACTAAATAGTGGTGGTTATCTACTGTTCAACGAATTCTATTGCAGTATTAAAAGATTGTCAGTCAGTGGCCATATTTATCACCCAATGTAATTCAGTCTTGTTCAGAGACTTTGTTCTATTAGAATATCCTGTCATATTTCCAGGTCAGTAAAATCCCTAATGTAGGCAGCTTATGCGTAATGACTGACCCATTAATCGACAGGTGTCAACCTGCTTGCCGGGTGATGCAGGATTGGGTAAATATATGCTGGAGTTACTCCTGAACTATACAGAATCAGATTTTTTACAAACTGGATGTGACAATGGCAATGCGTGTTGGCGGAAGAAAGATGTATAGAATTACATAATCCAGCTAACAGGTTAACAAGATGACAGCTGTAATTTTGTAGTGACGGGCAGGTTTGGTCTCATTCAGGTAATTTTGTAGCATAGTTGTGTCGAGGACATTAGTTTGTGTCTAGGACATTTTGTAGTGATTGAGAGGTAGTGACGGGTAGGTTCGGTCTCATTCAGGTAATTTTGTAGCATAGTTGTGTCTAGGACATTAGTTTGTGCCTTCATGAGGTAGTGCAGGGAAATTTCTTCAAAGAAAACAGAATGAGAAGCTTCACCTAGTACCCAATAAGGGTCCATTTTTTCTAGTTCACATGTGGAACAGATATAAAGACCATCTTGATTGTGACATGCTTACCAGAAATTTTGGTGGGTAAATTAGTCCAATCACAAGGGCTTATCTTCATTTGAGATGCCTTGATCAAATCAATGAGAGCTTGATTGACCTGAAATTCAAGTGATCAACATACATCGGTTTCATTAGCATGTTATTAAATGAAGAACATTGAACGTTAAAGAATCATTTTTGACATATTATCTACCATTATATGTCAGTACTCTACTTTGTACATCATACTTTGAAAATCATGTGTCATTCCAGGATAATCATAGATATTCTAAATGACGATAAATTGGATTGAAGGACCTTTCTCACTGTTTATCTTAAATACAGGTGGATACCATTAATTATGAAATTCCCTGACGATGTCTAGTATCATTAGTCTTTTTCCATCAAGTTAAATAACTAGGGGATTGACATTTCTATGAAGATTAAACCCACTTATACAAAGAAAAAATACTAGAAAATTTACCTGTCTACAAACTCCTCTGCTCTATGTGTATTTCCCGTCTTCTAAACAGCGAATGAAGTTCTTGCTAGAGAGGTACTAGACCATTTACTAAACCTAGGCAATTTTCATTGGGAGGGGCGTAATGAAGGAAAAACACTTAGGAGTCTGTCGTAGACTGGAACATGACTGATTAGGACGAAGTGTTTTTGGCACATCGAATGTATATGCACATCCATTTGATAAGAGTCATGTCATGTAAACCAAAAAAAGTGTTCCTACTCATGGTTCAAGTGGATGTTTATGCATGCATCAACATAGGGAAGACTCTTCCATTGATACATTCCAAGCAGAATCAAGAGATTGGAATAACACAGGCGTGTGGGCATGTCAGAAGATGACTCAAATGGAGGAGAAGTATATCTCATATTTTCGGGGACAAAATATGCCTACTGTTGATAAAAGGTACAATGACATTGTCAGTGTTTGTATTTAATTATTTTACACGTTGATAAGGAGTTACAGAAGATTTGAAATGAAATTTTTCTTATAATGGCCCAAGTTATTGGAAACAAAACGTCTATCGTTTTATGAAGTTGTATAGCATCATATAAAATTTGATAACAGATAAGTAACTAATGGTTCATTAGAATGATCATTTTTTTTCAAACTTAGTTTGGTGGCTTTGTTTTCTTCAGTTTTACTGGAAAATTATATCCACTTGCAAAGTTGTGACTCGTTTGACCATTTTATTTGATAATAAATTACGAATATATTTCAAAAGTTTTGCAGACATTGAAGTAACAACAGACCATTCACAATAATTATATATCCACATAACATGATATTAATACTTTTATCTTAATCAAATAATGAAACTATTCCGATTACTGCTCGAATTTGATTTTTATGCCCTTCATAAAATAGTTCTTTCATTGCAAATATATCAATCAATGGCGTACAATGGCCTATCTGATATAGTTTAAATCTATTAGACAAAAGAAATACCTCTTCTGGCCTCTCATGACTCACAAGGTGCCCTCCATGAAGTTCTACCATTCTAGCAACTGGGTACAGCTTCTCTGCAAGTTTCCTTGCATGATGAAGTTGAGCAATTACATCATCCCTACACACATTAAAAACCTGAAATTAGTTCATTCCAAATTTCTTTCTCGAGGACTCGTTATGATACAATCCCTTATCTCATCTCTACCTCATATTTTTCTATAGCTTGTGATTGATAGTTAATAAAGCAATAATTTAAAAATATCAAATCCAAAGTTCCAAACCACCTGTTAATCATAATATTGATGTCAAAAATTCCTTCAAAGATGAGGTAAAAATGAGATAGAGAGAGAATCTAAATTTGCACGACTAGTGCATTCATAAATTGTGAGCTAATTTCATGTAACAGTACAAGCATTTTAACATACTTTCTATGCATGTGATTGCAAAGCAATTATGTTATAAGTAATTTGCAATTAGTAAAAATTAATCTTGCATGAAATTGGAGAATTTGTCCTTTTGTATGGATTTCTGGATAAAATATTATACCGATGTAGATTGTTACATCGTCTTCCATAATTGGATTTGCTATCTGAATTTGGATCCTAAAAGATGAATTAAGATAACACACAAATGATTTAATATATCCTCAAAATCAATATATATAATTATGTTTATGTAATGTCTTATCTATATTGTTAAAAATTGCTAAAAGCTTTTTGTTCCATGAAACTCGATATTCTTCTTTACACAATGGTTTAGTGAAATAAAATTTAAAAAAAAAAAAAAAAAAAAAAAAAACAAAACGAAAAAAACATTTGGAGGGCATATTTCATTTACACCATTTCAAAAATGAAACACAATTCTAATATAAACAAATTGTGGAAAGGATTAAGATCTCATGAAATTGATATGGAAAATATCGATTGTAGAGACATTTTGACGACCATGTTCAAGGGCACTAGAAACTGGAATAGCAGTAATGTTCAAGGTTAACTATGTACCTGCCATGAATGACTGATACAAGAAATCCAGCAGAGCGCATCCGTTCAATTTCTGATTGTGTCATTTTATGCTTCCAGCAGGCATGGACTTGACCATCAAAACCAAAATTAGATTGCATCCCACTTGCAGTTATACCTTTTACATACTCCTGCAAGCAACAAAATTTAAGGTCAAGATATAGAACATAAGTAAAAATAAAAAATAAAGCCATCAAAGTCAATTATATCTAGGTTTCGGAAAAAGTAGTCTTGCGTGTTAAGTGTTAGGAAACTCGAATTCATCCTTTTCAAATTCATAATGAACAAAAAAAAAAAAAAAAACCCTCAAATTCATCAATATGATTAACATGCAAGACAGGAGGAGGTTTTACTTGATATAAGATTGATCTTCTTGTGTTAGGTCCAATGTATTCCTCAAGAAATTCCTGCACAACGCCATGTAACAAGGAGATGTATAAGATGCCTCTGAACAACAGTAAAATTTAGTTTTTCTTCTGAAGGTCAGAATAAGTAATGATTTTGTTTAGACTGTAAGCAATACAAAATGCATGCTACGACTGTCTTGATACAGAAAAGGAATAAAAAACAAAAATTGCAATTCATAGTGTTAGAGCTAGGGAACTTTGTATGTGGTGCAGAAGATCATTGATTCTAGTACAGCTCAAGATTAGCACAATGGTAGGCAAACCAAGCAGTTTTTATTTTACATTAGTATAGTGAGTGTCCAAGTCCACAGCTGCCCTCTGCTCAGGAGTTTTTGCCCTTAAGAAACGGATGGCAATTGATATTGTTTTACGGTTGAGCTGTGCAAAACAAAATAATTCGATCAGCTACAACATTTACAGGTTTTTGCACTAATCACTGTTAAGAGCTTCTTTCTGATAATATAACAATAATCTAACTTTTAAAAGAACTAGAATGGACTGGAACGCTCGGTTTCACTCAAACCTGATAAATTATAGCTATGGGAAACAAGCTAAAGTTTGAAAAATTACAAGCATTGATGAACATCATGATGAGGGAAGGGTCAATTGATTCAAATTAAACAACCTTTATTATGTTACAACTTGAGCATAAGAGATGCCATGTTCCACATTGTCATGGGTTAAATTGTTTACAAGATACATGCTTTTTTTTTGTGCTTTTTTTTTTTTTTGTACCCTTCTACAAAAGGTATGTGTGATTGCTGTATGTATTATAACTATCAACATCTGCAAGCTCATATAAAACATGGATTGCATTATACATACACTGTCCACGAAAACTTTATTGTACATTTTTTTATTTAAAAAACATATAATGTATACTTGTTTCATATCACAACAAAAGTGGATCATTGTTTTGTTCCCAGTTGAATCTCAACCCTTGACCCCCTTCTTTTTTCTTGTTCAGAGACTCAGTAAACTAAACAAAACTGGTAATTCGAAATGAAAGTGGGAGCAGCTTTCATGATATTTAAAAATGAGAAACCTCTAATCCAAGACATACAATGGCAAAGCTTCACCCAACTAAGAAATCTTTGTACAAGTGTTAGAAACCAACATATTCAATAATTGTATACAACTTGAGGGAAGATGTCTATTGCATCCACAAGCATCTAAAAAACCTCAGACAATAACTAAATAATGCACACTTCCGCCCTTGCCTATTGTGTCCACAAGCATCTTAAACCTCAGAGAACAACTAATTAATGTACTTCTCTTGCGATGGGGAAGGAGAAAGAGTAAGTAGTGCCTATATTTTATAAAAGCAACTACGATGCATTGGTCCCTCTTTGACAATTATTATATTGTCTTTAATGTTTAATGATCAACTACCAAAATAATCATATGGCCTAGTCTAAACTAAAGGCTAACCCAAATTTGAAATCCAAGGGACCAGATTGCCCCTACCTAAAACAACCTAGAACAGGAAAGCAAGAGCACTTTTTCATCTAATCCAACACAACCAGAAACACCATCTTTATTCTATGTTTTCCTCAACCTGTTCTTCATTCACACTTTGCCTGCACAACAAACGCCGAAAACACCTTCTATCTTTGTCCTAGCCTTTTTCACTCCTTTTCACACAAAAACTGAACCCACGAAACATGTGATCATGACCACAAACATATAATCAGCTACTAGATTCTACAACTCACAATTTGTGACATGTCACAGCATTACAAATTTAAACACAAACAACATTACAAATTTAACAATGGGAAAAACAGCATACCCTTGGAAAACACTCGAAACCTCCCCCGGTGACATTTAATAAGGCGAGGGAAAGAACTCTTTCGGGCACCATTGCTGCCACCTTGCAAGCTATCATAGCCCCTGGTTTCACCAAAACAGACACATATAATAAGTCTAACTCAATTCTGTAATCATAGAAACTAAAAATGGAATTCATTTATACCCATTGAATGACCAAAAATATGTGCTTTCTTCCACCCCAGATGATCCAACAAAGCAATTGAATCTTTCGCCATTATTTTAGTCCTGCAGTCCAACCACATTTTATCTTTTTAATCAAAAAAATAAAAAATAAAAAACCCCATCAAACAAATTACAATGAAAACGTAATCCAAATAGTAATCTCCTTCAATTCAATACAATTTACAAAATTTAAAAAAAAAAAAAAAAAAAAAAAAAAAACCAACAAAAAAAATCACAATGGAAACATAATCCAAATAGTAATCCAATTCAATTCAATCGAATTTACAATTTTTTTTCCTTTATAAAAAAAAAAAAACCCATCAAACAAATTACAATGAAAACATAATCCAAAAAGTAATCCAATTCAATTCAATACAATTTACCAAAAAAAAAAAAAAAAACTCACGTATATTCGGATGTTATAATGGGCACGGAGCTCCGACCCATACCACGATTATCAAACGCACAGACCTCAACTCCTCCCCCTCCATCTCCACCACCAGCATCGGCCTCCTCATCATTGGGTGTGTCCGTACCCGTCAACCCCTTAATCTGTGGACCCCACGAATCATGGGTACCAGCCAACCCTGCAAAAAAAAAAAAAACCCGTCAACGACCGAAAACCAGTATTTTTTAAAAAAAAAAACACTCAGAAAAGAAAATGGACAAAACAAAGAAATGGGTCTGACCTATAATCAGAAGAATTTTGGTGGGTCCATGGCCAAAGGTCCTGTAAAACACTCTCATGCTAGTGTTGAGCTTCCCGTCCTCCCGGAGGGAACTCTCGCAAAACGGCATCGTTTCAATGCTCGCTCTGCTGTTCGATTGGATTTCTGTTTCCTGAAATGAAGAAGAAGAAGAAGAAGAAGAAGAAGATGGATTTTTAGTTTTGAGTTTGTCTTGGTTGAGTTATATACGTGGCTGGTGGTAAGTGGGTAGCGTTGCCACGTCCGATTTGTCGGTTTGGTTGGCGGGTAATATATTTGTTTGCTGGGTCAAATGTCAAACTTTGGGATATTTATAAAAAACTCCTCCGATGTTTGTCTGAAATGTGAAAAGACTCTTGATGGTTTTATATATGGTAACTTTTACGTCCCGTTGTTTATTGAAAATTGTTAGAAAACGGACCCCGTAGGTTTCATGAAATTGAAACTTTCCACCCCTACGGTCATATTTTCGTTAATTAGTTGTTAAAATTTGAAGGGTAAAAAAGTTATTTAACCTAGATCTAATATTAAAGTATTCAAAACAAATAAAATATTAACAACAAAATGAAAAAATAAATTAAATTAAAAAAACAAATTAGTGGTTGTTTATCTAGGGACAAGTTAGTGGTTATGTGATACACGTGGCTGGTGATGAGTGGGTGGGTGTTGCCACATTGGATTTGTCGACTGGTAATGTTATTTTATAAAAAAAACACTTCGTTTCAAAATTTTAAAACTCTTTTAAAAATAACGTTTTTCATCTCTGAAGTTTTCAAAACTCCTAAAAAAACTCAAACCGTTAGTCAATTAACGGTCAATATTAATAAAATACATAAAAAAATATTTTTACAATTGATGGTTTTTCATGACACGTAAAATACCTAATTACTTTTATAAAATAATAAATTTATAAATTAAATTTTTAAAAATATTTTTAAAAATATTTTTAAATTTAAATTGTTAAATTATAATTTAAATCATCTAAAATTACCATTGACCGTTAGTTGATTGATGGTTTGAATTTTTTTTAAGAGTTTTAAAAAATTAAAAATGAAAAGAATTGTTTATGAAATAATTTTAAAATTTTGATAATTTTTATAATTTTATAGACTAAAACGAAGTTTTTTGTTTTTTGTTTTTGTTACCAGGTCAAATGTCAAGCTTTTGGGAGGAGCACGTGTTTCTTTTCCCTTTTTCTTTTATTTTTTTTCTTTTTCAAATTTGTGTTTGAGATTAGGGACAGGTGGCAATTTATCTGGATGGATGAGGTTTATTTCATAATCTAGGCATATTATGTAATAATGTGTTGTAACATATTCCAAAATCCAAATCATGTCAAGAAGATATGATTTAACTCCTTGCATAGGCTGCTCTCTGATGAGTGGTGCGGTTGCCTTTGCGTAGAGTCTAAGCTTCCAACGCTCCTCTTATCTATGTGTAGGTTCTGTTTGAGGCACCTTCTTATTTATATATGAGTTTTTCCTTTCAATTTATAGGAATTTATTCCAGATTGCATATTAAAGCATATATCAGGAAATTCTGGATGTCATATCTATACTTATAATGTGTACTTATGAATAAATAAATAAATAAAAATTGCATTGGATGGACCACTTAAAAGCATTCAACTTTTTTATAGGTTCTCTCTTTCTCTGTCTCTAACTCACTAATTTCCTTTATTATTTTTAAAAACACACTTGAATGACAATTCTAGCTAGTTATAGCCATAACATAAATCATCAAATCATATTATCAACTCAGTTACCATATTATTTACCTAATTTATTATTATTCAATTTGATAAATTAATAAAAAAATCATTGTGAATATTTAGATTTATATAATATAATATCTATATTTTTTAAATTTAAACCATGATCATGATTTAGTTTTCAAGTTTTCATGATTTAATCTCGAAGATTCATATACCTTTTATATGTGTTTTATAAATTTAAAAAA
This sequence comes from Nephelium lappaceum, assembly GCA_021234005.1. Classification (NCBI taxonomy): domain Eukaryota; kingdom Viridiplantae; phylum Streptophyta; class Magnoliopsida; order Sapindales; family Sapindaceae; genus Nephelium; species Nephelium lappaceum. The sequence continues at coordinate 8,141,939 of CM037996.1, forward strand.
TATAGATATTATATTTAAATTGAATAATATAGATATTATATAAATCTAAATATTCACAATTATTAAAGAACCTGTTCTTTTAGGTGCATGTCATATCCAATGACCCAAAACTAAGTTCATTCAAAAACCTGGATATCGTACTTGTAGAAGTTGTGGTGTAGAAATGACACTTGAGTGGGTGGAATGGAATCAGAATTATTAACATTTGGGGTCCAAACAAAACGTCTATAAATAGATTACGACCAAGTAAACAAGCGAATTCTCAAGATGAAAACAAATTAACATCCATAACAACACTAGAACTAGCTCCCAATTTGATTATTGTCACAACTACTATATCATAAAATCATTGTATGACAAATTTAGTGTGTGTATATATATATGTGTTAGAATAATCACAATGAAGTGATAAATAAAAACAACAAAAGAAGAAAAAAATCACGTGAAAGTCGTTTAACTTGCCATTGTAGAAGAAAACCACCAGTTCCTCCGGTCCCCACCACACCATTCACACCATTCGAATAGTAGTTGATTAAAATTATGTGGTTTGTCATTGTGTTGGGTGAGTTTGGTTCTTTACAGCAATGAGTCCATTTCAATAGTAGTTGATTAATGGAACAGCATGATTCTGTGTTGCTATGCGACTTACTGACAATTAACAGTTGTCTAAACTCTATAGTCAACCATTTGAAGGTAGAAAGGCGTGTATTATTATTTTAAGAAATCTAGATCATTTGCATGCAAACTGGGGTTGGAAATGCTTAGAACGATGAGTTTGTTGAAACAGATTTTTTGTCAAAATATTTCTCCGATGATATGCTTCATGATAGTTGGATTGGTTTGCTGTCAGATTCAGAGTGAACAGATGTCTGTTTTAATGACACATCTCTTCCAACAATGTTTATTTTAATGACATGTTTTCCAACAATGAGGTTTTGAAGTCTATTTTAATTTTTAAAATATTCTAGTACATTAGATCTCCTACTGTGTGTACATGTGGGTTTGGTGGTATGATTTTTGACCTTTTATCATTATTATTATTATTATTTATATGGGAAGAATTAAAGAATATGAAAAGCTGGTGAATCAATGCGCATCATAGTCAAGAATTAATCATGTTACTACCACTTGTGTGAATATGAATAGATGGGTGCTCTAAAATGGCAGCATGTGGCTCTGAATTTGTCCAAACATTCAAAAAAACAATGATTACACTAGCAAATGAGAACAATAGTTCTTTGAAACGATAAAAATATATATATATATATATATTTTAAATATTCAACACAAATATTTACAAATAAATTGTTTAAGTCAGCATCTAAAGAACCATAATTTGTCGTTGTAACTTGTAATTGATGAGACAAAAATAACCAAATAAAAAACATAACTGAAAAATTTAATGTCGGAGTTCTGTTTTCTTATCAAAGTATTTGGTGGTATTACTAGTGCCAGCCAGGTCTCTACATTATAAGTAATTGATCTTCCGTCTACTGCCATATCACAGAACTTTGATTTTTATTTTTATTTATTTATCGGCACCATACCAGAGTACTGTCGAAACCAATTGAGATTAGACTTTGAAGCATAGTCCGGATGTCTATTTCTAGAAATAAGAGAAGACAACTCACATAACGTGGGAAAACTCCTGATGAATTAAGTAAGACCGGTGCCATACCAAAAAACTTTTATAGTTATATTAGGACCGATTTTCCTATTTACCAACCGGTGACTAGAAGTCACCCATACTAGGGTAGAAGACAACCCATATATATAAGAAAAAAAATCCCACATTTATGTTGTTTTCTTAATATCCAGCTTTTTCTTCTTGAATATATTTATCTGGTTACTAGCCGTGGGTGGGATCAACAAAAGAACAAAAAACAAACAAGAGCATTTATTAATATTTATTAGTTTTAATTAATTAAATAAATCAATCAATTTAATATTTTGAATTTTATTGAAAATAATTTTATTTTAAATTGTATACTAAATTATATTATATTCTTTGATTTACTGGAGTGAACCATGTCACTTGAGAATTTTATGATTGAATAAAATGCATACCATCTCACTTGAGGATATGTACCTTGAACAATGGAAATTTTTTTTTTTTTTTTCACTCTATATATATTTTTTATTGTGTTATGTTATTGGAAATGATTCAAAAAATAATCGAATCAAACGAGATTAAACATTGATGGTATGATCCAAAAAACAATTTCTATATGAGAAAAACGATCCATACATAAATAAAAGGACTACCTTCACATGAAAAGAAGAAAACAAAACTTACCACTGGATGCCGAACCTGCCTCTTATGAGAGAGATGGATGTGCAGCTCGTGCTTATCCACTCCACGATAGCGACCTTTGACCACACTACAAATCTCACATTGAAGATTGTAAAGACCAACCAGGCCTCTCTCTTCTGGTTTATAGAGGTCTCCAAAAGACAAACTTACAACTTGGGGACTTTAGAATTTCTTGAAAAGCACAGATTCTAATACCAAACCTTGTGCCATGCCACCAGAGCAGGGGCCCTTCACCACATGGTTGATTATTAATGAATCTTTGAAAAAGTGCACCTTTCACATGGTTCATTCCAGATCTCAATCGACCAACATGTATTCTTGTGTGTATTTGGGACATCTTTGCTAAATTCCCTGTATATCTTATGGTATTATATTTAATGAAAGGTGCATGGTGGACCAAGTGCACCAAAATAATTTTTATACAGAATTTTAGGTCCAATTTTGATAGTGCGACAGTGTTATGTAGTAATTATACGAAGTATTAACATATGATAATAAAATTTTTCTCATAATTAATTATAATAGATCTAGCTATCATTGTATGGAAAAAACAAAAAGAAGAAACAAAAATTGTAAGATTATATGTAATGCCTCGAAAATTTTATTTTATTTTTTCAGTTATTATTGATTTTTTTTAACACAGTTATTATTGATTTCAATGTTGGGAACTCATATTTTTATTGATGTGTATTGATATATCTAGCCACTTAAGATAATTAACGTAACCTTTTCTTTTTTTTTTTTTGAAAAAAAATAATTACCTCAACTTTTGTCAGGACGAATGTCAAAAAATCTGCTTTCAATCTCCTGAATTTGACCTATTGTATGTGCAAAAGTTTGTATCATATCTTTGGAATGATAAGAGTGGTAAGATGTGACTGAGTGGTCTCAGTAGACTCTGATTAGCGAAGATCGAGACAGCCTTTGAAGATCAGGGGATGAGCTTATTTTCTTTGAATGAAAGGCATGAAAGAAACAAGTCTCATTTTCAAATATTCCATTGGAAAAGTTTTAGGTGGGGCTGCGAGGGAGTCTTCTTCTTCATGCTAAAGGTAATGGTGAAAAAGAAAATTAATGTAAGAATTCAATCATTTGGTAGGACAAAATGTATCATGTTACTTCTTCTGTTTTTTAATAAAAAAAATTACTTATATTGCAACAACTTGAATATGGAATATTGCAGTTGGATGCTTTCTATCATCAAGCAACATTCGATGGTGGTGTGTATCACATATTTTTCGTACATTCATATAATAAATATAAAAATTTGTTATGGTTATACTTTATTTTTCAATTTTTTCCTTCAGTCATCTCAAATATTATTGTAACCAATGTTTACTCAAGTGTTTCATATTTTTATTTATAAAAAAAAAATGTGGGAATTTATTTATACCCATGTCTCCAAAATTTTGGAATATACATTAGATGATCATGATAACTATTTCCATCAATGAGTCTAAATTAAAAAGGAAAAAAAGGATCATGATAATTATTTTAAATTTTGAGTTCTAAGTTCATGAATATACAGAGTTTTGGAATGATTAAAAGAAATTTATTTATGCTTTTGAAACAACTATGTCCAATTTCAAGTTTAAATAAAAAGGACACAGGTACACAAGATTCGAATTCAAAGAGCTGTTCATGAATCATGAAATAGGATTTGGAGAGGCTATTTAGTCTTCCTCATCAAATAAAGTGACGCATGACAATTTCATAAATTATCTTTATTATTACAAGTTTTAAGCGCGGATAGTTTCTTCCTCTTATTTGCAAGCAATTTCTCATGATTATGAGACTACATATTTAAATTGCACATATAATAATTGATCAAAGAAAATCTTGATAGATATTTGATCCCATCGGTGTCGATTTTTTTTAAAATTAGATTATTATAAACAGATTTCTTATTTCAATTTATTGTAATCTCATTCGTATTGTTTAATAAAATTATCATTCTTTTTTTGGATAATTTATTTTTCATAGATTCAATGACATACAAAAATGATTAGGGTAGGTTGAGGCAAGAAAGTTTATCCTAAACTTGATTCGAAATTTTTGAGGGTTACCCAAACCTGATCACCGTGCTCCAAATAAATTCTTACTTTTTACTCCAAATCTATCCTGAATAGATCCGATTTGGACGGATTTGGATCGAATCGGATATTTTTATTATCCTTAACAGTGGGTGGTTTATATTTGACATCTGGTAAGGTTCTAAGATGGAAAGGCGGGACATCACCCTCATGTTTCACATGCCTATACGAATGTGATATCGCATGGTGCCAATGCCTCTACAACAATAGCAGTACCATTTTTGATAAAGCTTTCACATCAATTACGTGCGTGCAGCAACTGCACTTTCATGAGTCAGATTTTTTCTTTTTCATATATAATAACTTTTGATAATAAATCCGATATTTATAAAAATTTATAAATATCTTAATTGAACGTACTGTTCAAAAACCTACTTCGAGAATAAAAGAATGTTACCCACCATCTTAATAGAAAAATTGTCACTACACTGAGCGACAAAGAGTGAGCAATTTCGAACCGAGAAGCGTGCCGCTGTGGAGGCATCCCACGTTTGCTCTTTCCTGACATAGATTTATAATTGAATGTTTTTTTTGACGGTATCTTCTTGCTTTATTGAAAAAGCCAATTTTAATTTGGGTCCCCTGGAAAACTGCTATGAACCTTCCTTCCACCGAATTTCTTATGTTACATATTGTCAGTCCACATCTATCAAAGAATTTTTTTTTTTTTTTTTTTTTTTTTTTTTATCTGAGATTAATCCATGGCACAGTTAGAATCTTATCCAGATAATAGTTAGAGATACGGTCTAAAAATTAGCTTCAAATTGAATGAATCCACTTATAAAAAGGTAGAGATGTAACCCACGCAAAAGATGGCGGGTTACAACTTATTTTATTTATTCGAAGCTCTAGGGTGCCGAAGCTTGCCAGTGGCAAGGGGTTGCTTGGCCCCAATATCAACGACGCCAGCTGCCAAGCGACTAGCGAGTGATCCTTTGAAAGGTTATAAAAAACAGATAAATACTCACCACAACCATTTTATTATAATTTAGTTTTCTGTCTATGAAATAAAGGCTGTTGATTGATATCAAAACAGCTCTATTTCTATATAAGAGATGAACCACTCACCTCTTCTCTGTAAGCACAGACCAAGCAGTAGAGTTTAGATTTTTAGCTTGTCATTTTTTCTCTCTGGTCTCTTTACTTCACAGATCTTCTCGTCGCTGTCAGAGAACTTCCGCTACCGCAATAACCATTACACTTACATACCTTTCTCTTTCGCTAACCGACCGCCGTCTCCGAACCTCCCCTCCCCTCCTCCGCCGCACCCGCTACACCTCAGCACGCTTACACCTCAGCTTCTCTACGCCACCAACTTTTCTCTTTCTCTCACACTCAAACGGCTTCTCTACACCTCGGCTTCAACGAGCAGTTCATGTGAAAATTCGTAGGGTGCCGTTACTTGGTCTTGAGTTACTAATCTTGTCACTTCTTTTGCAAATTCTTACTGTTGGCGTGCGATTTCTGGGTTTAAAGATTTGGTTTTTTGTTATGTTTTCTGTTCTTGATTTCTGGGTTTTTTTTTTTGTTTTTTGTTTGGCACTCGGTTTTAATGGTATGTGTCCTTACTTGTGATTGCTTTCGTAAAAGATGAGTGGTGCCCTTCGTCTTGAGGTACTAATCTGACTGTTATTTTGCAAATTCTTACTGTTGGTTCAAAGCTTCTTCCTTTCAAATTCTGTCGGTGTGCGATTTCGGGGTTTAAAGGTTTGGTTTTTGGTTATGTTTTCTGTTTTTGATTTCTGGGTTCTCTTATATTTGCACTGGTTTAAGATAAGTGGTGCTTCTTTTTTTTTTTTTGTTGGTTAAGTTTGGTTCTTTAGATTTGATATATTGAGTTGAAATGTGGTAGGCTTTGTGGAGGAGAACTAGTGAGGCTAGTGATTTATGCCGAAATGAGTACAATAGGATTTGGATTTATGAGAATTATAAATATATTTGAATCTCATATTTATCATTGGCATTTAATGGATGTGTTACTGGCGTTATTACTTTTGGTTTAGTGGTTAATCAAATGATTTGATTTACTTGTTTAACTGTTATTGTTTTTCATTTGGTTGTGTTTTTGAAGTAATTGAATTGCATGAAACCGAAACTTGTAATGGCATGTTATGTTATGAAACTGAAACTGAAACTTGTTTAACATGTCCACGTGTTCAGTGGTAGTGAACACATGGACATGTTTAACAGAAGGGAAAGTTTGTGAACCTTTGCTTTACTGTTGCAGTTATTTGTATGTTTTATTTTGTTTGCTTACCAATAGTCTTCAAGATGTTAACTCGTGTCATCTTACATTCATTTTTGTTTAAATGAAAATTGTATACACCGACAGTTTCTTGTGTTAGATTAGAATATCGAATCTTGAAACTCTTGAGTAATTTTGTGCTTTCACGAATGTGAATTTGCTGAATCATGGTGAATATTGAGGATTGAGTTATTACCATGCTCTGAATCTTCACTTGATGATGATGATCAGTTCATCAATATCGTGAGCAAAAATATTGATAAATATTCAAATTGTGGTATTTATGATTCTTTTTTGGGTTTTGTTTGATTTCTTTTGCTGTTATTGATCAAGTGATTTTGCTTTTTGTTTTGAATAACTATTCAATATTGAAGCTGAGGTCTCTGGTGTGTATGAAATTGGTGGTTCTTAGCTAACACAAATTTTGTTGAATTTTTTGTCCGCAGCACCCGAACTTGCAAACTTCGTGGATGTGGAATGGGAGGTGTTAGAAAGAAAAAGGGTAAGAACTTGATTTATATTTTTTTCTCTCATTACAGTTTGTTGTTTTGTAATTTTAAAAATAAATAATGTGTTGTGAATTATTGGTGGTGTCCCATTAATTTAAAAAAGTATTAATTTAATGGGGTGGTTAGAGAGTACTTGGGTTGGTTGGCAAAAATTTTGCCTCTCCATATATGTTACTTTGCAAAAACCTAACACACACAACAATATCAATTGAAGAAAATTATCTCTCTATTGCTTTCAATTTATTTCTCTTGTTTTACAATACGTTATCAACACGATCTAAATTTTATTCATTACTGTTATTATTATTATAAATTATCATAATTTAAAATTTTGAAGAAATTTAATTTGAATATGAAGTTTTGGATTTCAATTAGTAGAACTTGAAGTTCTAGATTAAACCTTAAGTTATCATGATTTTAGATATGAAATTCTAAAAATATATATGAAATTTTTGGTAACTTGAAGTTCTGGACATATTCATAAAGGAATTTATTGAATACAATTTTTTTTTTAATATAATGTTAATATAGTATTTACTACTTTGGTCAAATCACTAATTGTGTTGTTTTATGTATATAGTTATGTCAGAAACACCAAAACCAGTACTTGATATTTCTAGAAAAAATTATCTTTCATGGATTCTTGATATAGAACTATACCCACAATCCAAAGACTTAGTTGATACCATTAGAGAAAATAATGAAACATCTCCAAAAGCTAAAGCTATGATTGATTATTATCCGTAGTTATTTACAAGAGAGTCTGAAGACTTAATATCTCACATGCATTAACTCTCTGGAATAATTTGAAAGATAGATATGATCATTAGAAAACTTTCATTCTTCCTAGAGTCAGGTATAAATGGAGTCATTTAAGACTACGAGCCTTTAAATCAGTTGCTGATTATAATTCTGTCTTATTTGAAATAACTTCACGACTGCAATTGTGTAGTGAAACACTGACTAATGCAAACCTACTGGAAAAAACGTATCCTACTTTCCATGCCTCTAATACGCTCTTATAGCAGCACTATAGAGAGCACATGTTTATAAAATATTATGAATTAATCTCATGTCTTTTAGTGGCAGGACACAACAATGAGCTTTTGATGAAAAATCATGAACTTCGTCCAGCTGGCGCTGAACACTTTCAGATAACGCAAGCAGAGGACATGGAAATGACTGTGGATGCAGTGATCATGGTAATGATGGTCATAAATCTTTGGGTCATTGAAACAAAAAAAAAACATGCTCTAAAAGTGGAATGTTTATAGTGCCAAACATGACAAGGGCAAAAATATGGAGAAAAAGATCCCTAAAAATTATGAAGATGTTTGTTTCAGATGTGTTTCAGATATGGCCTATTTGGACATTAGTTGCATACCTGTCGTACGGCTAAACATATAGTTGATCTGCATCAGACATCTATGAAGAGGAAAGAAAAGAAAACCGAAACAAATTTTGTAGATCAAGACGATGATCCCATAGACATTATAAGTCTAAATGTGTCAGATTTCCTTAACAATACAGAAATGAATTATTCAATTGATGGAAACATCCATATCGATTAGGAAGTCGTTTACTTAATATTATTATACTTATTTTTGTGTCATTTTTGCTTAGAAATTATGTTAGTACACTTTTGTACTTTATTAGAAGAGGAAATGAAAGAAAATTGAAACAAATTTTGCAGATCAAGATGATGAGCCCATAGACCTCACAAGTCTAAATGTGTTAGATTTCCTTAATAATATGGAAATGGATTATTCAATTGATGGAAACATCCATATCGATTAGGAAGGTGTGTACTTAATATTATCATGTTTACTTTTGTGTTATTTTTGCTTAGAAATTATGTTAGTACACTTTTGTACTCTATTAGAAGGAAGTTAACCTTTTGCTTTGTATTTTATATCAGTGATGTACTAAAACATGGTTTCTCTAATGAAAGACGAATATAGATGAATTATTTATTTTCAAAAGGGAAGGTGCAGATATATGTATTGTCGATATTACAACAATACATACTATCTTTTAGAATAAGAAATATTTTGTAAATTTGTCAGTGACCAAAGTTGAGGTAAATACTATATTAGGTTCTACAGGCTTAATAGAACGTTTTGTAAAAGCCATTATCTTGTTAACAAATGGTACCAAATTATATATTAAAATGTATTATATTCAAGTAGATTCAGAAGAAATCTACTCAGTTTCAAAGATATATGTAATAACGGATATAATGTTGAAACTACAAGTGAGAAGAATGTTGAATACCCATACATCACTAAAATTATTCCAGGTTAGAAGTTGATTTTAGAAAAGCTCAAAGCTTTCTCATCTGCAGTGTATTATACAATTATGAGATAAATTGAAACGCATGTAGTTTTGAGCCAAAAACTCTAAAAACCAATAACATTTCAACTTTGGCATGACCATCATGGTCATCCAGGATCTATAATGATGCGTAGAATTAATGAAAATACTCATAGACACCTATTAAATAACTTAAAGATTCTATCATCCAATAAGAATATATGCACTATTTGTTCACAAGGAAATTAGTGGTTAAACCATCAATTTCTAAGGTTGGCTTTGAGTCTCCATCTTTTTTATAAAGAATTCAAGGAAACATATGTGGATCTATTCATCCACTAAGTGGACTGTTTCATTATTTCATGGTATTAATTGATGCATCCGTAAGATGGTCACATGTATGCTTATTGTCTAGTCATAATATTGTTTTTGCTAAGTTGCTTGCTCAGATTATTGGACTACGAGCACAATTTTCAGATTATTCAATTAACAGCATACGACTAGATAATGTTGATGAATTTACATCAAAGATATTTGACGATTATTGCACATTTGTTAGAATTGATGTTGAAGATCCAGTTCCACATGTATATACTCATAATGGTCTAGCAGAATTATTCATTAAGTGCATTGAGATAATTGCAAGAACTTTGTTGTTACAAACAAAATTATCAATTTCTGTCTGAGGACATGCTATTTTACATGAGACAACATTAATTCGCCTTAGGCCGGTAACTTCTCACCGATACTTTCCATTACAACTTATGCTTGAGCACCAACCTGATATTTCTCATTTACACATTTTTGGTTGTGCTGTACAAGTTCCTATTGCTCTTCCTCAACAAACTAAAATGGGATCTCAACGTCATTTGGGGATATATGTTGGGTTTTAATTCACCTTTAATTATCAAATATCTTAAACCATTGACAGGTGATCTTTTTACTGCTCATTTTATAGATTGTCATTTTGATGAGACCATATTCCCACTATTAGGGGAGAATAAATTTCTCCTCAAGAGAAATATAAGAAAAATGTTACTAGTGGAGAGAAAAATGAATTCTCATGGAATGTAACAACAATATCTAATCTCGATTCTTATATCACCCAATGTGAAAATGAAGTACAAAGGCTCCAGACGATTGCGAATTAATTGTTAGATGCATTTACAGATGCAGTTAGAGTAACAAAATCATATATACCAACTGCCAATGCACCAATTAGAATAATTGTTTCTATAGAACAATGTAATCAGTATGCAGCAAATGAATCATCTACTGCACGTCAGAAGCGTGGTAGACCAGTTGATTCAAAAGATAGTATTTCTCTAAAGCGGATAATGAAAAATCACGATTATATTGAAAGTTACAAAATCCAAATTTTCTGAAAAATCAACTCTAGAATAGTTATTAGTCCTGGAGGAGACTGAAACCCTCAAAGAGGTACAAAACCTTATAGGGCTACAAAATTCTAAAAATAAAAAAAAATTCATTGAATTTGGTAGAAGATATGTGGAATCGTGATGAAACAATCATCGACGATATATTTTTATATACAATTGATATTCAAATTATGAACGATGATTGTGAATTGCATACTGTTGATGAATGTCAACAAAGACATGATTAGCCTAAATGGAAAGGTATAGTTCAAGTAGAGTTGAGTTCTTTAGCCAAATGCAAGGTATTTAGACCTATAGTCCAAACTTATAAAGACGTCAAACCTATTGGGTACAATGGGTATTTGTACAAAGATGCAATGAGAAAAATGACATCGTAAGATATAAAACAAGGTTTGTTGCACAAGGTTTCTCGGAGACAATAGAAATTTATTATGATGAGACATATTCACCTATAATAGATACAATTATTTTTAGATTTTTAAAATACAGAGCTTAGTATTTATAGACTGCAACAATAGAATCTCATTCACAGTCTTCCTTTGTTTGAGCAATTCCTCCACTATGGTTGACACTCAAAATAAGTTGATAGTCATCAATTGTGATTCTTATGGATAAATCATTGGTATGATAGGTAATAATTCACATATTTTGGGGTGCTTATCCATATGTGAGGGCCCAGATTATGCGATTAAGGGATTTTGCTCTGGCTCTCGATGTTTCTAGATAGATATCCCTAAAGGGCTACATAACATGACAGTGCAATCTATTACCTATAATAGCTGGAGATGTAAAGATTTAATGAAGAAAGGTATTCCATGCAGCTACGCGTTTGTTGTTAAAGATAGCCAATTCTATTTCTCTATAAAAAAATCTATCAAATATGGCGGAAATAGTTTCAACAACAATTGAGTGAGTAATAACTGGGCAAGGCAGGTATAAAAAAGCATTGAACAATCCAAGCTATGCATATAATCAACATGCCTCGTCTTATGAATCACCAGCTGCAAACAACAGTGTCAACAATTGTCTTGTAAGAGCAAAGATGGTTATCGAGGGGACCCATACCTTCTTAATGGGTGCCAAGGTACATACATGAATAGTCTTTTTTGTTTCGGCATATTACTTGGCGTGACTGTATGGTATTTTTAATATTTGGTGTGTACTGATATTTGCATTTCTTTGTTGGGATTTGGATGTTTTATTTTGGATTCATTCATTTTTTGCTACTTTTGTCTCATTTATCTAAATTATTATTATTTTTTTTTTTAAAAAATTTGTTTGTGATTATAAGTGGTAGAGATATTTTGTTAGGTTTTTTCATTATTGTCTACTTATGGCTGACACGATAAATTAGTTATTTATTTATTTATTTATTTTTGAGTGAGATTAACCATGGTTTAGGTCCAGCTTAGACAAAAAAGCAGTTAGGTTTTGGTAAACATCTTCTTATGTTGCACCATTTTTTATAAAGAAAGGTGTGTATGTGGTTAGGTTTATTTACCAAAGTTGCCGTTTTTGTTATCTTTGAATGTGGAGAATTGAGTCAAAGATATAGTTGGTGGTGCTGTGAGCTTATAGTGCCCTCTGGGACATGTTGATATTGTGCTGGGGTGAGTTGGAGATTGGAATTTAAAATCTATAATGTTGTTTTACTAAAGATCACTCTTATTCTCTTGTTTTTCATGTAACGGTTTATGTTAAGATTAATTAGATTCAAGATGTGCTGTAAGATTATTGCAAAGTGCCACACTGTTATTTATTGTTGGACACTTTTGAGCTTACATTTTGAGACATTCGAGCACATTTACAATTTGAGATATTTGCATGGATAATTGAATTTGATCTCACATAACAAGCGTTACCCTTTTAAGTCGATAAATTTGAAATGGAAAATTCTCTTTTGTAGTTTACATCCTATTGAAGGATATTGGTGCTGATGAAGTTCTGGAATAAACAACTGTGACATACTGTTGCTGCCTTTAAGATTCAAGCCTTGTGGACTAAATCAGTTGTATGCAATGAGATATGGAACCATACCAGTCGTTCACGCCACTGGAGGACTTAGAGCGAGTTCAAAATCCAAATAGATAGAAATTGTTTTTATTTTAATCGGTTTTTATGTGTTCTTATTGCCACTTTCTGTCTTCTAGGATACGGTCGAAACTTTCAATCCCTATGCTCGAGGAGGCAATGGTGAAGGTACAGGGAATGTAAATGTCCTTAGGCTTTTAGCCTTGATGGTCCTTCTTGAACAGTTTCTTATAAAACAAGGAATTTAATACTACCAGTAAACGTTTTTCATAGATATTACTTTGGAGTTTAAATTGCAATTCGTATATTAATTCAATATGGCACTATGTTTATGGTTACTGAATCACAAAATGAAAATTACGAAACTTGTTCTATTGCTTAACATAGGTCTGTGGACCGGGAAACAAGTGTTTCGTTGAGAGATTTTTTTTGTTTTTGTGGAGAAGTATTTAAAACTTTTCTGATACATTCCACATCTTGATAACGAAACCATATACATCTAAAAGGTATTAAATATGCTGAATTAGGTTATAGGAGACAATCAAACAAACAAAAGCTTATCATGTTCGAAATTGCAAGAGCTTTTTTTCAGGTGGAAGGAAAATTAGATTGCTAAACTTAGCTATATATAAAATTTAATCCGACATCAAGAGACGGTCTATACTTGTGACATGCTGATTTTGTTTGCTTTATATTCCCTTTTTCCTTTCTCTAAACTATTTCCTCATAACATCCTTATTAAATGCATTGAAAAGTGGATATTTTCGCTGCTATCAACAGAAAGCATGTTAGCAGTACGCTAATTCATCAAGCATGCTCTATCTCAATTTATATTTTCCCTATTGAATATGAATCCAATACCATATTTTACGTCGATCTTATGTTAACGTTTTCTTTTCTTTCATTTGTTTTCAAAATTTATGAGGTTTTATTGTACTTTCATGAATTGGAGTGAAAGAATTAGGACAGTGTGATTGGTGAATTTGGGATTGTAAGTTATTATGTTTCGGCTTCTCATGTGAATGATGTGCATGAGACTGTACTTTTATGTGTGATATTCTCTATTGAGTAGATCAATCAGCATTTTAAGACTTTATATATTGTGGGTGCTAAACAAATGTGCAGTTGTAACCTTGAACTATAGGATAACAGGAGGTCATTGAAACTCATGAAGAAGATGAAACTTCTTATGTAGTAGAGGAAGGTGAAGACATTGAAGGAGAGACGAAAGGATGGAATTATAAATATCCATATTAAACAATTGTATTCAATTATAATTTTTTTATTTTTAATTTTTAATTTAGTAAGGATATTTTCATATTTTCATGGTTTTGTCACAAAACCACTTCAATTTTGAATGAAAATGCTTTTGGACTGACAGTAAAGGATTTTTTTGCTTTTATTTTCAAAAGTTAGAGTGAACTGATAATATTTTTTATTTCTGGAGGACTTTTATATATATTTTTTCATATATATATATATAGTAATTATACTATCAGTGTCTTATAATTTTAAAAAATTAGGACTGATCAATCAAATTTATTCATTATATTCTCTCTCTTAAAATAAATTATTTCTAATTTTTAATTCAAATGCATTTGATGAATTTAATTGGTTCGTCTTAATTTTTTAAAGTTAGGAGATACTGATAGTAGAATTAATATATATATATATATATAAATGTGCTAACCATCAAATTTGTTAGTTACCATCATACTTAAAAGTTATAGTATTTAAAAACTTGAGATTATGATATACTGACATACCCTTTCACGTACATCGTGAACAAATAACAGATGATGGACATATGTTAAACGCTCTCTACAGTATAACATATGCAATAAGAATTCCAAATAAAGGGGGAAAAAAAAGGTTTGAACGAGAGACTTTAAAGCTCTAATATCATACTAGTTATCACTAGATCTAAAAATTTAAACTCATTAGAAATGGTTCAACTATAATATTTAAAACCTTAAGGTTATAACACATTGATACAATTAACTAATACAAAGTCTTGAAGTTGGTGGATTTATTATTTTAAAGTGTTGTGAACTAGATCCAAAAAAGTTGTTATCTAGAATCAAATGCATAAACCAAAGAAAACTGAAACAGAATCTAGCTATATTGAAAGCTCGAGTTGAGCATATCAGAAAAAGTTGAGAACCATTTTTTATTTTCTTGAATCAAATTTGGATAACATTAAACCAAATTAAGGTTACAACCAAAGTGGAGTCCACTTGAGAACCATTTATTGAAGTTCACTACAGAATAAAAGCCATAAAATAACCGCACACTTACCCATACTATATAATTAAACCATATATAAGGGGCATGGGGTTGGAGAAGCATAACTGAGCAGCTCTCTATCACTTTCAAATATGGTCATGTCTTCCTCTACTAAGTGAATCCATGCCTCTATACCATCTCCATTTCTAGTATCCATAAAAAAAATATTATTCTTTGCCGTTAAGCCACCATAAGGGGCTACCCACATAGGCCTCCCCCACTCGAAATCAGCTTCATATATAGGGAACCAGCATAAACTTGAAAAATAAAAAGATACTAACTCTCGTTTGTCGAATGTTTCGTCATTACAACAGTTAATGATATCTTCATGATTCAAATTTTTGAAAAAAGTTTTACCACATTTGCTTATTGCTTCTTTTAGCATATTGACTATGCCATGATTATAAACCTCTTCCTCAATATCATTCTGTGAGGAAATGATACTCAAAGCAATTCCTACTATATTACCAAAATGATCATCAGAGAGTGGTGGATCCACCCTATTGCGACAATTCACAGCAGCATGTAGCACATAACTCTGTTTAGGCCCTGTACTTTTTTTGGTGGAAGTTACAAAACGACTAAATAAAAAAGATATTAAGGCCTCAACACGTGATGGATATGTCTTGATTTTCCCCGTGCTTGATGTGATAACGTATTTTTCTTTGAGAGCAGATATGTTTGAGTTACTAAACACAAACCTCTTTAACACAATGCTCTCTCTCACATGAGGTACAGGTAGACTAATTATGTCGGACTTAGGTGGCAAAAGAGTAGCACACTCAAATTTTGGACAAACGTTTTCACCATCACCACAAGCAGTATCAGCCCACTTTTTGATAAATGTGATCAATGACAAACCATCCGCAATTTTGTGGGAAATAACTGCACCAATCCCGATACCACCACAATTAAAGAAATTAACTTGGATGGCGAAGATTGAATCGTTGAGAGTATCAGGAAGGAATTTGTTGAAGAACGTGGCAGGATCTGAACTTTGGAGGATTTCTTGGAGTTGGCAGTTCACTTGAGCCTCCTGAACTAGGACGCCACCATTCTTGCAATACAGTGAATAGTTATCTTTGATAACTCCTGTTTTTTTTTTTTTTTTTTTTTTTTTTTTTTTTTTTGAAAAGAAGCCAATATATTAGCAAGAAGAGAGCAGAAGGGATAAAGATACATTCTGCCAGGACTTAACCAAGCCCAGACTACCAGCCCTTGAGGCTAACCGATAGGCGACTACATTGCCCGTCCTAGGAGTGTGACTGAAGGAACAGCCTCCCACGTCTTGACTAAGACTCCTGATATCTTCAATAATGGTTACAGCATCATCATTAAAATCAAAACAATCCACCACAGGGAGGACAGCAGCAGAGGAACATCTGGAAGCCACATTAACAGCGTCCACTTCAGCCTCCCAAATTTTCAGGCCTAAGGATTTTGATAACTCCTGTTAGAGGGTAATAATGGTTTAAAACTTGGGATAATGACGTTTTTAGGTGACTGGATTTCTCATTGTTACTTAGTTTGTGATCATCAAGACTATAGAAGTAGATCAAACTAATACGTAGAGCACTTGGAATAAGTTGGTCGAAAAGGGAAAATTTGTAATGGTAAAGATGATCAGGAATTGAAGTAGTTGGTTTGATTATTTCCTCGGAATAATTTCAACATCGATCGTCATTCTGAGTTTTAGTTACAATCAATTCTGTGGTGATATGTAGTAATTGCCAATAAAAATATATAGACCTCACTGCAACGCTCTCCCTTCCCATATGACTTGCATGGCTTTTATTTTATTCTCTCCCATGTTAACTATTATAGAGTAATTCTTACAACTGCTTCTTCATAAAGTTGTTTTCAAAACATTATTATTTTAAATTGTGGTTCAAAATAAACTTTTGAATTTATTTTGTAATTTTAATTTATCATGTTGTTAATTTGTGCACAGTGCTTTTTTTTTCTAATTGATTTTCACGTAAAAATATAGAACAACTTTGGTTTCTAAAAGGTTGGTAAACAAACTATCATATCCATGTGCTCAAACTGAGTTGCTGGAGTGATCATCAACCGATCTGTCCAACAGTATAAGGCAAATTTGAGCATCTATCATGTGAAATGTGTCAAAATTTTTTCACTAAAAATGTGGGTCAACCTCTCCCGCCTTTTAGGAGCAGTTTTCCAAACACACGATAGAGAATCTTATCCTAATTAGATCATGATAGTTATCTGAACTAATATCAACAGGTTAAAAAAATAAAAATAAAAAAAAAACACCTAAACTATCAAATCCATGTGACTTCACTTCCATGGCATTTAAACTTGGTAACCAATCATATCCAAAAAGGAGTTAAAAATTACAAGTGAGAGATAATCTGTGAATAGAAAATAGGACAAATCTTCTAACAGATTCACGTTTCTTAAAATTTAGGCATAAAGAAATATTAAAATTATAAAACTGTTTCTGAATAAACATTCAAACTCATCGCATAATGAGTTCGTCGTAAAATATCAAATACATTATTAAACTTACAAACATAGTTGGATGCAAATAGTAAATATATAGTTTGAATATACATGTTTCATAAAATATAATGTACAAATATAAAAACATTCTTCTTGATGATAATCTTTTGGTGAGTTTACACAGTTTATAGTTTCACACATTGATTATTCTCTATCACATAATTTTATATAAGAATTGGAGTATTTTTTATTTCCTCCTGTTGTTGCCACGCACTTTTTGTTAGGGGAAATCTTTAAGTGGAAACTTAAAAAATCACCTCATTTCAAAACCAAAAATCGTTTTTATCCCTTTCAAAATAAAATTTGTTTTTAACCCTTCAAACAAATAAATTACACCTAATAACCCTTGATCCTCAAAATATCTCTATTAATAAAATTTCAAAAATACGATGATAGAAGAAAGCGTGACGGGAAGCCTCCCATCATGCTTGCTTCCAGTCATGCTGGCTCTCCCGTCACACTTCATCACGCTTAAGGATATTTTGGTCAATAGAGAGTACTGAATGCAATTAATTTGTTTAAGGAACTAAAAACAAATTTTTCCTGGAAATGGGCTAAAAAGATTTTTTTTTTCTTTTATTTGGGTGATTTTGAATTTTTCTCAATCTTTAATGTAAACTCGTGTAATTTATTTCTACTTTTAAAAAAAGAGTTGTGTTACATATTAGCAGACAATCATGGGTTGTTTTTGTGAATTTGCTGTGAAGCTAGTAGCAAATGTGAATGGGGCAAATTAAACACACCCTTAATATCAGGTGATATTACGTATCAATTAGATTTGGAGATGCAGATGCTCACACAAAAGTTATTTAAATTTTCAAAAATTCAACTAGGATATTCCCTACCATTTGAGAGCTACCGTTAAATCTTAAAATCAATGGGCAAAAATGCAAAAGAACTAAAATGTCATTTATTTTTAGGGATCAAACTAAAAAAGTCAAACATTTTCAATATATTAATTTTAAAAAATTAAGAGTAAATAATTTTTCATTTTAATTTTACTTTAACTTTCAAGAAATTGAAAAAAGAAAAAAAAAGTTCAACAAATTTGTGATAATCAAATCTCCTTCACTCAAGGCTATCATTGCAAATCTCCTCTAGCAATAGGATATCGCAAGCTATAATCTTCTCTTGTTGGAGGATATCGACGCAATGACCTTCTCAATGGGAAGATCATATCGCAATGATGATGTCCTCTACGGTGAGATCACACAACCTTGAAGAAACCATCAATCCTCATAAAATCTCCGGACAGGTTTTTATTTTTAGGTTCATGTTTCATGTTGTTTTGGTTTCATTGAAGTCTTAAGTGGATTCTGATTTCTAGGTTTATCTTTCACATTGTTTTAATTTGACTAAAATCCAAAGCCAGTTTTAATTTATGGGTTTTGATTTAATAATACTAGGAACAACAATGATTTGATCTATGGATTTTGTTGTTTGGAAGGGATTGAAGAAGAAAAACATTATTTCTTTCTAGATTAACACTTTTGTTTGGTTGTAGTTGATTTACAATTTTTGTTGATTGAAATTGTTTGAAGAAAAAACAATTTCTTTTTTATTTTAATTGAAGTTTTTTTAAAGAATTGTTTGTTCCCAAATGAATAACAGTGTTTGTTTGTAGTTAATTTATGGGCATTGTTTAAAATTGAAGATATTGATGAAGAACTAGTTTATGAAAATAAAGCACCATTTCTATTTTATTTTCACTTATTTTTTAATGATTTTTTCTTTTAAATAAATATTGGAAATAAAAAATAACAAAAAGGCCATATTTCCCTCGCTCCTAGGATTCAGAAGTTCAAATAGCTTTTATGTAATTACTCCCCAACCTCCACTACATGTGTAATTTTAACTAACATTAGGTGGTTGTGTAATTTGACTATATGAATGTAATATGACAGCTGTGTATCTAATATGTATTGCGTGCAGCTCATATGACTTGCCAAATAAAAAATTCTTCACGACGGAGATTTTTTTGAGATTTTTTGTCCAGAGACACCGGTGGAATATTTTATTATACAATATTACCACGAGCCTACGACCTCTTAAAAATTTATATAAAATTATTATTCAAATAATATAATAAAATAATTTATGGGAATCAAATTATTCATAAAATAATATAATAAATTAATAAATAAATTTATTGTATCATTTTAATAATAAATTTATTAAATAAAATAATTTTATTTTATTTTTTTATACACATCTTCTGATATTAGATCGGATACCTATCGAAACCTATAGTTAAATTCTATTAATAGATGATTCGAAAATCTATATTCAAAATTAGAAAAAATATACTCACACCTTTATAAAAAAATTGTCACATTTTTATGATCATATGAACTTAAATTTTGCTCCGGATAATATGAACAAGTAAACACAATCATGGTAGCCACCAAATTCAAATAAAATAAAATTCTCAATAGCATAACATTACTCAGTTATCATGTTCAACTTTTAAATGGAGATCATATATACCTTAAGAATAACCACATATAATAAAATTTTGTCTTCCATAACAAGTTAGATTGCCTGACATCCATCAAAAAAAAAAAAACAAAAAAAAGGGTTAGATTGCCTGACAAGAATGCCTTCAACACCCGGCAACCGCACTACCACCCGAACTCTGTGGATGTCCACACATCCTGTGCGGATTAAATTCTAATAAATGGAATACTGAGTTGGTTCATTTGTAAAAATTCGTGCCTACAATAGTTTGGATTAGATTGGGTACAGATTTGAAATTAATATTTGCAATCACGAGTTCGCAACCGCAAACCTATAAATGTAAGTAAAAAAATTTTTCAAAAAAAAAAATATAAAAAAAATATTTTTTAAAAAACCCAACAATTTTGGATGTTTATATATATATATATATATGTATATTTGGCAGTAATTTTGGATGCTTATTTATTTATTTTTGTAATGATACCTATCCAAAATTCTATCAAGACTGGTTAGGATTAGATTTTAGAGTATAATTTGGGGATCAATTCCTATAAAATGGAAGAGAACAATCCATATAAAACGGGAAAAAATTATCCATAATTTATGAGATTTTTGTTTTTTTAATTAATGGAAAATGTATAATTTAAATTTTGTATTAACATAAAATTAAATTTATTGAATATTATTTTATTATATCTTATTTTCAATATTCTTTTAAAAAATTTCACAAGTCTATGAGTGGGTGTGGATTTAGACGAAATATATACTAGTATGGGTGTGAAATATTTCGTAGGCTCAAGTGTGGATTTGGCAAAACACATATGAACTCAATTTTTTTTTGTCAATCTCCATTCACACCCACATTAATGGAGTTATAAATTCGAATCAGAATATCATCTTCTAAATTTTAATCGTTATAACTAAAATAACAAAAAATATTTAAGCCCTTAAAATTAATTTCTTACAATAACTTAGCTAGTGGTGGAACCGCGATGGTACAAGGGTCCGTAAAAGAGGAGATAATCTTCAAAGACTAAATGTTTATATAATATTACTTCGAAAAATATATATAAATGTTTACATAATTTTTTTTTTCTTTTGTTTTTTTTTTTAGTATCACTTGCGGTGCTACTAATTATGGTCATTCCACCCACGAATACTCACTTGTAATAGGTGGGTGTAGATTCAACGATATAGGTTTGTAGATGGGTGTGATATAGAAATATCAATCCAATCACATAGTTTAAGTTTTAATGAAAATTCAAAACAGACGGTTGTTAAGATAGAGAGAGTAATAACTATGAAAAAAATTATTACAGTTATACTTTTTCTAACCTCAAACCTTAATTACAAACAAAACCTTAACCTTTAAAATTGTCTTTCAACCCTCTTCTTATATATATATATATATATATATATATGATAAGATTCATCCCGACTTCTCTTTCGAATTCAAGAGAATCCTATGAAAACTATGATTTTTCTTATTGAAATCTGCATTTATTAAAAATCTTTTAGAAAAAATCATCGTAAATCTCATGGTGGCTTTATAATGTAATTTGACCAAATTGAAAAGTTCTACATTTCTTGTGTTGGACCCTTGAACTGAATAATCAAAATATTCATAAAATATTTAAAAAAATATTTCATATGTAAAACTATTCTAAAAGCACCTTTACAAAATTTGGTTAATTAAAAATAATATACACAAATGCAAACTGCTCATCATCATATGAAATTTTTTATGATGTGTAATAATCTGTACGAACTTGCGGCGGATACCTAAAAAAAATAAATTTTGTAAAACAGTAAGCACTAACACCCAATAAGTGGATATAACTTTTATAAAAATATTTCTAAACAAAATATAACATATAACTGGTAATAGCACACAATTATATCTGAAAGATAAAATTGAATTTAAATCTCATATTATAGTAAAACTGGAAACTTCTATATAAATTTTCTTTATAACTTTAATAATATATAATATAAAAATTTATAATCTGTAAAACTTTTCTAAAATCTCTCTGTAAATCAGATATTCTGTAAATCTCTTTTTGTACTAATCAATCTTAATATACAATATTTGTAATTGAAAATCTACATCAAATAGTACCTAGGGAAATTTGTCATATGTGGTGGCGATACTCAACACACACGCAGAGTGAATAATAACATCTACTATACATGTGTTGGGTAAACTAATGACTCTCTTGACAACTCAATGACTTTTCTGACATCTATTATATATGTGTTGAGCGAATCTGAGATTTACACATGTGTAGTCCATCTGACCGTTAGAAGGAATGGTACACCATTGGTATTCTAAAAAGCTCATTTTCTTCATTTCTAAATCTCAAATCATTTTTATATGTAAATTGTATAACTCAATTTCTGAATATAAACATAATTATCAATAATAAATATTCTATTATCAAATCACAAATCATAGTACATCATCAATAAATCAATAAATTAGTTAAATAATTTTCTTCTAATAACAATTAAATAAATAAAATCTGAAATATATAAATATAAATGATTAATTCAATTTAAATAAATAATCTACTCATAGAACTCCTTTTGCTCAAATCTGGACTGAATGCAGATTTTCATCTAATTTCTCATTATTTTGGATACATCCTAAAATCACATAAACGCAATTAAGAACTCATAGGAAAATTTACTAATTTTCTAGATTCCAAATCCCATCGAATTAAAATTATTTGTTTGGATAAATCAGACACCCAAATATTTTTCATTTTTTTTCCTCCTCTTTCTCTTCGGCTTGCTTTTCTCCTCATTGTAGTTTTTCTTATTGTTTTTGTGTGCTGTTCGATTCTTTGCTTGTTTTTGTATAAAAAGTTTATATATGTATACTAATAACACACTACACCGCCTCACATATAAATATATATATATATATATATAATGTTCTTCCCTTGTTTCTCTTCCTTTCATAGCTATCTCTTTCTCTAACTTTATTATTATTATTATTATTATTTTCTCTTTATCATTTCACTGCCTTCAATTTGGCTCGATACTTGTCTATTTTTCATGCTTCGATATCCTTCATGCATGAATTGATTTTTGCTTGTCAAGTTTGTGACACTTGTTTATTTTCATTAAAATATATGGTCACTAATCTCTTTCATACTGGGCCTCTCTCTTATTTCTTTGATTTACTTTGTTTTCCATTTGTTTGCTTTTGCTTTATGACTCATGCTCTTGTTTTGTTTAATTGCTAATGGCCCATTAAATTGAGCTTGCTTCGGCCCAACAATTTTAATCCCCCTTTCTCTTCTTCTCTCTTTTTTTTTTTTTTTTTAATGGACTCACTTAAATTATTTTCAGTCCACTTATAATTTGGACTTTAATTAATCTTTTGGGTCCATTTAGATTTAGACCTTACAATATATACACATATATATATAACACCAAAGAATAACCTTGAGATTTACAACTAATGTTTTCTTGCTTCCAAAATAACCTAAAAAGATTGTAATAATATATCATAAAACAAATCTCTCTCTAGTGCATAACTCAAGGTATGACTCTACCCAAGATCATTCTTAATGCGCTCACGTACACAACACAAAATCAAGTATGTTTTTTTGCACATTTAATTCTAACCTTGCTGGCTGGTTGTGATACATTCAACATCAGTTTCAATTACATTATATTTTTCTTGAACTAAGCTTGCTAACGATACCTTAAATAAACTTTATTTAATTGAAACCACTTTCGTATCATTTAAAGTTTATCTTGAGAATAAAAGACAATTTTCATCATTGTGTAAGCCTATAACAACCCTTGATTGTTCTTTTCACATTTATTTAAAGTCTATTTGATTGTTCTTTTCACAAGCAAGCATTAAATAAAGTTACAGTAGCAAGCTAAGCAAAACAAATGTCATAAGCCCAAAAAAAACTGGGAGATAGAAAAAGAGAGAATGATGTTGTTATCAATTGCCTTTATTTTGTGCGAAACCAAACTTCACTACAAAAAATCAGACCTTTCGCAACACACAAAATGTATTGTTGAAAGTTTTAACAACATACATCTACATGTTGTACATACATATCCATGAATCATCGGTCTGTATAAATTGGGATAATTCTAATATCCCCCTTGTTGTTGGATATAATCGCTAATTAAAACCCCTGTTATTTCGCACAAATCAAAAATATTCTTTTCCCTTAGTTTTTGCCAGAAAATATTTATAGATAGTAAAAACTAAAAAGACTCTTTTACCCTCAAGATATTTAATATAATATATTAAAAATGATTAAAAGATGTAAAATAAAAAAGAAAAAGAAAAAAATAAAAAATAAATTATTCAAAATTGTTCTTCATTGATAAAGAATATCTAGTCTTCAGCGATGAAGAACAGAACATGAAGAACATCTGTTCTTCATCATAGTAAAGAAAAAAAAATTGAAATAAAAAATTGTTTATGAAAGAATTCGGATATTCAGAGATCAGATTCAAATATCACATTAATCTGAGTTCAATTGAACCCAGATATTGAACCACAAGCAGATGTTCTGGGTTCAATCAAACCCAAAACATCTACTTTTGGATCATGTTTTGGGTTCAATCAAACCTAGAACTTCAATTGGTTCTAGGTTCGATCAAACCCAATACCAAAAGCACAACCAGTTGCAAACTTAGAAACCACATCAAAATTGACCCCCACAAACCCAGACAAAACCAGCCACAAACCCAAAAGCTGAGGCCCTTTTTTTTCAATTTTTTTTTTTGAATATTAAAATTTTCTTTTATTAAATATTATTTTTTTAAAAAAAAAATCTTTAACTTATCCATATGTTGTGCATACGTGTCATCCATCGGTTTGATCAATTTTTTTGTTTTAAATTTATCTACGCTTCCCCATTAACCATCAAACATTAACTTTTAACATTCAAGTTGCCGACAAAGAGTTTTTTGCTATTTTTTTCAACTATAAGGAGTATTTTATCTACTACATAAGTTATTGAAAGGGTCCTTGGCAATTTCTTTAAGCACTAGGGTTTTTTAGTTATTACGTCAAACTACGGGAAAGAAATTAGAGTTATCCCATATAAATTATGAAAGTTATCAAAAAAGTTCAAGGATTTTTGTATTCAAATTTCTAGTAGTTAGATACATTTCCATTTTTTTTACAAAATGAGTCTCTTTTTCTTTTTCTTTTGCTACCAATTTCAATAGTCGATCTCCTCCAATGGAGAAGATAACAAATTTGTCTCCTCCAATCGAGAAGATCGCAAACTCAATTTCCTCTATTAGGGGAAGATCAGCTAGTGATATTTTTCACTAGAAGGAGATCGTTAGGTAATCACATCCCAATGGGAGGAGATTTGATGATACTAGGTTGTCGGAGGTCACCTAACCCATTGAGCTAAAGGTGAATATGTTTTTTAATTAATTTCAAATTTGTATTTTTAATCTAATTTATTTTTTTAATTATACTAAATTAATTTATTATATTTAATTTATATTTTATATATACATTTGACGATATAAAAAAATGAATATTGCTAAAAATAATTCTATGACAACATCAAAAAAATGTGTGTTATGAAAAATAACTCTATAACAATATTTTAAAATGTGAATAAACTCTATGACAATATTCAAAATGGAAAATCCTAAAAGACAAGGTGAGGTTCGAAACATTATCTATTTTGCAACCTACTTTTTCATATTTATCTGAAATATAACTTGACATTAACATAAATATCCAGAATCCCCTCTGGAAACGTAAGAAAGGATTTTAATGCCCCTGACGATCATGGAATCTGTTAATTGATATGGTTGACCGTTTAATTCTAGGGGTAAAAGGGGAAAAGTAATGAATAATTAATTAAAATAATATTAACTCAAACATAAAAAAAAAAAAAGAAGATAATATTAATATAAAATTATAAAAAATGAGATATTTTTATTTAAAAATAAAAAAATATATAAATTTTTTTTCTCACAACTCTCTCTCTTGCTCTCTCTCTTTCCTCTCTTCCTCTTCTCTCTCTATCTTCGGTCGATGATGATGGTGGCGAACATCTCGACTATGGCATCTGTGGAGACTCGAATCCCTTCCACCACCAGAAACCTAGGTTCTTTCTCTCGGTCTCTCATATACCCCTCTATCTCTCTCTCTCTCTCCCTAGTTTCTTCTTCGGTCGATGATGATGGTGGCGACATTGTGGGTTCGACGACGAACCCGTTGGTTTGGTGTTGGTGGTTGATGATCGACGAAGGTCGACGGTGGATGCAGCTAATGGCGGTGGATGCAATGCCTCAGTCGATGAAGATCGACGTGTCAATAGATGCAGCATTATGGTTGCAAAGATCGGCGATGGATGTAGCTAACAGCGGTAGAGCTATGAGGCTAGATGTAGCTAACGACGGTGCATGCGACGTCTCAGTTGGCAAAGATTGGCATGTCAGTGGAGGACCTATAGTGTAAAAAAGGAAAGAGCAAAGAGTGGTTAGGTTTGTGGTTTGACTATTGGATATCTGGTTCATGTGAACATAATGCAAGAGGGGTTATTCCATCATTTGTGTTTGGTTGTTTTAAGCAAGGTTATTACATGAAAATTCATGCGAGGTTATTACTGTTTTGATGTGAGATTATCACATAGAAATTCATGTGAAGAAAAAAAAGAAAAAGAAAGATTCTAGATCTGGCTCAAACCCAGATTTTTTATTTGTTTTGTTTTGTTAAGTTTGTGTTTGGTTGTTTTGAGTGATGCGAGAGAGAGGAGTGATTGTGTTTTCAGTTTTTGTGTTTGGTTGTTTTGAATGATTTTTGGGTTTCCAGTGCAACTAGAAACCTAGTTCTGGGCTTCCAGTCGAACCGACTGGAAAACCCAGTTTCTGGGTTTCTAGTGCAAATTATAATTAAACAATTATAATTGAATACAATAATCTAGTATTTAGTGTTTAAACATAAATATAATAATTGAAATTCATTAAATTAATTAATGAATAATTAAAAACAATTAATATTAAAAAAATGGAGTTTATATTCTTATATTCAAACCAATTAAAATTAAAAATTTCTTAATTAAAGTAAAAAAAAAAAAATCAAATCTGGATAGTCAAGAAAAAGATTTTTTTTTTTTAAAAAAAATTTACAACGTAGACCTTAGGAGAAAAAATCAAAATCTAACACAAAATCAAAATCAACACATCAGTTCAAACACATCCAGATCAACATCCATAAAATTAAAGCCATGAAAATATGGGTTTAAATCAAAATCTAACACAAAAAATCAAAATCAACGTCTCTCAAACCTAACAAAACTAAAACTTTTTCAAAAATTCAAAAACTAATAGATCAATCTCCATCAACAAAAAAAGATATCTATCAACAATCTAATAACTCACAGATAAACATTATAAAATAACAAATAATCACACTCCATCAACAAGCCAAAAATCAACCAAGATTCACAAAACCAATGGAACTTAAAACCACAAAAACACCATCAACAAGCCAAGAACTCATACAGCCCTTGCCGATACCATCAGTGGGGCCAATGACTAGAGCCCAGGAACCGTATTTCTTCAGATTCTTGGTGGGACTGAGAAAGTTGATGTAAACCTAGTTAAGGAACGAGAGAGCGAATTTCAAGACGAAAAAGGAACCTAGAGTGAATAAAAGGAGGGCTCAAATTGGCTGAGACTTGAATGTGTGCAGAAAACATTGTTCCATCTTTTGCAGGCAAAACGTTTGATGAAATTCCTGAGAGAGGCAAAAGAGAAGGGAAGAGCAATCTCATAAGTAGGTATTGTGTAGAAGCTATAAATAGGAAATGAGATTATTGGTAGAATTACTGTATCAATCAACGGTTGAATCGTTTTAACTATTATTTTCAATATCAGCGATAGTTTGATATTATTTTTAATTCTAAAAGATAAAATAATAATAACATTTTTTTTTTCTTTTTTACAACAGCTTCTACATATAATGCCTAACCATCAAAATGCCTTTCACAAAATCTTAAAGTTAATGGTTTTTCTTTTTTCCTTTTTTTGGTTTTTTAACTGTTGTGAGCTAGATCCACAATGGTTGTTATCAAAAATCAAAATACATAAAAACAAAGAAAAATGAAAACAGAATCTGGCATAAAATATAATCGATTTATCGAAGTTAGGCATGATTAGAGGGAAAAAAAAAATTATATCGATTTATCAGCATTTTAACATCGTCTTTGTCACAGCTGAGGCAGCGCCTTATTCAAAAACTGGTGGATTAGGAGACGTTTGTGGTTCTTTGCCTATAGCACTAGCTGCCTAGACGTTTGTGGTGGATTAGGAGACATCGTGTGATGGTTGTTTCTCCTAAATACCTTCATGGCACTGCTGCAGACAAGAATTTTCCTGCTGCTGTTGATGCCCTGTTTCGTAGGCGTGCAAAAGGTTTCATTCTTCCATGAGTACAGAGAAGGTGTTGATTGGGTAAGAGATCTCCGGGGCCTCTCTTTTAAATATGTCAAGTCTTGCTCCTTTCTTTATAATATTTTTTCCATAGGGAGAAATTTTTTCTGTTGATAGTCATTTCTTTCCCAAATTTGTAGGTGTTTGTGGACCATCCGTCATATCACAGGCCTGGAAATCCTTACGGTGATTACTATGGTGCTTTTGGTGATAACCAGGTATGGCTTGTGATTGTGCTGAGCATCAAGGCTGACGAAGTACTAGGAACTTTTTATTCACAAACGATGACAAGTCTTTTTCTCACTTGGTTTTACAGTTTCGCTTCACTTGGCTTTGCTATGCAGCATGTGAAGCTCCACTAGTCCTTCCATCGGGAGGATATACATATGGAGGGAAATGCCTTTTCCTCGTCAATGACTGGCATGCTGGCCTTGTGCCAGTGTAAGTTATTTGGAACTTCTCTGAAGTTACTATAGGAAAGAAATTAACCTCCAAGTCTTGATTTCTTGTTTTCTGGTTCAGGCTTTTGGCATCTAAGTATCGTCCATATGGAGTTTATAAGGATGTTCCAAGTATTCTTGTTATACATAACCTCGCACATCAGGTTTATGTAACATTTTGATGCTCTCCAAATGCCTTATTATTTGAAATGTTACTTGAACTTGCCTCTCTGAAGCATGCGGTCTGCATCTTATGATTGATATTCTTGTGAAACTGTGGAAGTAGATGTCTAGGATACTGACCTCACATATTATCATTGTGTATGCTAGGGTGTTGAACCTGCTGCGCCTTATAAGAACTTTGGACTACATCCACAATCGTACGGAGCACTGGAGTGTTTGATTTGAAGAAATATCTGGTCTCTTTTTTGGTAATTTGCAATTATTATCTGCTTTTGAAATTTTTAAAACTCAAGGTAAGTTATTTCTTTTCTTTTGTGTTTCTGATTGTATCCTCCACACAAGTAACAAGTGCTCATACTTCTTACATATTACTTTTCATGCTGATGTTATCTTTGTTCAATTGCTGGGC
Organism: Nephelium lappaceum; assembly: GCA_021234005.1. Taxonomy (NCBI): domain Eukaryota; kingdom Viridiplantae; phylum Streptophyta; class Magnoliopsida; order Sapindales; family Sapindaceae; genus Nephelium; species Nephelium lappaceum. The sequence goes on from CM037996.1 coordinate 8,171,593, forward strand.
TATTCATGGGAAATAGCCACTGTTGAAGGTGGATACGGCTTATACGAGCTATCAAGTAGTCAGAAGAGCGTTTTGGATGGTATGCATTTTAAACTTTTAACTAGGGAATTTACTTTGTTGTCTAGTAGGAAAAATGTAATGTCTGAGGTTGTCCAGGAAATAAAAAAATCAAAGCTTCAGTATAAGAAAACTTTACCTAGTCCGATTTTGATAGGACCTATTATTAGTACTGACCTTTATCTGTGATCCAACCTTTGTGAATAATTGCTTGAACAATGAATAAATCATATTAAACAGACTCTTAGGTCACATGCAGTGTGTTTCCTCATGTTCCGTTATGAATAAGTATATTTTTTTTATATGAATGTGTATTCAGGTGTTTGAGCTGTTTTGCAACTAATATATGTTGAATTGGTCAGGAATCACAAATGGCATCGATGTAACCCAGTGGCTTCTCATTACTCAGCTGATGATCTCTCTGGAAAGGTGGTCTAGTCGTAAAGTTTCTATTATCAACCGTTCAGGGACATCATTCGATAACTCTAGTGTGTTTATGAAGTGTAGGTTCAGTGGTAAGATGTTAACATCTCTTTTTCTACAGACATTCATAGCAAAACCTACATGTTCCTTCAATTGTTATTTTAGTTCAATATTGTAGATTGGATTCATGGGGAGGCTGGACTACCAGAAAGGCATTGACTTGATTTCGAGCAGCAACACCAGGGCTCATGGAAGATGATGTTCAATTTGTAAGTTATTTTTTATGTCTACTTCATGAATTTTAATTTCTGAAGCGTCAGTAGAGACTATGATGGCCTGAGATGTGCAAGTATGCATGTGCAGGATGTTCTCTTGTTTTTCCATATTAACCTTCATTCATGTTTCAGGTTATGCTCGGGTCTGGGGATCCCCAGTATGAAAACTGGATGAGAGCTGCGGAGACAACTTATAGAGAATTTTTAAATGTTTAAAAATTCTCCTTCATAGTTTACTTCCTGTTGAAGGATATGGGTGCTAATGGAGTTCTGGAATAAACAACTGTGACATACTGTTGATGCCTTCAGGATTTGAGCCTTGCGGGCTTAATCATCAGTTGTATGCAATGAGATATGGAACTACACCAGATGATTGAGTTGAGAATTTAGCTTCTACAATAAAGATGTATTCCAGCGAGAAGGATATACCTATATGCAATTGTTGAAGAGTAAATGTTTTTGGTGTGCCCTCGCGGCTTTTTTTCAGCTTCTGCTTATTTTCCCCGCTCAAGGCTTTGGTGTATCAAATTTCAGGACAAGTCAAACAACTCATGTTTTACAGTCCTGATTTCCACATTTACAGACATGTAATTAATGTTTTTTTATGTTGGCTTTTTCAGCGAGTTGTTGGCAACTATTGCTCAGGTTCATATGGGGGAAGTTGTGTATGCTACTAAAATACAATTGACAATTTGCTAATTGTTACAATATCATTTTGTTTTGTAATTCCTGAAATTGAATGGCAAAGCTCTATTATTGTTTGGTGGATGGGATACAATGTATCAATTTCTGGAACTGTAAGAGTCAACTGGTTTGTCATTTTGTCAAGGCCTAACATTTCTTTCCAAAGCATTCTGGTGTTGCTGTCTCATCTTCTTTGCTTACAATTGCTGACCTCTAAAGGCTAAAGCTGGCATATATCAAATTGTTGAGTTGTACTTGAAGCATTCGAAGCAGATTTTTTTAATTAATTAATTATTTTTTATTTAATGAAGATCTTTTGCAGATTTTTTTTCAATTAATTTTTTTTTTTAGTTTTGTATTTAAACCGACCTAAATCTTCAATTTTTTTTTGGTCAAAATTTTGATTTTGATTTTTTTTTTTTGAAAAAATTGACGATCTTGGTTCAATTGTTGTATTTAAACCAACAATAATACTACAGTTCTCTTAAGGAAAAAACACAACAATAGTACAGACCTTGTGGATCCCCATTGATGTCAGCTCCATGTACTTGCACTACCAACAGAAATGAGCTCTTGATCTGTCCATTTCGAAATTAGCTTCGTTATTAAGGTTGTTGATGTCAGCTCATACGTCACTATTTCGCCATTTCTGAAATCAGCTTCATTAATATATATATATTTTTAAAGTCATTAATGTTAACATCAACCATTCTTTTGGTGAAAGCGGGTTCTTAGTAGATAAAATTATTCTCTCTTTTCCGAGTGTTTTTGTTGACTTTTTGCTCTTCTTTTCTTTCTGTCGTGTACGTCAAAAAACTTTGAAATCACATTATATAATGGTGAGCCCCTTGTAAAACAGTCCAAACACTTTTCTTCATGGACTGTAATAATAGAGCTGTCTGTGTCTCAGCACTGTTTGTGATATTCAATCTCTTCCACTCATCTCATTCATTCGACACAATAACCCGAACCCACTTCATATCTGATGCTGAAAGTGGAAGCCTCGTATCATCCGATGGCAACTTCAAACTGGGATTCTTCAGCCCCGGCAAATCTCAAGCTCGTTATGTTGGCATATGGTTCAACAAAATCTCTAAACCCAAGGTTGTTTGGGTTGCTAACAGAGCAACTCCAATCAAGAATTCTGCCGGTGTTTTCAAGATAGGTGGAGACGGAAATCTTGCTGTTTTTTGTGGTGTTGGGGACAGTCCCTTGTGGTCTACCAATGTTTCTGTGACAACAGCCACCTCCACTGCCAAGCTATTAGATTCAGGAAATCTGGCTTTGGTAGCTGAAGACAAAATCATATGGCAAAGCTTTGATCATCCAACAGACACGATTCTTCCTGGTATGAAATTTGGATTGAACCATATCATAACTTCTTGGAAGTCAATTGATGATCCAACACCTGGGAAATATTCCACTAGGCTGGACACTCGCGGTATGCCTCAGGTTTTCCTGTACAAAAATTCGGTTCCAAGATGGCGTAGTGGCCTTTGGAATGGTCGCATCATGAATGGCTTGGCTTATGTTAAACGCTACAAAGATTACTACTCTGACCCTATGGATCTTATCAATCTCACATATGTGAGCAATGACAATGCATTGTACTTTTCATTCTCACCAAAAAATGGAGCCCTTTTCTCCATAGTTGTTCTGCAGCCAAGAGGAACTCTTACGACACTAATCTGGCATGAGAGCCAGAGATGGATAAAATTAAGGGTTCTGCCACTGGACTTGTGTGATGAGTATGCACGATGTGCCGCAAATGCGATTTGCAATGAGGACATGTTGGCACGTTGTACGTGTCTGCCCGGGTTTGAACCCTTGAATCCTCAAGGCTGGTACGTACCATGTGTGGAAACGAGGAAACAGAATGGCTGCGGCAAAGGTGATGGGGAGGGTTTTGTGAGACTGGAACATGTGAAGTTACCAGTCGCCAGAAATTCTACCGTTTATAGTAACATGAGCTTACAAGAGTGTGAGAGAGAGTGCTTAAACAGTTGCAACTGTACAGGTTATGCTATTGTAGATGGTAATGAAAGCGGGCAATGGTGCATAACATGGTATGGCGAGTTAAGGGATATGAGAGACTATAAAGGTGGACAAGATTTCTACATAAGAGTTGATGCTGTGGAGCTAGGTATATACATTTTTTATCTATTCATCATTTCTTTTGCTTATGATCTCTTATTCAATATTAGTAGCCTATTTCTATGTTGTATACGCTATATTGATTAGTATTTGGTTTCAAGAATGGATCGGTTAAAGTTTAGTCAAATTGTAATGGGCACTGATCAGAACCTGAGTAGTAGTTTAACCACACAAAAACAAGTAAATCACCTAATATTTATTTAGGCTCAAATCCTTAGGTTTTTATAAACTAACATCTATTTGAAATTACTTGAGCCTAACTAATGTGAGTAAAAATTTTGAACTTCCAATTGCAGAATATACCTGGAAAGTTTCAGGGCACATTCTTGCAACAAAAAGTAGACTAGCATTTATTATTTTTCCTGTGATCGTGGAGATCATTTTGGCGGCTACGTGTTTTCATTACTTCTGGAGAAGGCTTGCTAAAGGTGATTCAAATTACCTATAATTATACATTGTATTCTAGTATGTTGGACTAAGGTTTGCATCACTATTATTTTGTGAACAGTAGGACATCATGGTCCTAGTTGTAGTTAGGGACAAACATAGAACCTGAAATATCTTTACTTATGCCTTCAATATGACTAATGTTTTCCACTGATTCCTGAGAAGTAATTTATATGGAAATACATAAAATAAGGGCATGAGAATACGTAAGAATGCTAAATAATTGCTCTGTATTTGTAAATTAATTACCTGAATACAGGAAAGAAGAAACAAAAGCATCACCAAAGGTTTGTTTTGGATTTGACGGGAAATTCGTCTAAACATAAGGACTATCCTAATGACAATGGTGAAAGTGAGAATTTAGAATTGACTTTGTTTGAACTACGTACTGTGATATCTGCAACAAATAATTTTTCTTTGGCGAATGAACTTGGACGAGGAGGTTTTGGCCGGGTTTACAAGGTATTTTTTTTCCTATGCTACAATAACAATAGTTATATACTAATAAGGGCTTGTCTCTGTCTTCTAGCACTTTTAGTGATTAAAATTCTCTTTTGAGCGAAACTTTTTAATCAATTTCTTAATCTAAAATTTTGTTCATCCATATTTGTTGGCAATTAGAACTATAACTTTCGTCTAAGGTGTTCATCATACCTTTTAGCCCTTTCTGCCTTGATTTAAGCTTTTCACTCCTATATGCATTCTATGTTGAGCCGCTAACCATGTTTAAAGCATGGTTGGTAACTTCAAAACTAATATAAATATATTTTGGTTCATATTACAGGGTCAATTGTCTAATGGACAAGAGATAGCTGTCAAAAGATTATCAAATAATTCAGGACAAGGAATCTCAGAATTCAAAAATGAGGTTTTACTAGTAGCAAAACTTCAACATAAAAATCTAGTAAGGCTCTTAGGTTATTGTATGGAGAAAGGTGAAAAGATATTAATCTATGAATTTTTGCCTAACAAAAGCTTGGACTACTTCATTTTTGGTATGGCCACTCCTTAATTATGCACTTGATATCTATATAGTTTCTATGTCTATTCTTTCTAAGATATATGAGACAATATACTTGATGCAGATCAATCAAGAAAGCTATTGTTGGATTGGAAAATGCGCTTTGATATAATTTTAGGAATTGCTCGAGGAATTCTTTATCTTCATCAAGATTCGAGATTTAAAATTATTCACAGAGATCTTAAAACTAATAATATTCTTTTAGATAGAGAGATGAAACCTAAAATATCAGATTTTGGTACTGCAAGAATATGTGGAGATGATGAAACACAAGAACAAACCAAAAGAGTTGTTGGAACTTAGTAAGTCAATACAAAACATACTTATCATTGAACTTTTTCAATTGCTAACACCTTCTTATGTGGCCTAAAAATGAAATGAAAACTACTCTATGATTATATTGTAACTGAGATCAATAATTTGTATACTTGCAGTGGTTATATGTCACCTGAATATGCACTAGGTGGTCTCTTTTCCACGAAATTAGACATTTTCAGTTTTGGAGTCATAATATTAGAAATCATAAGTGGCAAGAAGAGAATGGGCTTCCATGATGATTCATTCTCACCTTTGATACAATATGTAAGTTGTTGCCAATTTTTGTCTTTTGCCACTTATAAACATTGGCTTGCTACTTATATATATATATTTTTATTTTCATGTAATATCGGAAATAAGACTTGGGAACTTTGGAGAGTTGGTAAAGCCTTAAAGATAGTTGACTCATGTATAGCTGATTCATGCCCAACAAATGAAGTTTTGAGGTGCATCCATGTCGGACTCTTGTGCGTGCAAGATAACGTAGAAGATAGACCAAGTATGTCGAATATAGTTTTCATGTTAAGCAATGAAACAATACTTTCGTCTCCCAAGAAATCTACATTTGCTATCGGGAAGCATGAATCGAGGTCATCTCTTATTGAAAGAGAGTGTTCCATTAATAAGGTAACAATGACAACATTTAGTGCTCGATAAATTTGTTAGGCTACTCAAATGTATTTATTAAATTATAGTTAAATAATTTTTTATAAGGTAACTTCAATTGTATTTTGTTATACTTAATTTTGCATAATTCCTATTTCTATCTTTATAGAAAACTAAACTCAAAATAATTTATATTTATTCTTGAGGTTAGAGTTCCGTAATAATTAGTGTTTACAGCATAAACAGAACGATGATTGTAGCTAAAATCGTTTTGTAGATTGTAAGAAAGGCTAAAACGAAATCATAATAATTGCTTAAACTCTATTATGTTATAATTTTGGTTATGTTTGGGTGATTTTGCTTCAAATAAAAATATTGTAGATACACAAGCACAATACAAAAACAAAAATGAAAAAGAGTGAAACAAGGAGAGATGTAAGGAAGGCTTTAAAATAGAGCCTTGAACATGATCATTAACACAACTTTCATAGTTTCTGAAATCATAAATTGTCTTTGAACTGACTTCTTCTTGTTCCAGAAAAATACAATGTAATATCGTTTATTGTATCCTCAACTCAACACTCTAAATCACCTAAAAGACCTTCATTATATTTTTTGTACAATGGACTATGTAAATACTGTCATTATTGATATAGCCCACAAAGATGGAAATAATGTAAGTTTAAGATTGAAGAAAACAAAAGCATAAAGTTTATTAACTAAATCTGCATACATATTAAGTCATATCATCTTCCTTACTAATTTTAACATGAGATCTGACATTAAGAACATCATTAAATAAATCTGACATAAGAAGATTGAAAGTTCATTGGAGTGAGCAATTCACTTGTTGAGATGTCATATCAAACATGGAGAAAATCTTTCATAGGACTATCTTATGGCTGATGTAGTGAGATGAACTAATGAAATAGTATCATTCTCTTACTAATGAAATAGTGTCATTTATCTTTTTCTCTTACCTTTGCCATCAATCTTTGCTTTTTCTCTACTTTTCCTATTGGTTTGTCCCACCACTTCAATTGTGAAATAGTCTTATGAGAGATTTTTTCTCAAACATGAGAGTAGACTGTATCAAGATAAAAGTGAAGTGTACTAAACAGACAAGTTCACAAAAGTCATCAAACACTAATTGATAAAATTGCTGCTTTCGAATACTAAAATGCATGTAAATTAAGTTAAAAGAACATTTTGAAAGCCATGAATTTTAAATATTGATAGCGGGTAAATTAATGGACATCTTACAAATGTCTACATGGAACAAACGACAGTTTATTGTATATATACAGTTTCAATAAATGACAGCATGCAAATGCAATTATAATAAACTTTTCTTTTTTTTTTTTTCCCCTTCTGCTGAAAAATAAAATGCAAATTCAATTACATAAATAGATGCAGAGATATATGGTGGGATATATATATATATATATATATTACTAGGACCTGTTTAGAATATAACCGAGACCTATAGGGATAGGATACTAGTGGTGCAGTTCGGAAAGTTACTCCCATATAAAAGGGATAAACTCACACAAGATGATGGGTTTGCCTATACGAATTAGTGGTGGGGGCGATAATTATTAACGGGTGCAGAACCATGCCCCTCATGACATGGGATTGTGGTTTCGATACCAATGAAGCCAACAACCAACTATGATATTGTGGCATATTGTTGAGCTTTCACATGCACACACACAACTGCTACATGTTTGCATGCCTTACTTATGGTGAAATTGTCAAAATCTAAATTAACATACATTTGTATTATTTTTTAATTTTCTTATAATTATCATCACACTCGTTAATGATCTCCTACTATTAAGTCGTATCATAATTTGTACTAAAAAAAATTATTGTTGTTGTTGCTTCTCATTAAAATTTTATAAAAATCATGTGTACATTATCATAGATTATAATTATTCTATAGTTTTTTTTTTCGAAGAAATAATAATTCTATAAATTATGAATTAATTATTGCGAATTTGATGTTTGCATATGAAACTACTCATAAAATAATACTCTTTTGTTGATAAATAATCATAAACATGATTCGAAGTTGAAATTAGTTTGATTGATCAAATTTAGAAAATTTTGGATGGATATATAAATAATTCAAGCATCACGATTTATAAAAATCAAATTTTATGAGAGTAAATAATATAGTTTGAGCTGTTCTAATGATATATCTACTCAAAAGTCGATAAAGACACTTTCTACGATTTGAAATTTGTTGCATTTTTTTTACACTCATCATTATAAATAGACTTTGATTTTGCATAGCCAATTATTATTTTTCCTCTTTTTAACATGTAGAATTTCAATTTAAAGGTGGAGATCTTTCCATGGAAAGCCTAATTTGCTGATTAGAGAGTTCCTAAGAGGGAACTTTGCCTCCAACAGTTTGAAAAGTTTAATAACTGGTGATGCTTGAAGCAACCATAACTAGAAACAACCATGACTAATTGGTGAGTCACGATGTGTTGCCCCTGTGTGACTCATGTTGGCTTGCAACAATGTTAGTTACTCTCTTATAATTTAGTGTGACCCACGTTGGGTAATCTCAAAGTGATACATGTTGAGATATACAAATCTAATTCGAAAGCAAGAAAATCCAAGATAAACATGGTCATCATAGTATCATGGAAAACAAGAAGGAAAGGATCAAGGAAATAGTACATAATTATGATAAAACTAAAACGAGACAAATAATTATTATAAGAATAAATTGCACGAGACTCTCCCAAGGTATGCTCTTATTCAAACGGGAATAGATTTATCTTTGAATTATACCCAATCCCCACTCCCTTAGTCCATACAGTTAAATTTTAACTGTTGACCAAATATTTTAATTGAAATGATCAAACTTTGTAAATAAAATTAAAAATAAAGAATAAATTTAAAATTTAAAAAATAGAAGTGACATCTCCATTGTCTATTACGGTGGAGATTTCCCTTAGGAAAAAAAAAAACATATTTGACTTCAAAAAACAAATTTAAAAAATCAGAAATAGATTCATCTTCACCGTCCATAATAAGGACGAACAATGGAGATGAAACAAAAAATATACAAAAAAAGGAAAAAGGAAGAAGGAAAATTATCTTCATCTCCATCTGTTTGGGGCAGAGAAAAATCAATTCAAAGCCGGTTAGGGCCGCAAAGGGGTGACCCCGCAGGGTTACAGGGTCAGAATGGGCAAGTTTTTTGCCCCCACCCGGTGACCCATATATAAACAAAACATAAAAGCCCTAGGTTTTGCCAGTGCCTCTCTTCTTTTTGGCCACCGTTCGTCGCCGTCAAGCTTGTCTCGTGATCGACGGTGACTCATTCTCTCCTCTCTCGTCTCTCCACCACCCAAGACTGGTTTGTATTCTCTATTTCTTCGTTTATTGTTTTGATGTTGCTGGTATTGTGGTTATCTACTTTTTGAGTTTTAGGGGGGTGTATTCAATCATGATTTAAAATAACTTTCATAGACTTTTATAGACTTAAAAGTTTAGGTGTATTTAATCATGACTTTTAAAAACTTTATAAAAGTCATGAGGTATTCAATATAGACTTTAATAGACTTTAAAAAAATATATAAAAGTCATGAGGTATTCAATATAGACTTTTATAGAATTTAAAAAAGTATATAAAAGTCATGGGGTATTCAATATAGACTTTCAAAGAGTCTACAAGAGTTTGGGTGTATTAAAAATATCCATGACTTCTGTGGAATTTTCTCTCTAGTAAACTTTTGTAAACTTTTGAGTAACATGTATAAATACCCAACTTCATAAATTATCTCTCATTCACCCTAAAAACTTTTCAAGACTTTCAAAACCCTAGTTTATCTAGTATGTCTTTTTCTTTTTCTCTTTTCTTGCTTCTTTTGATTGTGTGTTATAATCAAATAATATACTCAATCGTGGTAATTCTTGTATGATATAATTAGGGTTTATGTTAGGGTTTATATTAAATGGTATATATTTTTGTGAGGTCATGATTGAGTTTTATGTGATGTTTTGTGTTATGTAATTTTATGGTTTATCCACATACACTATACTCTGTTTATGTTGTGTTTTATATGTTTTTTTACTGCACTAGGGAAAGTCAAACTGTACTGCACTAGGGAGGAATAAAATCAGCCATGAATATATTTCATAAAAAAAAAAAAAATTAGCCATGAATGGGCGCTGTTCAATCATTCATGTGTTTTTTTTTTTTTTTTTGTTGTTTACATTGGTTTATGTGTCTTTTTATTACTTTATTTTCAAAAAAAAAAAACAAAATCTTCTTTATTTTATGTTATAGAGATCAGTCATGAATTCTTTCTCTTTTGAAAGCCATTAACCCATGAATTCTTTTTTGGTTGATTGGTGTCTCGTGCAAGGCAATTGTGTTTTTTTTTTTTTTTTTCCTTTTTTGACAAGTCATGGTTATAAGTTGCATAAGATTCTTTCTTAAAGAAAAGATTACATATGGTTCTATGACAACCTAGGCCCCCAAATTCACTATTTCTCTTTATCATGCTTAATTTATTAGTTATTGTTTTTTTTTTTTATTAGGTACGAATGCCAGTTATTGTTGGGATTACAATTTGATTTTAATATTATTAATAATAGTATAAATTTTTACTGTTATCATCACACAAACCAACAACACTTTTCTTTTTTGTTTTTGTTTTTGTTTTTGTAATAAAAAGGTTGGAACTTTATTTGTTTTCTCTATTACATATCTCTCTCTATGTCTATTTCACTTATCAAGACTTGAATCTAGTTCAAGTGTCCTTAATTCATTTACAGTTTTATTATAACTATGTCTTTTAGAAAAAAATTATTTTACTATATAAATTACCATTAAAAGTAATAATTGATTGATGCAATCAGCTTTTCATTATTTATAGGTCCAAATATATATAAGAAACAATTTGATAAGTTTTGTATAGGATACCAAATATAATTAGGTGTACATGATCTAACATTTATTATAGAAATAGGGGTGGCTGACCTAATCGATGAGTAGTACTGATCAAAGGTGATTACCTTTGATCAGTAATAATCAGAAGACAAAACAAAACAGCATATTTTAGGAGCAAAACTTTAATTTGTATAATTAATTGAACGTACTTTTCAATTACAAAATTATAGAATCTTGGTAAATTACATCTAAAATCTTTGATGCATGTTAGGAGCATATACTATAGATAAGATGAAGAAAACAAAACTTTAATTTGACTGTGCAAAGTTCCATAATTATACAAAAAACCAAAAACCAAAAAAGAAAAAAAACATATATTTAAGATTAAAAAACAATATATGTTCCTTAGAAAACGATATTGTTTGGATGGTGTGCCATCACTTTTGTGCTCATATATACATATTCTGACAATCAATCTTCTTTAGTTAGGTTAATGAATATAAGATCTACTCATATTTTCTTATGTTATTTTATTTTTAATTGTTTATAACATTGGCATATACAATCTAGTAATCAATGGGAGATTCACAACAAGGAAATGAAAAAGGAAAGGGAAAGGACAAAATTTATAAAGTATGGACTTTGGAAGAGAGTAATGAGTTGCTTCAACTTATGGTTGATGCTGCCACTCGTGGATGGCATGATAGTAATGGCTTATTGAGTAAGATAATTGTTGAAAAAAAAAATACTTCCCGTTCTTGATGAAAAACTTGGGTGTCAAAAAACTTATCCTCAATACCTAAGCCGTTTGAAATGGTTTAAACAACGATACAACAATTATTCCTGTGTTTATGCGTCATAGTTCTGAGTTTGGATTATTATTATTATTATTATTATTATTATTATTTCAGGATTGCATTGGAGCTGTTGATGGTACCCATATTCCAGCGATGGTCACTGGATGTGATACAAGCAGCTATCGTAATCGTCATGGAACAATTTCACAAAATGTTTTAGCAGCTTGTAATTTTGATTTAAAATTTATATACGTGCTCGGTGGGTGGGAAGGATCTGCACATGATTCAAAAGTGTTAAGTGATGCTTTATCAAGGAGAAATGGAAGGTATAGTTTTATTAATTTTAATTTTATTGACACTTTCTATTATTTTTAGCTTCTATTTACCACTTTTTTAGCTTAATTTTAGGTAAATATTTTTTGGTGGATTGTGGGTTTCCAAATACGTCAATTCTTAGCTCATTTTCCAGGTGTACGTTATCATCTTCAAGATTTTGCTGGCCAAGGTCGTGATCCTCAGAATGCAAACGAGTTGTTTAATTTTCGTCATGCTTCCTTAAGAAACGTAATTGAGAGAATATTTGGTATATTTAAATCACGGTTCACAATTTTCAAAACAGCTCCTCCATTTCCATATAAAACACAAGCAGAGCTTGTGTTAGCTTGTGTAGGATTACATAACTTTCTTCGCAAGGAGTGTCGCTCTGATGAATTTCCAGTTGAACTAGATGATGAAGCTTCATCATCTTCATCATTACTAGTTAATGAAGGGAACGATTTTAACTCATTTATTGAGACTCAAGAGCAACAAAGAGAGTATGCTAATGAATGGAAGACTGCTATAGTTGCTGATATGTGGAGCGATATTGGGGTTATTAACAATAATGGATATTAGAGATTTTATTTTTCATAGAAGGCATAAATTGAATAATAAAACACTTGAAATACTTTTATTTATTTTATATAGTTGAATAATTTATTAATGTTTTGGTTATCTATTTATATAGTTGAAGTGACTATACTTTTACTTTATGTGTCATGCTTTTTAATCAATTATTAACATGATAAATATAGTTTTATAAACTTATAAATATTATATTAATTAGTGAAAGTTTTTTAATGTCTGTGAAAGTCTATGGAAGTATATTGGAAGTCTGTGAAAGTTTTTCATATTGATTTTTACAAGTCTATAACAATCTATAAAAGTTAATAAAAGTTTTTTAAGAAGAATTTATAAAAGTCTCCGAAAGTTTTTTATGAATCTGTGAAGTCATCAAAAGTTTTTAAAATTCTACAAAAGTCATTTATTAAAAGAAGTCTATGAAAGTCTCTCATAACCATGATTGAATACAACCCCCTTAATTTGTCCTGTGGTTTCTTTGTGATTTCAATGACTGGAACCATTTTGAAGTCAGTAGTGAACTAGTCATCTTGGATTCTCATATATGGCTATGTTATAAAAATTTTAAAAATATCAGATTGCAGCTTGCAACTGTTAGTGGCAACATGGTGTAATATAATTGTAAACCCTCACACGCATACATGACTAGATAGGTAGAAGTAACCAAGATAAGTCGAGAGCATAAAGTAAGATAAGCAAATCTTTTAAGAGTTCAATAAAGAGATGAAGGAGATTAAGAATCAAGTGACTAATGCCAAATTCAAGTCTTTAAATTGTGTAAAGAAATTGATAAAAGTCATGGAATATGATTTTAGAACAAGTTCCAAGAAAGGGCATTTTAGTCATTTCTATTGGAGTTAAGTAGGATAAAGTAATTTTTCAAAGAAACATTAAGGACCTATGGACTAAATTGAAAAGAAGTTTTCAAATTATGGGTCAAGATGGAATAAGCAAGACTTAAGTACCATAAGTCAATTATTTAAGGGACAAGATGGCCATTTATGGAATTGATATTAGTATATAAACAAGACTTGGTCAATTTTTCATTTCATTCTCACCAAACACAAAGAAACAAGGAAAACCAAAGAGAGAAAAACAGAGAAAACGTGATAAGAAGAGGAAGGTTCGGCCAAGGCAAGAAAAATGGTGATTCAAGTTGGTTCAAGTGATTTTTGAACTTCTAATCATCCAATCAAGCCTTCCTAAGCTAGGAAATCAAATTTGAAGCAAGAAATAAAGCTAATCAAGGTTAGTTTACTCACTTTTAAGCTTGTTGTTGTGATATTGGAGTTGGTTATTTTGATGATGTTTGAGTGGGTTTTGGTGGGACGTTTTTACCTATGTTAAGAGATGATTTATTTGAGACTTGAAAGCATGTGAAAGATGGCATGGAAACCTATTAAAATTGATGAGCTAGGGTTGGCATGAGACAAATTTTAAATTGATTTTAGATTGGAAATCATTGGAATGAGATGTAGATTAGATGTTTGACAAAATGTCTAAAAGAACTAGTATGTAAAACTTGAAAGAAATGAACCTAGGGTAGGTTAGTGCTTGTAAGGCCATATGGAAAGGTATGAGAAACCAATGAAATGGAAGTGTTTTAAGCATGAGTTTAGGTTGGTTAAGTGATAAATAAACTTATAGAAATGTTAAAATTTCATTGGAAGCTATTCCATTGTAATGCATTGTAAAGTACCTAGGAAAGACATATTGAGTTGTCATCGAAAACCACTTCTTTTATGTGTTCGATTGACTTGTATGGATAGGTTTGAGTATGTATAGCACTAGGAAAGGAAGAGTTAAGTTTTAGAATGAAATGGGTGAAAAAGCCCCTTAAAAAGTTATTGTAAAGTGGTGTTTTTGGCCCAAAACACCTATCAAACGGTATCGGAATTCGACAAAATTTTCCGGGTGACCACATTGGGAGATAAGAAGAGTGTAGGAGAAAGAATTGGAGCAAAAGCACACACAGTTTGGGCTGTGCATTGCATTCGGTTTAGAGAGGTCAAAAACGACCATTTTGAGTTTCAAGCTTCAATTTATGATGGGAAGCATATGGGGACGTCCCTTGGGGTATATAAGAAGGATTTATGCAAAGAAATTGAGAATTTGGAGCATAGATCAAAGAGAAATTGAAAGGAGAAGCTACTAGTGTAGAGAGAATTTTATAGAGTTAGTGTAGTTAGGTGCATTTTAGTGCATCTTTGCATTGTATATTGAGCACATTCTAAGTGTGTTTATCATGTGTAGGTGAGCAGTGTCCGACTGGATCATGAGAGGGCTTTTGAAGCTCATCCGAGTTAAGCCCAAGCTTAAGGTGAGTGCACTTTCAAAAAGTTTTCTAAAGTGATTTTATGCTTTTGCATTGATAAGCTAGATTTTATGCTTTTACATGTATAAGTTCTTGTATTTAAATACATGTATTATATTTGTAAAGTGAACGAAATGAGTCCAAGGACTCAAGTTTAAAGCTTTCAAGTTAAAGCTTTTGTGCTTGTGCACCAAGTATAAAGATTTGAATGACATAACATTAGATAAAAATAAAGTTTTCAAAGGCCATAAGTACCCACCAGTTTATCGAGTTCAGACCCGTACGGTATATCCCACTTAGTAAGGCAAGGGTTGGGGGAAACGAGTCACTAACTGAGTGGTTAGAGTTATGAGTGAGTGTGTCTCCCCTACTTTATGGGATATGGTCTCGCACTACGGTTAGCGATGCAGAATTCCGCACATAGTTGTTGAGAGGTCTCAGAGAGTTGGTTGCGGTGGATGTCAGATACATCACCTTGTGACCTACCACACCTGCGGCCTTAGCTAAGTCGCCGTGTGGTCAAGAGATTAGAGTTACGAATGGTGCTTTTATAAAGTTAAGTTATTTTTAAGCATGTTCAAATTTTTGCTTTACCAGTTTACTATCCGTTGTTTATATTGATGCTATGCAATTGAATGAGAATTATACTTTAAATATCTTTTAAGAAATAAGAACTTTTATTAACGTTTTCTAAGGAGGAAGTTTTTAGAAAGTAAAGTTAAGTTTATAAACTATTGCACTCACTGAGCTTTATAGCTCACTCTTCAAGTTATTTTTAAAAACCTATTCAGGTACTCGTGTGGGTGAAGACTAGTGAAGCCTCCCTCCTTCGTATTCAAGTGGGCACAAGTGTTGCATTTGCTTCTTGAAGAATGTAATAAGCATATTTTGGATTTTTTGTATATTGCATATGTTTGTACATTTTGCATAAAAAGAGTGACATCTTTTGAGTTATGTAAAAGTGCATGTTTATATCTTGTCTTTGAAGGTTTCAAATTTTTGTGTTTATGTTGATAAACTAGATTGTGAGAAGTTGGGTTGGATTGTGAATATAGTTCGAAGTGTCCAAATTGATTTTCAGGTTTTTAGTTTATCCAAATTGCAGCCGTTATACTGCCGGTTTTGAGCTTTAAAAATGATCAAATGAATAATGTCAAACCAACCAAAACCATTTCATCTTTAAGGTTTAAAAGATTAAGCTTCCGCTAAAGTTAAGTTTCAAGTTAAGAGGGTTCGCTCCTCGAATACCTTCTTCCCCATCAAGATAGGCTTAAAAGGATTCGTGGGGGTGCCCGGGCGTACCCTTTGGATAGGAGCCTAGTGGCGGTCCGGATTGAGGCGTCTCAATAATTACTAGATGCTAGTGTAAGATTACATACTTGCATTTGTATACTAGCAGTTTGTAGGTATATTTTTCATTAATTGTGTTTGTTTGTGAAGTATTTGTCTCTGTCTTGTCTTATTTTTCACATATCCATATGTGCTTATATGATTGTGTATTTATTTTATTGACTTGGGGGGAGATGGGATTTGAACTTTGAATGTCAATATTTGCTGAGACTGAGAGGTGTTTTTACGAATTGTGTTTTTAATAATGTAGCATTGTGAAAGAATCATGAAGTTGAGAAATCGTAAGGAACAGAAAAGTGGGAAAGACATCATTAGCGGATTGCCAGGTGATGTTCTTATTCACATCCTATCGCGTCCTGAAACTGTAGATGCTGTTAGAACCTCCGTTTTATCATCCAGATGGAAGAATCTTGGAAGTCAATCTGCAACCTTTACTTCGATTCCAATTTTTATGGGGTCGAGAAGGATACTTCATTTATCAACCGAGCACTTAGCCTTTTGCAATCCAAAGCTATTCAAGATTTTTATCTCAGCTTTCTTTTTTCCATTGAAAGGTTTGGTGATACTTCTCTTATCGGCAAGTGGGTACACTCTGCTGCTGAACACAATGTTTGTGAACTTACTTTGAACATTGATAATGATTACTGGGGATGTATTAGATTGCCTCAAAGCATTTTTACTTGCAAATCACTCGTTAAGCTAACTTTGCATTATGTGCATTTTGGTTATGATATTCCCAACTCCGCGGTGTGTTTTCCAAGTCTTAAAATTTTTTATATTACTATTTGCATCTGTTTTAAGAATCCAGCTGCTGACCAAATGCTAAAACTGTTTCATAGCTGCCCTGTACTTGAAGATTTGACAATTGATGAAGTAATTTGGTGCAGTGAAATTGTAAAGACTTTTGAGATTACTCTGCCAACTCTTAGAACCCTAAATACATATGGGAAAGATATCAACCGCCCCAAATTTCGTTATGTGCGAAACAAATTTGTGGTTAAAGCCCGTAATCTTGAGTACCTCTATATTTGTGAAGATTCTGCCTTTTCATCTTTTGTATTGGGCGAGACTCCCTTCCTAAGTAAGTTTTTCTGCTTAGTAAGATACGGGATATTCCACAGTATCTTTCTAAGGAAGAAGGTAATCAGACAATGGAGTTTTTGAGTGGAATCACTTATACAAGGTCTCTATCATTGTCTGTTCCTGCCTCAAGAGTAAGCTTTCTTCCTTTAACATTCTTCTAATTTTAAGTTTGCATATTTTATATATCCTAATATTTGGTTTTTCCTTGGAGCTCACAAGATATTTACATCATAAAATGTTGAGTCTTTTAAGATTGATCATTGACTGTCATTGTTTTTTCAATGAAGGTTTTAAGTTTCGCTTTTGATGGTAATTTGCCAAGCTTTCCCAATTTGCTTCATCTGGAATTGGGAATTGAATCTTGTTTTGGCTGCAAACTCCTTCCACACTTCCTCACAAATTCCCCTTATCTACAAGTCCTTAATTTGAAGCGAGTTAGAATTAATGAACAAATATATTTTTTTAATTTGTTATTTTGCTTCTAATACGTGCAATATTCATGAAATTCAAGGTAAATACCTTTGACATTGAGACTTAGGTTCTTCAATCAACACCAACGGATCCTTAAAACTGCATACACAAGAAGAAAAGCTATCATAAAAGGGCGCTGGTGTTTATTCCAGTGTGTCCTCTCCAACGCTCAAGTTAGAGTTTGGTGGTGTTGAGGTCACACCGGAACAAAAACTGGCGCCCTTTTATGATAACTTTTCTTTTTCTGTTTGCAGGTTTTAAGAATTTGTTGGCTTTGATTGAAGAACCTAGTTCTCAACGTCAACAAATACATTTCATATATATTTATACATATAAATTACGAAAACGAGTGATTTGCTTGAATATTGTTTGAAAGATATATTACTTGATATAAGCGATTGTTGTTAGCTCAGCATTTGTATTTAAGGTTTGAATCTTCATTGTTTATAAGGATCATAAAAAATTTGAGCTGTCTGAAGAACATCCGCTGTATGAACAACTTGGGCTAGATGATTTTGTTTGGTTTGACCTACAAAGTGTGCCATCCTGTTTGTTGTTGCACGTCGAAAGGATTCAAATTGAAAATATGGTAGGGGAGTTTGACAAGCTAGAAGTGATCAGGTATCTATTGGAAAATAGCAAACTGTTGGAGAGCTTTTCGGTTCGGATTAAAATTCCTAATTATAAGCATGCGAAAAAGATTTGAAATCAAGTTCTAAGGTTTCCAAGGGGTTCCACCCTTTGTGAAATTAAATTTCTTTGATACTTGTGGGAAAATGGATCTTGGAATGCTAGCTAAAGTGAAGTGAATTTCCTTTTTTTTTTTTTTTTTTTCCAGGATGCATCTTTGTGCTACAGGCATATTCAGTGCGCTGCATACATCCTTTAATTGTCAATTGTTACATGGATGAAATGTATAGTTGAAGAAAAGGATTCTCCTAGAGTGCTTCTCATCCTAGTTGTTTAGTGAGTACCACAACACAGTGACAAGGTCCCTTTCACAATCACCATAGTCTAATTTGTCATCTTATAATTAAGGGTTATTATCAATTTACCCCCTAAAAATGAAAATAATATCAAACCACCACTGGTTTTGAAAATATTAACCAAAAAGGTCCGACTGTTAATTGGAACAGTATTAAAGTTAAGAAAGTGACGAATCTGTTAATACTGAGGGTTTAATCGTCATTGTCTTTGTTAAGACAGTTGGATTGAATTAAAAAGTTAAATAAAATTAAAAAATTAAAAAACTAAATTAAAACAAAACATCACACTTTCTCTCTCTCTTTCCCTCTCTCGCT
The DNA here is from genome assembly GCA_021234005.1 of Nephelium lappaceum. Taxonomy (NCBI): domain Eukaryota; kingdom Viridiplantae; phylum Streptophyta; class Magnoliopsida; order Sapindales; family Sapindaceae; genus Nephelium; species Nephelium lappaceum. The sequence continues at coordinate 8,190,712 of CM037996.1, forward strand.
TCTTCTTCTTCTGTCACACACACTCTCTCTCTTCTTCTTTTTCTGTCACTCTCTCTCTCTTCTTCCTCTTATTATTCTTATTCTTCAATCTCTCAAACCATCATCAGATCGTGCCGTCGTTGAAGCGGTTTTTGAAAGTCGCCGCCGTCGTTGAAGCGATACGATAGACTGTGTGCTGTTGTGTCGAGTGGTGCGATAGCGTGGAAATGGATCAGATCGTGCGGATGTTGTTTCCGACGCGGTTCGTGGAGAAGATAGAGAGGATAGTGAGGAGCGGTGGGCTGTGTGCTGTCGTCGTGAAGCGGCGCGGCGGTGCGGTGGTGGATCTGCGGGTGTTGTTGATTTAGGGTTTGATTCGGGGTTTCATTTTTATTTAGTTATTAATTGATTTTTTATTTAGTTATTCATTGGGTTTATGATGAATTGTGAATTTCTTTGTTGTGTTATGGAATGGATTGTGGTTTTGTATTGATTGTTATTTGATGTCATTGTTGGAGCTATTGAGGTTCGTTTCTGATATGCGAAGTTCATGTGTTTAGGGTTCATCTGGGTTGATTTGGGAGATTGATTGATGATGACAAATAATGGTTAGGGCTATTTTTAAGGTTTCCAGGTGGATTACGATGAAGATGTTGATGAAGGTTTTTTTTTTTTTTTTTTTTTCATTTTCTTTGTTTTCTTCGAATTCTTCTAGGTGGATGGAGATCTAATATCCAGATTGGATCTCCACCGTCCATCTCATCCTAATATCCAGATTGGATCTCCACCATCCATCTGATGAGATGGACGGTGGAGATCCAATCTGGATATTAGATCTCCATTTCACAAAAAAAAAAACTCTGTTTTTAGTTTTTTTTTTTTTAATTATTCACCAAATTAATTTTTTTAAAAAAGGTGAAGATAGGATCTCCACCATTCATCTACCTTGATGGACGGTGGAGATCACTACTGGCATCTATATCTCTATTTTTTTTTTCAAAATTTAATTGTTTTTATTATTAATTAATTTTAAATTTTAAATTTATTATATTTATTTGATATAGTCATTATTCATTTTTATTTTTTATTTATTTTTTAATTTTTGTAATTTTTATCATGTTTAATTTTTTTTATATTTTTATTTATTTTATTTTTTAATATAGTAAGGGTATTTTGGTCTTTTAATACTTTTGTCACAAAATCACTAAAAATACTGATGGAAACTGCTTTTGACAGACGATAGGGGGTTTTTTGGCTAATATTTTCAAAAAGGGGAGTAAACTGATGTTATTTTCGTTTTTAGGGGTTTTTTTTTTGGGATTTACTCTATAATTAATCATAAATGGTTGTTCCATTTACTTTTACTGAAAAACATCATTACAATTCATAGCCCCAGTTGTTTTTTAAGCTATCGGATCATCATATAATTAAAAAGTAGACCGAGAAGAAACAACAGTCCTAATTATTAAATCAGTCATATATATATATAAGTTCTTTTCTCCTTAGTACATACTAATATAGTATTTTCAATTTCTCATTTTTTTAATCAAGAATTTTTCAATAATTAGTAGTTAGATTTAATTATTTGCAGTTGTTTTTGACTTAATCAATAATCATTTATGATTAATTATTAATTTCGTTGTGTGTTGAGGTGAAAATTATATATATATATATATATATATAGAGAGAGAGAGAGAGAGAGAGAGAGAGAGGGAGTGATTTCTGATTCTCATACCTGTTTCTCCTTTACTTCCCTTCATCTTGCAATTAATAAAGTGAACTAACTTCTATTTATTAGATAATTATCATTCGGCTAAAAATTTATTTTAGTAATATTTTGCATTTCACTTAATAATCTAATTTATGAATTTAAGAGATGATATCAAAATAACCCCTCGAATCGAAACTAATATTAAAGCACCCGTGGTTTTCAAATTATTATCCGAAAAACCCCAACCGTTAGTAGGTTAGTGATTTTCGTTTAAAAGATGACAGATCTGTTAGGGTGTAAGAGTATTTAGGTAATTGCATTTAACAAATATGAATTAGAACAGTTGAATTGAATTTTATAATATTTTCAATTATTAAATAAATTAAAAAATAATAATTGAACAAACCAGGAAGGTACACATGTAAACAATAAAATCTCCACCCACCACCAAAACCTCATCCCATCAAGATAAGACCTATCCTGACTCTTAAGTTTAGGAAAATCTCGTGAAAACTATAATATTTTTTATTGAAATATGAATTTAATAAAAACATTTTAGAAAAATTTTCAAAAATTTCTAATTTCTTGGATTCTAAATTCTATTGAAATAAAATCACTTATATGGATAAATAAGACATTCAGATATTCTATTCAAACATCTAGAATATTTTTTTTTCCCCTATTTTCTTCTTTCTTTTTCTTTTTCTTTTCTCCTCACTTGTTACAATCTTTCTTTTGTTTTGCTGTGTGGCTTCTGTTTTGTGAGTGTTGTGTTTCTAAAGGAACATGAACATATATATATAGCATAGTGACGCTTCACACCTCTTTCTTTGGCATGCTTCTATATGTTTAAAATTGAGACCCTTGTCTCTTATTAAAAAGATTTGTCAATCTCTCACACACTCTCTCATTCTCTCGACCTCTCTCTGCCCTTTTTTTTTTTTTTTTTTTTTTTAAGGGAACATACATATATTACAAAACCTCAGAAGGAAAGATACATGAAACAACGGCATTAAACCACTCATATACAACATTAGAAAACACATCTAAGGAAGCCAGTTTATGACCTAGATAATTTCCTTGTTTGGGAATAGCCTGACACTTAACAAGACCAACTTTCTGACATAACATTTTGACATTATTTACAACCAAAAAATGACTTGCACATTATATTACATTGGAGTTGATTTCTCGGACAGCATTAGTTGCATCTAGTTGTACTATGTCAACCCGCAAATGCATATTTTTAGCAAACAGGAGTACCCTCTCGTAAAGCCAATATTTCTCCCAAAGCTGAAGAAAACTTACCACATCCAGGTTTAGAGATAGCAACTACAATCCCGCCTTCATGATTGCTGATAACACATCCAACGCCAAAAACAGACAGACTAGACCTAATCGCCACATCCGAGTTGAGTGTTAACCAACCTATAGGAGGGGGACACACATGAAGTGAAAGCTTGGGAATTAGAAGTGGGCATGGAAGCTAAAACGGCTGCTACGGATGACTGAAACTCCTCTAACAATTGAAGAGCCCAGGATTTGAGATCAAGAGGAGATCGAATGCGACCATCATGAAGGGATGCATTCGTGTTATCCCATACTGCCCACATCAACATACATAACTGAGCGCTCTCTGTGTCTCTTTTGATTTGCTTTTGTTTTATGCTTTTTACCATCTGCCCCATAGCATTTTGAGTGCTTGATCTCTGCCCATTTAATTGGGCTGGCTTGGTCGGCCCATAAACTTCATCTGTTTTTTTTTTTTTTCTTTTTTTTTTTTTATTTGAACTCATTTAAATTAATTTTGACCCATTTAAAATTTGAGCTTCAATTAATTTTCTCGACTTATTAGGATTCCGACCTTACACATCATTGATACTCTCTCTGTCATCTCACTACTCTCTCCCCACCGTCTCTCTTTGTCATCTCATCTAACCACCATCACCGTTCAACTTCATCACCACCCACCCACATCATCCGCTGGAAAGATCTGGTTAAGAGAGTTCAACTTCACCATTTTTTCAAATTCAAGCGACAACGACCGCCAACTCGTTTTCTACTCGACCGAGCCGAACTCCAAGCTATTGTTTTCCAGTCTCTCTGTTGAAGTCCACCACCAAGTTTTGAGTTTTCATATTGGGGTTCAAGAAATCCAAGCAAAATGCCGCTGAGAAACCCAAACCAACTGTTGAGGACTGTGCGACTCCGAAATAGCAGCAGAAAGTAGAAGTGGAGAAGGAGAAGGAAAAGGAGAGCAAATTCTTTACGATTAAATTATCGGTGTTGGTTTAATTAATTAAACTTTTGTTTTCATTTATATGTTTAATTAATTAAAGTTATTGTTATGTTTAGAATGATTTGGGTTTGTATTTTCATTTGTATTGATTATGGGTTTGATTTGTGTGTTGGCGAAGAATTGATTGGATAAAAAAAATTGGGTTTGATTTGTATTGATTCGAGGTTTCATTTATATGTTTTATGTACGTGAAGAACGATAATTGGTGAAGAATTGGGTTAGATTTGTATTGATTGTATTGATTTTGGATTTCATTTCTATGTTTAATTAATTGAAGTTGTTTTTTTTTTTTTTTTTAAAACGGATATCCACCCTTCATTTGTCTTGATGAAGGGTTGATGAAGGGTGGAGATCCCACCTCGTTTTTTAAATTGTTTTTTCTTTATTATTAAATATTAATTTAATTTAATTTAATTTAATTAATTTTTAATTTATTATATTTATTTGTTATAGTTATTATAAATTATTATTATTATTAATTTAATTATTTAGCATTTATTTTTTATATAATTTTAATTATTTAAAGTTGTAATTTTTTTATTTTTTAATATATTATAATTTTGTATTTTTTTTAAATTTTTTAATAACATAGTAGGGACATTTTGGTCTTTTCTAGATTTTGTGAGAAAATCGCTCACTTTATGGATGGAAACCACTTTTCCGATAACAGTTGGAGGTCTTTGGCTAATATTTTCAAAAATTCGAGTTCAATGACATTACTTTTCGATTCGGGGGAGTTTTTAGATTTTACCTTGAGTTTAAATTTTTAAATTTTATTTATTACATAAGAATTTTCAATTCATAATCAATTATCCAATTTTTTCTATAACCTTTGCTTTATTTATATACTTTTAATCTATTTAAAATCAACAAGTTACTTAAAAATTATTAGAAGCAAAGCATGATTTAAAAATTTATACAGAAATTTTGGATTACTTTGATAATATCATCAATTTTTTAGAGCTATATTATAAAAGTATGAAACGATTTTTAAATAATATTCAACTTGTATATTAATATATAATTATGACAACAATTTTTTTTTTTTTAAAAAAAATTCATCTAATATGGCTTGGCAGTAGAGAATCCTCATTTTATTTAGAAATAATTTAAGTTCAAATGGTCACATCATAAGCAATATTCATATAAACAAAAAATAAAATTTTTTAGAGGATTGAGACGGTCTCCTCAAAGGTTTTGAGGCGACTGTTTCGCTTCATCTTTCGCTTTTTAAAATATTGGTTGAAGCTTGACATTAAGCTCTTGATGAATAAAGTATATTCTGAAATTTAAGTTTTATTGAATATCATTCTAGATTCCTTAGTGTTAATCTTTTATGAATATATATACATATATATATTTTTAATTTATTGAAGATCTGGGTTGAAAACCTAGATCTTTAATTATTTTTTTTTCAATTTATTTATTGAAGATTTGAGTTGAACTTAAATCTTCTATTTTTTTTTCCTTCAAAATTGTGTTTTTTTTTTTATTATTTAATGAAGGTCGTTTGAAGATCAATATTTTTCTTCAAAATTGTGTCCTTTTTTTTAAAAGAAAAACTAAACCAACCTAGATCTTCATTTTTTTTTTCTTGTCAAAATTTTGATTTCTTTTTTTCTTTTTTTTTTTTTTTAAAAATGAAGATCTCTAGATCTTCAAACTTTGAAGATTCGAGTTCAATCTAGATATTCATTTTTTGGTTTTAATTATTTTTTTTAATTTTAATTTTTAAATGCTAAATATTTGTATTTAATTATTTTTTAATTTAAAAATTTTGAATTTGGTAAGGGCATTTTCATTTTTTCATGGTTTTATCATAAAACCACTCAACTTTTGGATGAAAACCACTTTTGAATTAATGTCAAGGGGTTTTTTCTCAGATATTTTCAAAAGTTGGGGTAAGCTGATAATACTTTCAATTTCATGAGTTATTTTAGATTTTTCCCATGTTATAATTATTATGATGAGTTAACTTTATATATAAAAAGATTGAAACAACATCACATCTGCTTGCCTATTTCAAGAATTAATTTTTACCCACCATTAACCCACAAAAGGTATTCGTATTATTTGCCTTCTCATTTGCTCAACCATATTTTGGCCAAATAGCTTGACTAAAAGGCTATGCCCACCTCCCTTACAGGACCAATACAGCATAACATTTCCAATTACTTCGAGTAATCACTACATTTGCTACTGTTATATGAGAACATATTTTGGAGAGGAGAAATTAAACAATGTAAAAGTTATGATGTCTTGTTTCATTTATATACGTCTTTTCAACATATATATATATATATATATATATATACTACTGTCGAAATGGGTAATTTTTTCTTGTAGTATTTACATTATTGGGGAAAAATAAAACTTGAGAGAGGATAGTTTTTCAATTTTGAATGTTACTGAACCGGTTCATGTGCTACATTGAGCTTAGCCTCAAAATATTGAATATATTATTAAAGATATAGAATTGGTAATGGAGGATATATATGAGAATAGGATGAGATAATAATTGATCATAACGTATGATTGAGCAATTAGTAAGATTCTGTGCAAATTTTTAATGCTCAGCACATAAACTTATGATGAAAAGTGGTGGTCCAAGCTTCTAGTTGGAGTTGAAATGATTTGAAAGTGAAATTGGCATGAAGTAGAAACTCTCTCTCTATATATATATATAGTAGAAAGCAACCGAGCATAAAGAGATGGTGAGAAAAGTATATTATTTACCATTTCTTGGGTGTTTGTGAGACATCTTATCTCACAAAAATGGGATGGTGTCATAACTTGTTATAGCAAATATTTTAAAAAAGAAAAAGGAAAAGATAACAATCACTACTTTGGATCTTGACTAACTTAGTTTATATATATTGAAAAAGAAAAAGTTAAGATTTGAATTAGTCCGCTTAACTTAGTTTATATGTGACAGTTTTATATACTTAGGTGAATGTCATTTCGCTTATGATTAATTAATTTAAAGGTGATATTTCTAGTCTTTTTGTAATTATATATTACATTATAAAATTCATTTTAGTAAAAATAGTCTGTTGGGTGTTTCCCATAGGTGTCAGATAATTCAGCTATAAATAAACTTTCGTTAGTGTTTTTTCACAAATTTTGTGATCCATCAATTGAAATGTTATTTATTATCTAATAGAATATAAACTAGAATAAAATTATTTTGTAGGATATTATAGACCTCTCTCTCTACATCTGAATATAAATGTAAATTGGTATTTAGGAGTGTTATAGCTCTGTGATTGCATCTATAGCGATGTGTTTACAGTTTATATATACTGAAGTTTGACCTCATATTGTCTTTGAATATTTCTTTCTTTTTATTTATACTTTTTCAATTTATTTTCTTCCTTCTTATAATGTGAACATATGTATCTTTCATCTTGTGGTTAATTTTTCAGGTTGATATGTTTCAACGCACCAATTAAGTGGATGACTTAATTAAAATTCTTCACAAATAACTTTGTAAGTGCTGGTCCTGCTGGATATTGACATGATTCACGAAACACATTTTTGAGACAAAGGCTGCGTCGATCGCTGAAAATTCACAAGAAAATAAATTTTTAAAGATGCTTTTCAATTATTCATATATTTGTCATATTTACTTAACTGGTTCTTCAGTTACACTAACCAAATGCTTCTTTTTATTTTCGGTCAAAAATCATGACATGATTTTTCTTACCGGTTATTGTTTTGTTTATTTCGGTCAAAAATTTGTACCGGTAATTGAAGACCACAATCATGGTAAAAAATGAAAGTTTGGGTAGTAAATGGCATAATTAACTACAAAAATTTGTGAAATTAATAATATTATGTAGTCATGAATCCGAGCCACAATATATTTATTTTTCTATTTTTAAGTATGATTCCCATCCTTGTTAAATAATTTCAAAATTTTCCATCTAATATTTTACATTAACAGACAGAATAATTGCTGCCTAAAACACGTTTTCCACTAACGGAAAACAGTGTTAATCAGCCTTAGCTTTCATGTCTTCTTCAATTTGCCAACTCTAGCTTTGTGCAAATAATTAAGACCTGTCGCCACCCACCTTCTTCATAACGAAGAGCATCTTGGTCGTAAAAAATTTCAATAGAAGAAGTGTTTGTGAATAGAAGATCAACACAGATGATTACAACACCAGCTGAAAATATGGGATTGATTATAGCAGCGACAACTTTAGCTTTCATGTCTTCTCCAATCTGCCAACTCTAGCTTTGTACAAATAACTAGGACTTATCACCACTCACATCCTTCCTAATGAAAAAAGTCCTGGTCGTAAAAAATGTTAGTAGAAGAACCGTTTGTGAATAGAAGATTACAGTACCAATTGGAAATATGGGATCGATTAGAACACCAACTTTAGCCTTTACGTCTTCTCTAATTTGCCAAACTCTAGCTTCGTGCAAATAACCATAACCTATCACCACTCACTTCCTTCCTAACAAATGGCATCCTAATCGTAAAAATTCTAGTAGAAGAAGCGTTTGTGAATAGAAGATCAACACAAAAGATTACAACATCAGTCTGAAAAATGGGATTGATTACAGTAGCTGCAACTTGAGCTTTCACGTTTTCTCCAATCTACCAACTCTAGCTTTGTGCAAATAATGAGGACCTATTACCACTTACCTCCTTCTGAATGAAGAGCATCCTAGTTGTAAAAAAATTCAGTAAAAGAAGCGTTTGTGAATAGAAGATCAACACAGAAGATTACAATACCAGCTGGAAATATGAGATTGATTACAGCACCAGCAACTTTAGTTTTCATGTCTACTCCAATTCGCCAACTCGAGCTTTGGGTAAATAACCAGAATCTAAAACCACTTACTTTCTTTCTAATGAAGAGAGTCCTAGTCGTAAAAAACTTTAGTAGAAGAAGCGTTTGTAAATAGAAGATCAACATAGAAGATTATAGCACTAGCTGGAAATATGAGATCGATTACAACACCAACAATTTTAGCCTTCACATCTTCTCCAATCTGCCAACTCTAGCTTTGTGCAAATAATCAGGACCTGTCACCACTCACTTCCTTCTTAATGAATAGCATTTTTTTCCTAAAAAATTTTAGTAGAAGAAGTGTTTGTGCATAGAAGATCAACATAGAAGATTACAGCACCAGCTGGAAATATGAAATTGATTACAAAACCAGTAACTTTAGCTTTCACATTTTCTCCAATTTGCCAACTCTAGTTTGTACAAATAAGGAAGACCTATCATCACTCACCTCCTTCCGAATAAAGAGCATCTTGGTCATTAAAAATTTCAGTAAAAGAAGCATTTGTGAATAGAAGATCAACACAGAAGATTACAGCACTAGCTAAAAATACGAGATTGATTACAACACTAGCAACTTTAGTCTTCACGTCTTCTCTAATTCGTCAACTTGAGCTTCGTGCACATAACCAGAACCTGTCACCACTCACTTCCTTCCCAACGAAGAGCATCCAAGTCATAAAAAATTTTAGTAAAAGAAGTATTTGTGAATAGAAGATCAACACAGAAGATTACAACACCAACTGGAAATATGAGATTGATTACAATATCAGCAGCTTTAGCTTCCACGTCTTATTCAATCTGCCAATTCTAGCTTTGTGTAAAATAGCCAGGACCTGTCACCACTCACCTCTTTCCTAACGAAGAGCATCCTTGTCATAAAAAATTTTAGTAGAAGAAGCGTTTGTGATAGAAAATTAACACAGAAGATTATAACACTAGTTGAAAATATGAGATTGATTGCAACACCAACAACCTTAACTCTCACGTCTTCTCAAATCTGTTAACTCTAACTTTATGCAAATAACTAGGACTTGTCACCACTTATATCCTTCCTAACGAAGAGCTTCCTGGTCGTAAAAAAATTCAGTTGAAGAAGCACTTGTGAATAGAACATCAATAAAGAAGAGTACAGCACCAATTGGAAATATGAGATTGATTACAACACCAGCAACTACTCTATTTTTTCCTTCTCTTCCCACCAACCTTATTATCTGTTTTTACCATCTCTCTATTCCTCCTCTCTTTGTTCCATCTCTCCGAGTAGTCATGCCATTAACAACACTGCCAACTACTAATTTTCCCTAAGTCAATTGTGGTTATCCCACTAAGTGTGGACACCTCGATATCCCCTATCCATTCAAGGTAAAGCGCAGATGTTACTTAAATGACAAACATGAAAGTTTTTAATCATTTACAACCACACTCATTACAACCCTTTAAAACCCTTTTACTCAAATTCAGAGATGAGATTACCAATATAAACCTGGAAGGTCTGTTGTAACTACTGAACTTAGTATTAGTAGATTACTGTAATGAAACCTCAACCACGAACTTTCTTGATGTGGACGATTCCTCCACTATCGTTGACACCCAAAATAAGTTCATAGTCATTGGTTGTTATTCTTAATGGTTCGTTCATGGCAAGATAGGTAACGTGAATTATACCGAGGAATGCATCTTCTTTTGTGATAGCCTAGTAAGGTGCTTGAAGGATCTTGCACTGGCTCAGAATGTTGCCAGATAGATATCCCTCTAGGGCTACAACATGTCATGATTGAGGCTTATAACCTTAACACATTGAGACAAAAGAATGTAATAAAGATGGACAATCCATTCACCTACGGGTTTGTTGTTTATCATAAACAATTCTGTTTCTTTTCTAATGATCTGTTTAATATGACAGAAGAAGTTTCTACAATGGTGGATTTGGTAATAACAATGCATGGCAGATGTGAGAAAACAAAAAAAAACCTATGAGTTACACATATAAGGAAAATGTCTTGTGTTATGAACCAGCTAACAACAGTCTCGATGGTTATCTTTACAAGAGCAAGGATGGTTACTGTTGCAAAGTAAGGTAAAAGTGTTTGAAAGCATATGTTTTTCATTTCTGAAGATAAGACTATATACATTGTATTACATGCAGAATGCATACTGCAGATAAGAAGTTTTTCAAAAATAAAACTAGTTTTATCTACAAATTTAAAGTGTCTAACTATACTCCTATATTTTAGGGATAACAATGTTTGAAACTAATTTATCTCTCTACACTCCCCCTTAAGCTGGTGAATAAACGTCTTTCATTCCTAGCTTGTATTTATTTCTTGAAAAACTGCGCTTGATAGGCCTTTGGTTAAAACATCAGCTAACTGCTTTTTAGTTGAGACATAAGGTGTATAAATTAGCCCACTCTCTAGCTTCTCCTTTGTAAAGTGCCTATCCACCTCAATAAGTTTGGTCCTATCATGTTATAGGATTATGAGCAATGCTAACAGCAGATTTATTATCACAATAGAGTTTCATAAGCTCTTCCCACTTAATTCTCAAGTCATCCAAAATGATTTTCAGTCATAGTAACTCACAAATGCCCTGTGCCATTGCCCTGAATTCTGCTTTAGCACTCAAACATGCCACCAAATTTTATTTCTTACTTTTCCATGTAGCTAGATTACCATCAAGAAAAGTGCAATAACCTGTAGTTGATCTTCTATCAACCATTGACCATACATAACCTGCATCCGTGTATGCTTCCAATGACAACCTTGAATTCCTTTTGAACAAAATCCCTCTTCTAGGACTAGCCTTTAAATAATGGAGAATACGATAAGTAGCTCGTAGATGTATCCTCTTTAGGATTGTGCATAAATTGACTTATAACACTAACAAGCATAAGCAATGTTTGGACAGTGTGTGTGAGAGATATATAAGTCTCCCCACCAGCCTTTGATACATCTCTCTATTGACGGTCACATCATCTATTGCCTGTCTAAGTTTATGATTCATATCTAGTAGCTGTAGACACCGGTTTACTAGTCTAGCTATCCGGTTTCCTTCAACAAGTCTTACACATACTTGTGTTAAGAGAGAAAGATCCCTTGTTGTGAGTGAGCTACTTCAATCTCCAAGAAATACTTCAATCTACCAAGCTGTTTAATTTCAAACACTCTTTTTCATACATTGCTTTACTGCCTCTATCTCATTTCCATCACTCTCAGTGACTATTATGTCATTCAATATACACTAATAACACTATGACTTCCCCTGAAACTGAATGTTTAATGAACAACTGTGTGATTTTCCTGACTTTGCTTGTATCCAAGTAGCCAATAACATCCTTACAAACCTTCCAAACCAGGCCCTAGGTGACTGCTTAAGGCCATACAAAGCCTTCTTCAATTTACAAACCATCCCTACCTCTAATGTACTGTCATAACCAAGTGGTATTTGCATATAGATCTCTTCTTCTAAGTCTTCATGTAGGAATGCATTCTTCACATCAAATTGTTGAAGTGTCCACTTTAAAATTTACAGCTAGGGACAACAGTACTCTTATTGTGTTCATCTTAGTAGCCGGTAGCAAACATTTCTTGATAATCCACTCCATGAGTTTGCGTATAACCCTTGGCTACTAACCTTACCTTGTATCTTTCTAGTGAGCTATCAACCTTGTATTTAACTGTATAAACCCATTTACAGCCCACTATTTTTTTCCCTTGCGATAGTTTCATAAGGTCCCATGTCCTGTTTTTTTCAAATGCAGCCATCTCTTCTTCTATTGCCTGCCTTAATTCTTGTCAATTAATGCCTCAGACAGGGTAGACGAAATGGGAATGGTGTTTAGGTTAACAAGAAAGGATTGAAAACATAGTGGGAAGTTCTTGTATGACACAAATTTTGAAATAGGATACAAAGGTCTCTTTGTACCCTCTCATGTTCCCTTTCAAATTGCCACTGGTAAGTCATCATTGATTGAATTAAAGGCTACTCTTGAATCTGAACTTTGCTTAGAGTGTTGGACTTGCATGGGATAAGGGTTTAGACCTTTCCTTCTTGAATATACCTGCACATATCTAGTAGGATTAAGAGCAAAGGAATCAAGTTTGATTGGGGAACAAATTGGTTCGATTTGAACAGACCTATTATGGTCTATTTCTAGTTTGGAAAAGTGGTCAGGTTTAGAGTTGTCGTGGTCAGGTTTTGAAAGACTATTATGGTTAGATTTTTGTTGTCCTAAATCCATGGTTGTCTATGAAAAACTGTGATTATTTGGAGATAGGCTTTCTAAGCTGTTTGAGTCAAAGTCAGGAACGGGTTGGTGATTTATTTCACTAGAACTGGTTGGATTGTTTGAGTCAAAATCTGGGACAGTTTGGTGATTCAATTCAATAGGATTCCTAGTTTCTTTGAAAAGTCTCATCATCTAACTCAAATACTGACTTTTTATTTGAGTTGGATAATATTTTTCCAAGCTGATTTGGATGGCTAAACAGAGGAAAAGACCTATTAGAACTAGAACTAGAACTAGGATTAATATCTAAAAATAAAAAATCAGCAAAATCATAAGCAATTTTATTAAACACTAAGAAAGTTTATCACTTGATTTTTCAGTAGGGTTATCAACAGAAACTTTATCAAAAACACCAGAAATCTTGTTTGAAAAATGAATTGAAAACTTCTTATCTTCACTTAGAGTCTCCCCCTAAAGATAAGATTTGGAATAAAAAAGAATTATTTCATGAAATGTAATATCTGCTATTATGAAAAAACATTTAATTAAAGGACTACAACATTTGTAGCTTTTTTGAGTTGATGAATAGCCTAAAATTAGACACTTAATTGCTCTTAGATCAAATTTGCCTTTATTAGGACTATGATTGCGGACAAAAGCTGTAAACAAAAATTCTAGGAAACAGATTATTAGACTTAATGAAATCAGGGAAAAATTGTGACAGTATAGACATGTGAGTCTTGAATCCTAAGACTCTAGATGGAAGTCTATTAGTAATGTAGGTGGTAGTGAGTAATGCTTCTCCTCAATAAAAGTTAGGAACATTATTGTGAAGAAGCAATGCTCTAGTATTAGATAAAAGGTGACCATTTTTTCTTTTCACCATCCCATTTTGTTCGGGTGCATAGACCAGGATGACTCATGGATGATACCTTCCTTTTGAAAATGGGATGATAATGTCTCATTAAAGTAGTCTCTAGCATTATCATATCAAATCTTTTTAATTTTCACTAAAAATTGATTCTGAATCGTTCTATGAAAATTAAAAAACACTCCATTTAAATCTGATTTTTGTTTAAGCAAAACCACCCAAGAGACTTTAGTGCAGTCATCAATAAAAGACACAAACCACCTTGCTCCAGTAACATTGGAAATTTTAGATGGTCCACATATATCACTATGAATAAGAGAAAAAAGAATAAAGCTTCTTTTATTGCTAATTGAAAAAGATACACGTCTATGTTTTGCAAATTGACGCATGTCACAATGAAATTCATCAACATCTAAACTATCAAATAAGCTTGGAAACATAACTTTCAAAATAGAGAAAGATGGATGCCTATATCTAAAATGGTAAAGCCAAATATAATCCTTATTAGAAGGTTTTTCAGACAAGTAGGAAAACGGTATTCTACTCTTAATCTCACTAGGTCGTTGTGGTACTTCAAAGTAGTATAGGCCATTTCTTTCCTTAGCAAGTCCAATCCTCTTCCTCGAAGTCCGATCTTGAAACTCACAGTGAGATGGAAAACAGATCACATAACAGTTCATATCTTCAGTAAGTTTTTGGATAGAGATCAGATTGGAGGTTAATTTAAGGAACATGTAAAACTTGTCTCAAATTGATTCTGGAGAGAGTTTTACATCTTCTAAACCAGCCACAGTAGTTAAAGACCTATCATCAACTGAAATTTTTCTACTACCTAGGACAGGGTTTATATGTATAAAACAAATTTGAAGAATTAGTCAGATAGTCTATAGCTCCTGAATCAGTGATCCAGGAACCATAAATAGATTTATCCTAGTTATTAAAGCTGACAGAATTTTCATTTGAATGGACTAGAAAACATGCACTTGTAGGAGAGATTTCAGGTGTCCCTAGTAGGCTCTTTAATTTCTTAATTGTCTCTGCATTAAACTCTCTATCTTCACTTGATTTTTCTGAATCCATTGAGACGTGCTTGCCCTTATTTCTTCTGCTGACTAGCCTTGTATCCCCATTCTTTGCTTGATGTTATTGGCTTGCCAATTAGCTTCCAGCATCTATCTTTTGTATTTCTGGGTTTTTTGCAGTAAGTACACCACAAATTTGATGTTTTTACTCCATCCAGTTTCCCACTTTCATTGCTTGGTTGATCTGGTTTCAAAATCTTTCTAGTATTTATCATCATTGCTGATCCATCTATAGGTACAAGCTGAATTATTACATTCCTTATGCTTTTTTTAGCCCTTAAAATGGAAATTGTTGTGTTCAAAGATGGACACTTCCTCTTTACTCAAAATCTACACCCTAATTGCATCTTCTTCAATACCCGATCCTGCTCTGTCATTTTCTTCAATATCGCTGCATCTTTTTACACTCCATTTTAATACACCGATAATGATCAAGCTGCTGCCACAAGCTCTGTAGAATATTTGCATATTCAGTCACTATATTTATCACTTGTTTGGTTGCTATAGTCTTTGTTCTCACTTCATAAATCCGAGCCGCATCTTGCACTTTTGAATATGTTTGTTAAATATACTCCCAAATGTCTCTTATAGTGGGTAAAAATATGCAGGTATCACTAACTTCTGGAGTCATTGAATTCCACAACCATGACTTAATCATAGCATCCTCCTCATCCCAAGTTTCAAACTTAGGTTCTCCCTTCTTTGGTCCAGTTCCTAACGGATGACTAATCTTACCCTTCCCTTTGAGAAATGTTTGAACTATTTATGACCAATTTAAAGAATTCTTACCATTCAATCTATAGCCAGCCTAGAGATGCTGTATATCTCCCTTATTACAACCAAAAATCACATATTCACTATGTGAACTACTTCCATCATTTGATTTAGATGGAACACAGGTCTTATCTAAATGCTCTTTGTCACTTATGATGAAGTTTAAAAAGGACTAGGATATAGGCCAGAAAAAACAGCAATGAAGGCCGAACAAAAAAAAAAAAAAAAACTCCACTATAAAGGCTAAAAATTGCAATGAAGGCTAAACACTAAGAGTGAATACCTAGTGCTCTGATGCCATGTTGCAAAGTAAGGTAAAAGTGTTTGAAAGGCGTATGCTTTTTCATTTATGAAGATAAGGCTATATACATTGCATTACATGCAGAATGCATACTGCAAATGAGAAGTTTTTCAAAAATAAAACTAGTTCTATCTACAAATTTAAATTGTCTAACTATACTCCTATATTTTAGGTATAACAATGTTTGAAACTAATTTATCTTTCCATAATTACGAATAGAACCCATATCTTTCCAATGGTTACCAAGGTACATACTGATATTTGCATTTCTTTGCTGGGATTTGGATGCTTTATTTTGGGTTCATGCATGGTTTAAGTCTAGCAGTAGACAAAAGATAAACAAACTGATGATAACAGTAGATTGATTTAGAATAATTTCAAAAATTATTTTATGCACATATAAAACCAACAATTAATTCAATAGCCTGATTTGCATATTAATGAAACACTTTGACTGTTTTTTTATAATTTTTGTAACCCATACAAAATTTTAATTTAAGAGTTAATTTATGTTGCAAAAAGTTGCTTACGTCAACCGCATACTTTATCACAATATCATAACACATATATAACTACTGTAGACACAAGATTATGGATCTATATTTTTGCTAACTTTAAAATTCTTGAACCAGGCTTCAATTGATTTTTACTGTTACGTATAGATAGTGTTTTTTTTTTTTTTAATTTTTAATGTTAAGTGTTTGTTATTATGAAAATATTCCTCTATCTATGTAGAATTGTTTTACAATATGTTATATCATAATCTTCATCCAAAATTTGAGATTGAGATATTGATATTAGTTTTATGGACTAGTTAGTTGTTCACATTTAGCTAACTGATACACTACAAGTGCTGAGGTAAGCGTGGTCGTTGGGTGTAAACTGTTACCTATAGTTTGTGCAAAATGACTTATTGAAGATGGTGGACTTTAGGTCATAGAGGTAGAGATCAGCATGAAGTGATACTATAATGGTATGACTTTCAAACTTTAGCTATAGAAGAAAAGCTCAATGTTTAACAGAAAAATTTTATGTGATAGATAGACTAGTCTTACAAATTATTTCCATACTTCGAGTAGTCATGTCCATTAACAAAACTACCAACTACTAAATTTCCCCAAGTCAAGTCTGGTTGCCTCATTAATTGTGGACTCCTCGATATCCCTTATCTATTCGGGACAAAGCTCGGAATGTTACCTAAATGACAAACATGAAACATTTTCAATCACTTGCAATCACACTAATTACAACCTTCAAAACCCGTTTTACTCAAATTTAGAGATGGAGGTCGCCAGCATAAATGTGGAAGACTGGTTGCTAGCTACTAAGCTTAGTATCAATAGATTGCTATAATGGAACCTCAACAGCATTCTTCCTTAATATGGGCAATTCCGTCCACCGTCGTTGACACCCATAATAAGTTCACAGTCATCAGGTTGCTATTCTCATGGGTTTGTTTATGGTAAGATAGATAACATAAATTATATGAGGAATGCTTCTCCTTTTGTGATAGCCTAGGTAAGATGATCGAGGGATCTGGCATTGACTTTGAATGTTGCTAGATAGATATCCATCTAGGGCTACAACATGTCACGGTTGAGTCTTATAGACTTAACATATTGACATACAAAAGAATGTATTAAAGATAGACAATCCATGCACCTATGGGTTTGTTGTTGATGATAGCCAATTTTCTTTCTCTTCCAATTATCTATTCAATATGACAGAATAAGTTTCTACAATGGTGGATTGAATAATAACTGGGCATGGCAAATGTGAAGAAGCAAAAAACACTCCACGTCACGCTTGTACGGAAAATGCCTTGTGTTATGAACTAGCTAACAACAATCTCGGTGGTTATCTTTGCAAGTGCAAGGATGGTTACGAAGGGAACCCATACATTTCCAATGGTTGCCAAGGTACGTATTGATATTTGAATTTCTTTGTTGGGATTTGGATGCTCTATATTGGGTTCATGCATGGTTTAGGTCCAACTTAGACAAAAGATAAACAAACTGATAATAACAGTAGATTGCTTTAGAATAATTTCAAAAATTGTTTTATGCACATATAAAGCCAGCAATTAATTAAATAGCTGATTTGCATGTTAATAAATTTCTTTGAATATTTTGTTTACAATTGTTTCAACCTATATAAAATTTTAATTTAAGAGTTAATTTATGTTGTAACAAACTACTTATGTTAGTCGTATAAATCAATACATTATGACACATATATAACTAGTGTAAATGTTAGATTATGGATCTATTTTTAGGCTAACTTTGAAATTCTTGAATCAGACTCTAATTGATTTTTACTATTACGCATAACGCATAAGGTTTTATTATTTATTATTTATCTATCTATTTATTTATTTTTTGTATTAGGTGATGTTAATGTTAAGTGTTTGATATGATGTCTATGTTCCTCTGCTTCATGTAGAATCGTTTTACATTATGTTATATCATTGTCCTCATCTAGAAATTTGAGATTGAGATATTGATATTAGTTTTATGGACCAATAGGTTTTTTAAATTTAGTTAACCGATGCATCTGTAAATGTTGAGGTAAGTGTTGATGAGAAAGTTAAACTCCATAGTATTCTAGTTTCTATAGTTTCAGACCGTGATCTGAGGTTCACATCGAAGTTTTGACCTAGGTTGCAGAAGGCTTTAGGTACACTGTTGAAATTCAGTATAGTCTTTCATCCTCAGACAGATGACTAGTTTGAGCGGACGATCCAGACGCTAGAGGATATGTTGAGGTCATGTGTCATGGAATTTAAGAGAAGTTAGGATACCCACCTACCACTGATAAAGTTTGCTTATAATAGCAGTTATCAGGCCAGTATTGGTATGGCCCCGTATAAGGCACTTAATGAACGAAAGTGCAGGACTCCAATATGTTGGGATGAGGTAGGTGAGAGGAAACTGATAGGTTCAGAGCTTGTCCATATCACTTCAAACAAGGTTAGAGTCATTAGAGACAAGCTTAAGATTGCGAGTGACCGGTAGAAGAGTTACGCAGATCATCGCCGGAGGGACCTTGAGTTTGAGATTGGGGATAGAGTATTCTTGAAGATCTCCCCATGGAAAGGTGTACTTTTATTTGGAAAGTGTGGTAAGTTAAGTCCGCACTACATTGGGCTGTATGAAATCATGGACAGGGTTGGATCAGTAGCATATAGATTGAAGCTGCCACCACAGTTAGACAAGATCCACGATGTGTTTCACATATCCATGCTTTGGAAGTACATTCTCAATCCCTCTCATGTACTTGAAAAGCAACCTGTGGAACTGAGGGAAAACTTATCATATGAAGATGAGCCAGACCAGATTTTAGATCATAGGGAGTAGGTTTTGCACAGTAAAGTCATTCCCTTAGTAAAGCTACTGTAGAGAAACCATGACGTGGAGGAGGCCACATGGGAGCATGAGGATCAGATACACTGCAGATATCCCTACCTTTTTTAGTATACATGTATGTTTATTAAAATTTCGGGACGAAATTTTTATAAAATGGGAGAGAAATTGTAACACGCCATTCCGAAATTATGTATGTAGCCTATACGATGATGTGTATGACCTTATTTTGATATGATAAAGTGTTTAAAATGTATTTTGAATGCATCCGTATCATTTCGGTAAGCTTTCGGAAGAACCAAAAATGTTTTCGGAATCCGACTGAAAATTTCGCAAAGATTTTCAAAGATTTTTGAAAATTTAGAAAAGTATAGAAATGAGTGTTAATAAGCTTAAGAAATACTTCAGAATCTAAAATGCACTTTTGAATGAAATTGAGGTCAAATTGGAGTCAATCCGGAAATCCCCTCAAGCTAACAAGTGAAATTTTAAAGACCCGAAAAAGGGTTTAGGATGACAATTAAAAGTTACCGAGACCACTAGAAGCATGCAGAAAGTCCAATTATAGGCCTTGGAGAATTTTCGGAGCATTTTGAGAAAGCCCTGAAAAAGGCGAAATTGGATGTTCCGGAAGATTCGAATGAAAAAGGACAAAAAGATAGGATAAGTAGGCCAAAGGTGCTTACATGGGTGACACGTGGTAGAAAAGTTAAATGCATGCTTAACACTTGTTAAGTGAAGATGATGCATGGATGACATGTGTAAAGTGGATTTTTGCATGAATGACAAATGACATGGAAATTAAATGCATGGATGACATTTGGCAAAGAACTTGATTGCATGAAGGACATTTGGCACACATGCAAGAATGGTAGACTCGTAAATAAGAGGAAATTTAGTGGCAATTAGTTAATTAAATGAGTTAGTATATAAGATAAAGTGTTAGTGAAAGTTTGAAGAGAAGTTCATTTGGTGTGTGAGTGTCTTGCCTTGGCTAAGAAAGGAGACCCAAAAAGGGGAAGGGGGAGGGGGGGTGGTTAGGTTGTCTACGGCAGCCATCAGGGAGGAGGAGGGGGGAGGGGGGGGGGGGGGGGGGGGGGGCGGGGCCGGGGGAGGGGAGGGTTGGGTTGTCTACGGCAGCCATCAAGGGAGAAGGGCAGTAGCCTTGCATGGGGTGATTTCAAGCCCTTTCAAGCTCATTCCAAGGTTCCAAGCAAGTCAAACACCAAGGCACTTCCATCTACAACACATTTTAAGATTAGTGACTTATTTTCGTTGATTTTTGGTGTGTAAAATGGATGTCAATGTGGTGTATGGGCTGTTGTGATTTTATTAAGATGGACTTGAACTTCCTTAACCCTTGAATGTGGTGGAAATGGACATGCATGTAAGATTGATGGAAGTTGAATGGAGTTTAATCGTGTTGGTCACGGTTTGGTGATGTTTTTTATGCTTCATTGGACTTTTTGATGTAACAACATTATAATGGACATTAAAATGGATGTTTTGACATGTTAGTGGGTTGTTTTAAATGATAAATAAATGGGAAATAACATTGGATTGACAAATGAAAATGATGGAATACATATGGGGTGCATTCGGCATTCGGCTAGACTAGAGTAGTTTAGTTCAATGTTATTTTTGATGAGATCTCATATATTATATGAATATGTATGATGTGTAAGTAAGCTGAATTTCTTTTTGGAAAATAATTGTGTTCTATGTGGTGCTAAGTGACGCATGGCCTAGGAGGTTAGATTGGGTTCAAATTGGTAATTTAATTGTTAAAATGGGATTTACACATTTTAATGCATTAGAATGTTGAATGGAGGTTTTGAAATGAAAAGTTTGATGCATATGTAATATGGAACAGCTTGTGTACATGTGAGACAATGAATTGTGGCAGCTTGTAAATCCATTAGTTAGGTTGTGAAATAGCCTAAATTAGTAATTGGTAATGTTTCTCGAAAAATTAGTAACGTCGTAGTCACAAACTAAAATTGTCCTAGTCGCGTGGATTAACATTTTAGTAAAATGTGCTATGATTTAATTATTATGATACGAAACTTAGTCACGAAATTCCCTAAGACTAGAATTATAACTACGTAGGTAATGAGCACCCGACAGAACTCGCATAAGAGAACGAAAAAATAAGCTAAAGGAAAAGAGGTGAGTGTTCTTTCAAAGTATTTTATGCGAATGATTTTATAAAATGTTTTATGCAATTGTTTTATGATTAAACGAGCAATTATGAAATGTATAAAATTATATGCCATGAAATGCTCTATATGAATTTTTATTCAAATGAAAATGCTATGAAAACATTGTACATGATATTATGAAAAGTTTATGAAATGGAAGTTATGAAAATGAAAAGTAGCAGGAAAGAAAATGTTTTTATTAGCCTATGACACGCCTTCTAGGTATCTCGATGAGTTATACCCGGTGAAGAGTACCCTCAAGACGTGCATGGTAGTGTCAAGGGTGTCTGTCACTAACTAAACTAACAGCGGGAAATACCCGCGAAAAAGGCACTGAGTCAGTTAGTCCAGTCAGTATGTCAACCATGCACATATAGAGGTATATGATGGCTAGCTTCTCATAGCGATGAGGTTTTTCGTTACATGAGACCTGAACAAATGACCTAAGCGATGAGTAATGCCGCTTTGAGCGATGGGAAATTCTACTCTATCATGTACCTAGGGTGCCAAGTGATATGTAGGCAATGAAGATTGATTTATTACATGCAAATGATTTTAATAAATTAAGTACCACCACTCATGATTTATGACATGTATGAAATGTATATGCTACTTTATTTATTCATTTTAATACATATGATTATTCTATTATCAAATGTTATATATATGCATATTACAGTTGAGGTCTTTAATTTTGCAATCTCTTTCTATATGATATATTTATTTTAAACAATTGCATTATGTTTAATAAACCTTTTAGGGATATTTTCCTAAAGTAGTTTAGTTAGAAAATTTAACACTCACTGAGCTTATAGCTCACTCTTTTATTTTATGTTTCAAAACAAAACCTCCCCAAGTGTAGGCGCAGGTGTTTCAGTTTTAGAGACCCCTGCCAGGGACTAGTGAGCGCATCAGGTGCAGCTACATTGAAATTGTAATCTTTTTGTGTTTGATCATGAATGTGCATTACTTTTGGACTTTTGTAAACTTTGAATTGACATTAAGTTGAATTTTCGTAATCCATGTATATTCATGAAACGATATGTTTAAGTTCTTATTTTGAAATTGCATAAACTATTTTGTGGTTGCTTGTGGATTAGAAATGAAGGCCTGAGGCCTAGTAGTTGAGAAAAATAATTGCTATAGAAGTGTATAGGTTTTACTTGATTTTCTTACAAGTTAGATTTTCAGAAATGCAGCCGTTATGCTGTCAAAATTTTTAAAATCCGATTTTGTAAAAGGATTCGAAAAGCGAAAAATTTCCACTGAATTCCGCACCATTAGAAAACTTTAAGGATGTTTTAAAAAAAGATTTCAGAAACGTTCACGGCTTGGTTTTTGCGGAGATTTTCTAGCTGGTTAAGATTTCGTCTAGGAGGCTTCCGTGGGGTGTCGAGCGGGTTGCCTGATAAATTATAGGTTTAGGGCCCGTCGGTGTTGGTATTAGAGCACACTGACGAGCCCTAAACCTATGACCTATCAGGCAACCCACCCGACACTTCATGGAAGCCTTCCAAACGAAATCTTAACCGACTAGAAAATCTCCGTGAATCCAATTCGTGAACGTTTATGAAATCTATTTTTAAAACATCCTTAAAGTTTTTAATGGTGTGGAATTCGGTGCAAATTTTTCGCTTTTCAAATACTTTTACAAAATAGGATTTTAAAATTTTGACAACATAACGGCTACATTTATGAAAATCCCACCTATAAGAAAATCAAGTAAAACCTGTACACTTCGATAGCAATTATTTTTCTTAACTGCTAGGCCTCGGGCCTTCATTTTCAATCCACAAGCAATCATAAAACAATTTATGCAATTTCAAAAGAAGAACTTAAACATTTCGTTTGATGAATATGCATGGATTACAAAATTCAACTTAATATCAATTCAAGTTTATAAAAGTCCAAAAGTAATGCACATTCATGATCAAACACAAAAAGATTACAATTTCAATGCAATTGCACCAGACACGCTCACTAGTCCGTGGTAGGGGTCTCTGAAGCTGAAACACCTGTGTCTGCACTTGAGGAGGTTTTGTTTTGAAACATAAAATAAAAGAGTGAGCTATAAGCTTAGTGGGTGTTAAATTTTTTAACTAAACTACTTTAAGAAAATACCTCCCTAAAAAGTTTATTAAATATAATGTAATTGTTTAAGATAACTATGTCATATAGAAAGAGATTGCGAAATTGAAAACCTCAACTGTAATACGCATATATATATATAAAATTTGATAATAGAATAATCATGCATATTAAACTAAATAAATAATGCAGCATATACATTTCATACATGTCATAAATCATGAGTAGTGGTACTTAATTTATTAAAATCATTTGCATGTAATAAATCAACTACTATTGCTTATATATCACTTGGCACCCTAGGTACATGACAGAGCAAAATTTTCCATCGCTTCAAGCGGCATTACTCATCACTTAGGTCATTTATCCGATCCTACATAACGGAAAACCTCATCGTTATGAGAAGCTAGCCATCATATACCTTTATACGTGCATGGTTGACATACTGACTGGACTAACTGACTCAGTGCCTTTTTCACGGGTATTTCCCGCTGTTAGTTTAGTTAGTGACAGACACCCCTGACACTACCATGCACAGTCTTTAGGGTACTTTTAACCAGGATGCAACTCACTGAGATACCTAGAAGGCGTGCCATAGGCTAATAAAAATATTTTCTTTCCGCTGCTTTTCATTTTCATAACTTCCATTTCATAAACTTTTCATAATATCATGTACAAGGTTTTTATAGCATTTTCATTTGAATAAAAATTCATATAGAGCATTTCATGGCATATAATTTATACATTTCATAATTGCTCGTTTAATCATAAAACAATTGCATAAAACATTTTATAAAATCATTCGCATAAAATACTTTGAAAGAATACTCACATTTTTTCCTTTAGCTTATTTTTTCGTTCTCTTATGTGAGTTCCGTCGGGTGCTCGTTACCTACAGTAGTTATAATTCTAGTATTAGAGAATTTCGTGACTAAGTTTCGAATAATAACAATTAAATCATAGCACATTTTACTAAAGTGTTAATCCGCACTGACTACGGACAATTCTAAAATTGTAGTTTGTTATACGACTGTTACTAATTTTACGAGAATGCATTACCAATTACTAATTTAGGCCATTTCATAACCTAAGCTAATGGATTTACAAGCTGCCACAATTCATTATCTCACATGTACACAAGCTATCCCATATTACATATGCATCAAAAATTTTCATTTCAATACCTCCATTCGACATTCCAATGCATTAACATGTGTGAATCCCATTTTAACAATTAAATTACCAATTTGAACCCAATCTAACCTCCTAGGCCGTGTGTCACTTAGCAAACACATAACACAATTATTTTCCAAAAAAAATTTCAGTTTACTTACACATCATACATATTCATATAATTCATAGGATCTCATCAAAAATAAATTGAACTAAACTAAGCCTAGTCTAGCCGAATGCACCCCATATATATTCCATCATTTCCATTTGTCAATCCAACATTATTTCCCATTCATTTATCATATAAAACAACCCTTTAACATGTCAAAACATACAAATGCAAATAGCACATATTCATCCATTTTAATGTCCATTATAATGTTGTTACATTAAAAAGTCCAATGAAACATCAAAAACATCACCAAACCATGACTAACACCATCAAACTCCATTCAACTTCCATCAATCTTACATGCATGTCCATTTTCTCTACACGCGTGTCCATTTCCACCACATTCAAGGGTTAAGGAAGTTCAAGTCCATCTTAATAAAATCACAACAACCCATACACCACATTAACATTCATTTTACACACCAAAAATCAAGGAAAATAAGTCGATAACCTTAAAATATGTTGTAGATGGAAGTGCCTTGGTGTTTGACTTGCTTGGAACCTTGGAATGAGCATGAAAGGGCTTGAAATCACCTTAGGAACACCATGCAAGGCTGCTGCCCTTCCCCCTTGACAGCTATCGTACACCACACAACACACCCCCCCCCCCCCCCCCCCCCCCCCCCCTCCTGATCTCCTCTCTTGGCCAAAGCAAGACACACACACACACACACCAAATGAATTTCTCTTCAAATTTTCACAAACGCTTTGTCTTATATACTAACTCGTTTAATTAACTAATGGCCACTAGATTTTCTCTTATTTCAAGTCTACCATTCTTGCATGTGTGCCAAATGTCCTTCATGCAATCAAGTTCTTTGTCAAATGTCATCCATGCACCTAATTTCCATGTCATTTGTCATTCATACAAGAATCCACTTTACACATGTCATCCATGCATCATCTTCACTTGAGAAGTGACAAACATGCATTTAACTTTTCTACCATATGTCACCCATGCAAGCACCCTTGGCCCACTTGTCCTATCTTTTTGTCATTTTCCATTCGAATCTTTCGAAACGCCTAATTTCGCCCTTTTCGGGACTTACTCAAACGCTCCGAAAATTCTCCAAGACCTATAATTGGACTTTCTACATGCTTCTAGTGGTCTCAGTAACTTTAATTGTCATCCTAAACCCTTTTTCGGGTCTCCGAAAATTCACTAGTCAACTTAAAGGAATTTCCGGATTGACCCCGTTTTGACCCAAATTTAGTTCAAAAGTGTCATTTAAGGTTCTAAGATGTTTCTTAAGCTAATTAACACTCATTTCGATACTTTTTTAAATTTTCGAAAATCTTTCGAAATCCTTTCGAATTTTCCGGTCAAATTTCGAAAATATTTTCGGTTCGTCCGAAAGCTTACCAAAATAATACGAATGCATTAAAATACATTGTAAACACTTTGTTATGTCAAAATAAGGTTATACACATCATCGTATAAGCTACATACATAATTTCGGAATGACATGTTACAGTCGTAAAGGTAGAGATCAGAATGGAGTTATACAATAATGGTATGACTTCCAAACATTAGCATGAGATAAAAGCTTAATGTTTTGTGGGAGGATTTCATGTGACAAACAGACTAGTCCTACAAATTATTTCCATATTACGCGTGGTCGTTCCATTAACAGCATTACCAACTACTAAATTTTCCCAAGGCAAGCTTGGTTGCTCAACTAAGTGTGGACACCTTGATGTCCCATGTGCATTCCAGACAAAACTCGAATATTACCTCAATGACAAACATTAAATGTTTCAATCACTTGCAGTCACACTCATTGCAACCTTCCAAAACCCTTTTACTCAAATTTAGAGATAGAGGTTCCCAACATAAACCTAGAAGGTCAGTTGCTACTAGTGAGCTTAGTATCAGTATATTGCTCTAATGGAACCTTAACCATGATCTTCCTTGACGTAAGCGATTTCTCCACCATCGTTGACACCCAAAATAAGTTCACAGTCATCGTTTGTTATTCTCGTGGGTTCGTGTTTTAAAAATTGTATTTTGTGTTCTGTTTATACTTTATAAAATTTTTTGTTATTAAGTCCTAATGGACCCCTATTAGCTAAATTTGTTCTTCGCTGAGAAATTTTCTTAAATATATATATTAAATTATAAGCAATCTAGTGTTTCTTGATAAATTTGTCCTTCTTTCTTGTTGTAGAGTTTGCTTACACAATGTCAATTACTGAAAAATGTGATATATATAGTTTTGGTGTTCTAAGATTAGAAGTTCTTAGACTCGGATCTCTCGCCTTCTATAACTAAAGAGCTTAAATGTGAATTTTTTGTCTTCATTCTCATTTCAAATTGTTGACTTTGCTAAGCCAAATGTTTATTGGGCTTGGGTTTGGTGTCCACCGAATTGGTGGCTACCTGGCCCATTAGGTGTTTTTTTTTTTTTTTTTTCCTATAAAAGAAGTTGGGAACACATAGTTCAATGGGTGAATGCAAGTAATATCATACATTGAATTACTTTAATTGGGCCCTTGGATTTATTCATTTGGGCTCAAAGTATCCTTATAAAAATTCTGCTGGGCTGGTCCAACCAAATGAACAACAATATATAGACTTCAAATAATCTCCAAGATGCACTTAGATTCGCACGTTACAAATACGATTAATAGGGGAAGTACGAAATAATTAGAACGTATAACCCAGTGTTGATGTTTTTGATTCATTTGGTCTAGTGTATAGATTGTGCCGTTTTTTTTATTGAACATGAATGTGGTTGATGGAGTACTTGTGATTTTAACGTACAGTTTTTAGCTTTTTTGGTTGTGGGATTGGTTTGGTAGTTTGTGGTTCAAAAAGGGTTTGTTTAGTTTGTTTTTGAAATGTCGATGAGTGTGTTTGAGAGATTTGGTTGTTTTCAAGAATTTATTTATTTATTTTTTCGTATGAATTGTCATATATGGAAGAAGTTTGATTACACATTTTAAGTTGAACTATTACAAGCAGCGTTGCTGTCAATTATTTTTCTTTGTTTTTGTAGCTGTCGTTTTTGTTTTAAGTTGTTTGCTTACATGATTTTGTATTAATTATAATTTATTTGTTTTTTTTTTTTAATTTATGTAGTATTATCAATTGATTCAAACAATGATTTAGCCATGACCATGAGTGTTAAAATAAAATTGATGAGTTGAAAAAAAAAAAAGGCAACAGTAATTATGTCAAATGTGAGGATTTCATTGGAACAAATCTCACAGCAACTTAATTTAATTTTTGAAACACTAATAATCTCATTCATACGTCGTCATCTCACCATCTTTGAAATCGGCTTCATTATTATTATTGTTGGCAAATCCATTTCGTGTTAATAATTTCAATTTTAACAAATTTCTGTCTTTAATTACTTTTGCTAACCATTATTTTCTTTCAAAACTATTAATGTGTAAAACGATCATAAATGAAAGCTGAAAACCAAAGCAAGCCCAAGTTTCTGAAGTAATATCACAGATAAGTAACATACGACCATAGGATTAATTACTATCACGTGACAAGACAGTAGTACGTGCAGTAAAGAACCTTCATTTAAGTAAATCCAAATCTTCTTCTTTTGTTTTCATTGCTTTTATTTTCTACGATAAATCTAGCTAACATCTCCACAGGACCATAAGTAAGTGCAAGTGGGATCCATTGACAAGCAATTTTCGAAATTATGTGTCTCTGAATCATTTCAATACACAGCTGCCGGACCCCAACACAAATAATCTGATTTCGTTATCAATCTTTGGACATTCTTCAACGGTTCTGATCTTGGACATAAGGTTTTGTATTAACTTCTGCACATAGAGTAACAGGAGCTGAGCTGAAGCTTGATTCTAAACCTGAGATCAAACTTGAACTGCAGTTGGTACTAGAGGTTAAAGCATCAGGTGCAGTCTTCTACACAATTTAATTAGTTCACATTCCGTAGCAGTCAATCAATTACTCATGTTATTAAAACCAAAGAAATGTGGTGCCATTTGTAGCTCGTCTTTTTCTCTATCCGACTCGCTCAAAACCACTGTGCCCCGGTTTTCCAAATCCCACAACTGCCTCCCACTTTATTTATGTTTGTTTCCATTCCACTCTACCCAGTCCCCTCTTCTTCTCCTCCCTCTCATACGTCTGGTTATTTCCATAATCTCCTCCTCTCTCAACTGTTACTTGCCATTTTTGGTTTCAGAGCCAGCCACCATAGAATTATATATATATGGCAGGAACACTTCCTGACAAAAGCCTAATGAGATCCCTGGCTTTGAGAATAATATAAGGCAAATTTGCTCAACAACAGGTGGGTACTACATTTTAGTTGCACGTGGTGTTTGATTGTTGTTGCATGGAACTTGAAGGGGTTGGTGACAGGGGACAGGCTTGGATGTGTGCGCCACTAGAATCTGGTCAGGTTGCTTGGTTATTGTGTTGAGGGAGCTCATAGGTACTTCAACTTTGTCAATTTTGAATCTATGATCTTGATCGGTGCAGTTGCATGCATCATGTCAATTTTCAATCATTCTGTTTGTTAATGTAGAATAGTGGATGGACGTCTAATTAACTTGCAAATTAGGGTGAAGTCTTGCATATTCATTTAATTTATTCTACATTGTCTCTATATTAAAAGTACTAAAATTATCATCTCAAGAAAAGAGCTAAGGAAAAAAAAATGATTTTTTTTTAAGTAATATGAAAACTAAAATGGTTTGTTTTTATGTTAAATAACATATCATATTTGGAAAATTTTGAAATTGTTTAACAAGGATGAGAATCATAATTAAAAATAGAAAACTAAATATATTGTGGCCGGGATTCATGACTACATATTATTATTAATTTCTGAAATTTTTATAGTTAATTCTATGTTTTACCACCTAGATTTTCTTTTTTACCATGATTGTGGTCTTCAATTAGTGGTAAATATAAACAAAACAATACTTGGTAAGAAAAATCATACCATGATTTTTGACCGAAAATAAAATTAAAAAACGTTTTGTTAGTGTAACTGAAAAATAAGATAGATAAATATGAAAATATATAAATAATGGATTGTATATCTTTAATTTATCTTTTTGTTTCGATGTGTTAACATCTATAGCCAGAGCAAATCTATCGGTCACATCATCTAGGCTATCACACAAGGACATGCAAAGCCCGGTATAATTTCTATTACCTAGCTTACCACTGATGTATACCCATATGAATTACAACCGATGACTGTAAACTTATTATGGGTGTCAATGATGGTGGAAGAATCACCCATATCCAAGAAGAATAGGGACGAGGTTCCATTATAGCAATCTACCGATATTAAGCTCAGTAGTTGCAACTGGCCTTCCTTGTTTATGTTGGTGACCTCCACCTCTAAATTCGAATAAAAAGGTTTGAGAGAGTTGTAAGGAGTGTGGTTACAAGTTATTAAAAAGGTTTCATATTTGTCATTTAGGTAACATTCGAGCTTTGTCTCAAATAAATATGGGATTTTGAAGTGTCCACACTTAGTAGGGTAACCAGGCTTGGTTTGAGGTAATTTAGTAGTTAATAGTGCTGCTAATGGCACAACGACTCAGAGAGATGGAAAAAAGAGAAGAAGAACAGAGAGATGAAAAAAAGAGAAAAGTAGGCTGGTGGAAAGAGATGGAGAAAAAGAGAGAGAAGTAATTGTTGATGCTGTATTAGCTACTAGTAGCATCTTCAGTACAACTACTTCGAGACACATTGCACTCAATCCCATATTTTCAGGAACTATAAGTGGTTAATTGATCTTTTGTGCTGATGTATTCCTTCATATGTTCACTCCATACTAACTATTCACAAACACTTTATTCATACACACGTCAAAAGTTGATTATTCAACAACTCATTGTATGCATTTTTTACTGAAATCTCTTACTGACTAGGATGAACTTATTCAAGACTGAGGTGAATTAGGTGGCATGTCTTGATCAAAGTCATCTATAGTAGAATTTGCACAAAGATAGAGCTTTGCAGATAAGAGATGTGCATGCCAAAGGTTGATTAACGTGGTTTTCTGTTAATGGCAAATGTATTATTCCCTATGATCCTATGTAAGGATGAAATATAGGCAACAATCATTCTCTCCTTTTTCCTTCTTTTCCTACCAGCCAACTTCTCTCTTTTTTGCATCTCTCTACTCTCACTCTCTCTTTTCCATCTCTCCAAGTAGTTGTGGTGGAGATGCTACTTTTAATGGGAGCTAATACAGCACTAGCAACTACTCAATTACCCAAAGCCATGCTTGGTTGCCCTACTAAGTATGGAGACCTTGAAATCCAACATCCTTTCAGTATGAAGCCTAGTTGTTATCTTAATGACAAACATAAACTTTCTTAAACATTTGCATCCACTCTCATTATAGCCATTTCAGACCTTTTTATTTGAATGCAAATGTGGAGGTCATTAGCATAAACATGGAAGATTGGTTACAAATACAAAGCTTAGTATTTGTAGACTGCAACAATGGAATCTCGTTCATGTTCTTCCTTTGTCTAGGCAATTCCTCCATTATGGTTCACACTCAAAATAAGTTGATCATAGTCATCGATTGGATAAATCATTGGTATGATAAGTAATAATTCACATATTCATGGGTGTCTATCCATATGTGGGGGCCCAAATTATGCGATTGAGGGATCTTGCTCTAACTCTAGATGTTTCTAGATAGATATCCCTAAAAGGCTACATAGCATGACGGCGCAATCTATTACCTATAGTGGCTAGAGATGTAAAGATTTAATGAAGAAAGGCATTCCATGCAACTACGCGTTTGTTGTTGAATATAGCCAATTCCATTTCTTTATCAAAAATCTATCAAATATGGTAGAAATAGTTCCTACAATGATTGAGTGAATAATAACTGGGCAAGACAGGTGTAAAGAAGCAATGAACAATCCAAGCTACGCATATAATGAACATGCCTCGTGTTATTAATCATCAGTTGTAAACAACAGTGCCGACGATTATCTTGTAAGTGCAAAGATGGTTACCAAGGGGACCCATACCTTCTCAATGGCTACCAAGGTATGTACATGAATAGTCTTTTTTGTTTTAGCATATTACTTGGCTTGACTATACGGTATTTTTAATATTTGGTGTGTACTGATATTAGCATTTCTTCATTAGGATTTGGATGCTCTATTTTGGATTCATTCATTTTTTGTTACTTTTGTCTCATTTATCTAAATTATTATTTTTTGTAAAAAAAAGTTGTTTGTGATTTGAAGTGGTGAAGATATTTTGTTAGGATTTTTCATTATTGTCTACTTGTGGTTGACTTGATAAATCAGTTATTTATTTATTTATTTATTTTTGAGTGAGATTAATCATGGTTTAGGTCCAGCTAAACAAAAGATAGTAGTTAGGTTCTGGTAAACATGTTATTATGTTGCACCATTTTTTATAAAGGAAGGTGTGTATGTGGTTAGGTTTATTCACCAAAGTTGTTGTTTTTGTTATATTTGAATGTGAAGAATTGAGTCAAAGATATAGTTGGTGGTGCTGTGAGCTTATAGTACCTACTGGGACATGTTGATATCGTGCTGGGGTGAGTTGGAGATTGGAATTTAAAATCTATAATGTTGTTTTACTAAAGATCACTCTTATTCTCTTGTTTTTCATGTAACGGTTTATGTTAAGATTAATTAGATTCAAGATGTGCTGTAAGATTATTGCAATGTGCCACACTGTTATTTATTGTTGGACACTTTTAAGCTTACATTTGAGACATTCGAGCACATTTATAATTTGAGATATTTGCATGGATAATTGAATTTGATCCCACATAACAAGCGTTACCCTTTTAAGTCGATAAATTTGAAATGGAAAATTGTCTTTTGTAGTTTACATCCTATTGAAGGATATTGGTGTTGATGAAGTTCTGGAATAAACGGCTGTGACATACTGTTGCTGCCTTCAAGATTCAAGTCTTGCGGACTAAATCAGTTGTATGCAATGAGATATGGAACCATACCAGTCGTTCACGCCACTGGAGGACTTAGAGCAAGTTCAAAATCCAAATAGATAGAAATTGTTTTTATTTTAATAGGTTTTTATGTGCTCTTATTGCCACTTTCTGTCTTCTAGGATACGGTCGAAACTTTCAATCCCTATGCTCGAGGAGGCAATGGTGAAGGTACAGGGAATGTAAATGTCCTTAGGCTTTTGGCCTTGATGGTCCTTCTTGAACAGTTTTTTATAAAATAAGGAATTTAATACTACCAGTAAACGTTTTTCATAGATATTACTTTGGAGTTTAAATTGCAATTCATATATTCAATATGGCACTATGTTTATGGTTACTGAATCACAAAATGAAAATTCCGAAACTTGTTCTAATACTTAACATAGGCATGTGGACCAGGAAACAAGTGCTTCGTTGAGAGATTTTTTTGTTTTTGTGGAGAAGTATTTAAAACTTTTCTGATATATTCCACATCTTGATAACGAAACCATATACATCTAAAAGGTATTAAATATGCTGAATTAGGTTATAGGAGACAATCAAACAAACAAAAGCTTATCATGTTCGAAATTGCAAGAGCTTTTTTCAGGTGGAAGGAAAATTAGATTGCTAAACTTAGCTATATATGAAATTTAATCTGACATCAAGAGACAGTTTATACTTGTGACATGCTGATTTTGTTTGCTTTATATTCCCTTTTTCCTTTCTCTAAACTATTTCCTCAAACATCCTTGTTAAATGCATTGAAAAGCGGATATTTTCGCTGCTATCAACAGAAAGCATGTTAGCAGTAAGCTAATTCATCAAGCATGCTCTATCTCAATTTATATTTTCCCTATTGAATATGAATCCGATACCATATTTTACGTCGATTTTATGTTAACCTTTTCTTTTCTTTCACTTGTTTTCAAAATTTTGAGGTTTTATTATACTTTCATGAATTGGAGTAAAAGAATTAGGACAGTGTGATTGGTGAATTTGGGATTGTAAGTTATTATGTTTCGGCTTCTCATGTGAATGATGTGCATGAGACTGTACTTTTATGTATGATATTCTCTATTGAGTAGATCAATCAGCATTTTAAGACTTTATATATTGTGGGTGCTAAACAAACGTGCAGTTGTAACCTTGAACTATAGGATAACAGGAGGTCATTGAAACTCATAAAGAAGATGAAACTTCTTATGTAGTAGAGGAAGGTGAAGACATTGAAGGAGAGACGAAAGTTGAAACTTGAATAACCTACAACATCGTCTTTGTCACAGCTGAGGCAGCGCCTTATTAAAAAACTGGTGGATTAGGAGACGTTTGTGGTTCTTTGCCTATATATAGCACTAGCTGCCTAGACGTTTGTGGTGGATTAGGAGACATTGTGTGATGGTTGTTTCTCCTAAATACCTTCATGGCACTGCTGCAGAAAAGAATTTTGCTGCTGCTGTTGATGCCGATTGTTGCATCAAGATACCCTGTTTCGTAGGCGTGCAAAAGGTTTCATTCTTCCATGAATATAGAGATCTCCGGGGCCTCTCTTTTAAAGATGTCAAGTCTTGCTCCTTTCTTTATGATATTTTTTCCATAGGGAGAAATTTTTTCTGTTGATGATCATTTCTTTCCCAAATTTGTATGTGTTTGTGGACCATCCGTCATATCACAGGCCTGGAAATCCTTACGGTGATTACTATGGTGCTTTTGGTGATAACCAGGTATGGTTTGTGATTGTGTTGAGCATCGAGGCTGCTGACGAAGTACTAGGAACTTTTTATTCACAAACGATGACAAGTCTTTTTCTCACTTGGTTTTACAGTTTCGCTTCACTTTGCTTTGCTATGCAGCATGTGAAGCTCCACTAGTGCATCCATCGGGAGGATATACATATGGAGGGAAATGCCTTTTACTCGTCAATGGCTGGCATGCTGGCCTTGTGCCAGTGTAAGTTATTTGGAACTTCTCTGAAGTTCCTATAGGAAAGAAATTAACCTCCAAGTCTTGATTTCTTGTTTCTTGTTCAGGCTTTTGGCATCTAACTGTCGTCCATATGGAGTTTATAAGGATGTTCGAAGTATTCTTGTTATACATAACCTCGCACATCAGGTTTTTGTAACATTTTGATGCTCTCCGAATGCCTTATTATTTGAAATGTTACTTGAACTTGCCTCTCTGAGGCATGCGGTCTGCATCTTATGATTGATATTCTTGTGAAACTGTGGAAGTAGCTGCAGCTTATAAGCACTTTGGACTACATCCACCATCGTGCGGAGCATTGGAGTTCTTGATTTGAAGAAATATCTGGTCTCTTTTTTGGTAATTTGCAATTATTATCTGCTTTTGAAATTTTTAACACTCAAGGTAAATTATTTCTTTTCTTTTGTGTTTCTGATTGTATCCTCCACACAAGTAACAAGTGCTCATACTTCTTACATATTACTTTTCATGCCGAAGTTATCTTTGTTCAATTGCTGGGCTATTCATGGGAAATAGCCACTGTTGAAGGTGGATACGGCTTATACGAGCTATCAAGTAGTCAAAAGAGCGTTTTGGATGGTATGCATTTTAAACTTTTAACTAGGGAATTTACTTTGTTGTCTATTAAGAAAAATGTAATGTCTGAGGTTGTCCAGGAAATACAAAAATCAAAGCTTCAGTATATTATTAGTACTGACCTTTATCTGTGATCCAACCTTTGTGAATAATTGCTTGAACATGAATAAATCATATTAAACAGACTCTTAGGTCACATGCAGTGTGTTTCCTCATGCTCCGTTATGAATAAGTATATTTTTTTATATGAATGTGTATTCAGGTGTTTGAGCTGTTTTGCAACTAATTTATGTTGAATTGGTCAGGAATCACAAATGGCATCGATGTAACCCAGTGGCTTCTCATTACTCAGCTGATGATCTCTCTGTAAAGGTGGTCTAGTCTTAAAGTTTCTATTATCAACCGTTCAGCGACATCATTCGATAACTCTAGTGTGTTTATGAAGTGTAGGTTCAGTGGTAAGATGTTAACATCTCTTTTTCTACAGACATTCATAGCAAAACCTACATGTTCCTTCAATTGTTATTTTAGTTCAATATTGTAGATTGGATTCATGGGGAGGCTGGACTACCAGAAAGGCATTGACTTGATTTGGAGCAGCAACACCAGGGCTCATGGAAGATGATGTTCAATTTGTAAGTTATTTTTTGTCTACTTCATGAATTTTAATTTCTGAAGCGTCAGTTGAGACTATGATGGCCTGAGATGTGCACGTATGCATGTGCAGGATGTTCTCTTGTTTTTCCATATTAACCTTCATTTATGTTTCAGGTTATGCTCGGGTCTGGGGATCCCCAGTATGAAAACTGGATGAGAGCTGCGGAGACAACTTATAGAGAATTTTTAAATGTTTAAAAATTCTCCTTCATAGTTTACTTCCTGTTGAAGGATATGGGTGCTAATGGAGTTCTGGAATAAACAACTGTGACATACTGTTGATGCCTTCAGGATTTGAGCCTTGCGGGCTTAATCATCAGTTGTAGGCAATGAGATATGGAACTACACCAGATGATTGAGTTGAAAAAATAGCTTCTACAATAAAGATGTATTCCAGCGAGAAGGATATACCTAATGCAATTGTTGAAGAGTAAATGTTTTTGGTGTGCCCTCGCGGCTTTTTTTCAGCTTCTGCTTATTTTCCCCGCTCAAGGCTTTGGTGTATCAAATTTCAGGACAAGTCAAACAACTCATGTTTTACAGTCCTGATTTCCACATTTACAGACATGTAATTAATGTTTTTTTATGTTGGCTTTTTCAGCGAGTTGTTGGCAACTATTGCTCAGGTTCATATGGGGGAAGTTGTGTATGCTACTAAAATACAATTGACAATTTGCTAATTGTTACAATATCATTTTGTTTTGTAATTCCTGAAATTGAATGGCAAAGCTCTATTATTGTTTGGTGGATGGGATACAATGTATCAATTTCTGGAACTGTAAGAGTCAACTGGTTTGTCATTTTGTCAAGGCCTAACATTTCTTTCCAAAGCATTCTGGTGTTGCTGTCTCATCTTCTTTGCTTACAATTGCTGACCTCTAAAGGCTAAAGATGGCATATATCAAATTGTTGAGTTGTACTTGAAGCATTCGAAGCAGATTTTTTTAATTAATTAATTAATTTTTATTTAATGAAGATCTTTTGCAGATTTTTTTTTCAATTAATTTTTTTTTTAGTTTTGTATTTAAACCGACCTAAATCTTCAATTTTTTTTTGGTCAAAATTTTGATTTTGATTTTTTTTTTTGAAAAATTTGACGATCTTGGTTCAATTGTTGTATTTAAACCAACAATAATACTACAGTTCTCTTAAGGAAAAAACACAACAAT
This sequence comes from Nephelium lappaceum, assembly GCA_021234005.1. Lineage (NCBI taxonomy): Eukaryota > Viridiplantae > Streptophyta > Magnoliopsida > Sapindales > Sapindaceae > Nephelium > Nephelium lappaceum. Next base: position 8,228,086 of record CM037996.1, read on the forward strand.
AGTACAGACCTTGTGGATCCCCATTGATGTCAGCTCCATGTACTTGCACTACCAACAGAAATGAGCTCTTGATCTGTCCATTTCGAAATTAGCTTCGTTATTAAGGTTGTTGATGTCAGCTCATACGTCACTATTTCGCCATTTCTGAAATCAGCTTCATTAATATATATATATTTTTAAAGTCATTAATGTTAACATCAACCATTCTTTTGGTGAAAGCGGGTTCTTAGTAGATAAAATTATTCTCTCTTTTCCGAGTGTTTTTGTTGACTTTTTGCTCTTCTTTTCTTTCTGTCGTGTACGTCAAAAAACTTTGAAATCACATTATATAATGGTGAGCCCCTTGTAAAACAGTCCAAACACTTTTCTTCATGGACTGTAATAATAGAGCTGTCTGTGTCTCAGCACTGTTTGTGATATTCAATCTCTTCCACTCATCTCATTCATTCGACACAATAACCCGAACCCACTTCATATCTGATGCTGAAAGTGGAAGCCTCGTATCATCCGATGGCAACTTCAAACTGGGATTCTTCAGCCCCGGCAAATCTCAAGCTCGTTATGTTGGCATATGGTTCAACAAAATCTCTAAACCCAAGGTTGTTTGGGTTGCTAACAGAGCAACTCCAATCAAGAATTCTGCCGGTGTTTTCAAGATAGGTGGAGACGGAAATCTTGCTGTTTTTTGTGGTGTTGGGGACAGTCCCTTGTGGTCTACCAATGTTTCTGTGACAACAGCCACCTCCACTGCCAAGCTATTAGATTCAGGAAATCTGGCTTTGGTAGCTGAAGACAAAATCATATGGCAAAGCTTTGATCATCCAACAGACACGATTCTTCCTGGTATGAAATTTGGATTGAACCATATCATAACTTCTTGGAAGTCAATTGATGATCCAACACCTGGGAAATATTCCACTAGGCTGGACACTCGCGGTATGCCTCAGGTTTTCCTGTACAAAAATTCGGTTCCAAGATGGCGTAGTGGCCTTTGGAATGGTCGCATCATGAATGGCTTGGCTTATGTTAAACGCTACAAAGATTACTACTCTGACCCTATGGATCTTATCAATCTCACATATGTGAGCAATGACAATGCATTGTACTTTTCATTCTCACCAAAAAATGGAGCCCTTTTCTCCATAGTTGTTCTGCAGCCAAGAGGAACTCTTACGACACTAATCTGGCATGAGAGCCAGAGATGGATAAAATTAAGGGTTCTGCCACTGGACTTGTGTGATGAGTATGCACGATGTGCCGCAAATGCGATTTGCAATGAGGACATGTTGGCACGTTGTACGTGTCTGCCCGGGTTTGAACCCTTGAATCCTCAAGGCTGGTACGTACCATGTGTGGAAACGAGGAAACAGAATGGCTGCGGCAAAGGTGATGGGGAGGGTTTTGTGAGACTGGAACATGTGAAGTTACCAGTCGCCAGAAATTCTACCGTTTATAGTAACATGAGCTTACAAGAGTGTGAGAGAGAGTGCTTAAACAGTTGCAACTGTACAGGTTATGCTATTGTAGATGGTAATGAAAGCGGGCAATGGTGCATAACATGGTATGGCGAGTTAAGGGATATGAGAGACTATAAAGGTGGACAAGATTTCTACATAAGAGTTGATGCTGTGGAGCTAGGTATATACATTTTTTATCTATTCATCATTTCTTTTGCTTATGATCTCTTATTCAATATTAGTAGCCTATTTCTATGTTGTATACGCTATATTGATTAGTATTTGGTTTCAAGAATGGATCGGTTAAAGTTTAGTCAAATTGTAATGGGCACTGATCAGAACCTGAGTAGTAGTTTAACCACACAAAAACAAGTAAATCACCTAATATTTATTTAGGCTCAAATCCTTAGGTTTTTATAAACTAACATCTATTTGAAATTACTTGAGCCTAACTAATGTGAGTAAAAATTTTGAACTTCCAATTGCAGAATATACCTGGAAAGTTTCAGGGCACATTCTTGCAACAAAAAGTAGACTAGCATTTATTATTTTTCCTGTGATCGTGGAGATCATTTTGGCGGCTACGTGTTTTCATTACTTCTGGAGAAGGCTTGCTAAAGGTGATTCAAATTACCTATAATTATACATTGTATTCTAGTATGTTGGACTAAGGTTTGCATCACTATTATTTTGTGAACAGTAGGACATCATGGTCCTAGTTGTAGTTAGGACAAACATAGAACCTGAAATATCTTTACTTATGCCTTCAATATGACTAATGTTTTCCACTGATTCCTGAGAAGTAATTTATATGGAAATACATAAAATAAGGGCATGAGAATACGTAAGAATGCTAAATAATTGCTCTGTATTTGTAAATTAATTACCTGAATACAGGAAAGAAGAAACAAAAGCATCACCAAAGGTTTGTTTTGGATTTGACGGGAAATTCGTCTAAACATAAGGACTATCCTAATGACAATGGTGAAAGTGAGAATTTAGAATTGACTTTGTTTGAACTACGTACTGTGATATCTGCAACAAATAATTTTTCTTTGGCGAATGAACTTGGACGAGGAGGTTTTGGCCGGGTTTACAAGGTATTTTTTTTCCTATGCTACAATAACAATAGTTATATACTAATAAGGGCTTGTCTCTGTCTTCTAGCACTTTTAGTGATTAAAATTCTCTTTTGAGCGAAACTTTTTAATCAATTTCTTAATCTAAAATTTTGTTCATCCATATTTGTTGGCAATTAGAACTATAACTTTCGTCTAAGGTGTTCATCATACCTTTTAGCCCTTTCTACCTTGATTTAAGCTTTTCACTCCTATATGCATTCTATGTTGAGCCGCTAACCATGTTTAAAGCATGGTTGGTAACTTCAAAACTAATATAAATATATTTTGGTTCATATTACAGGGTCAATTGTCTAATGGACAAGAGATAGCTGTCAAAAGATTATCAAATAATTCAGGACAAGGAATCTCAGAATTCAAAATGAGGTTTTACTAGTAGCAAAACTTCAACATAAAAATCTAGTAAGGCTCTTAGGTTATTGTATGGAGAAAGGTGAAAAGATATTAATCTATGAATTTTTGCCTAACAAAAGCTTGGACTACTTCATTTTTGGTATGGCCACTCCTTAATTATGCACTTGATATCTATATAGTTTCTATGTCTATTCTTTCTAAGATATATGAGACAATATACTTGATGCAGATCAATCAAGAAAGCTATTGTTGGATTGGAAAATGCGCTTTGATATAATTTTAGGAATTGCTCGAGGAATTCTTTATCTTCATCAAGATTCGAGATTTAAAATTATTCACAGAGATCTTAAAACTAATAATATTCTTTTAGATAGAGAGATGAAACCTAAAATATCAGATTTTGGTACTGCAAGAATATGTGGAGAGGATGAAACACAAGAACAAACCAAAAGAGTTGTTGGAACTTAGTAAGTCAATACAAAACATACTTATCATTGAACTTTTTCAATTGCTAACACCTTCTTATGTGGCCTAAAAATGAAATGAAAACTACTCTATGATTATATTGTAACTGAGATCAATAATTTGTATACTTGCAGTGGTTATATGTCACCTGAATATGCATTAGGTGGTCTCTTTTCCACGAAATTAGACATTTTCAGTTTTGGAGTCATAATATTAGAAATCATAAGTGGCAAGAAGAGAATGGGCTTCCATGATGATTCATTCTCACCTTGATACAATATGTAAGTTGTTGTCAATTTTTGTCTTTTGCCACTTATAAACGTTGGCTTGCTACTTATATATATATTTTTATTTTCATGTAATATCGGAAATAAGACTTGGGAACTTTGGAGAGTTGGTAAAGCCTTAAAGATAGTTGACTCATGTATAGCTGATTCATGCCCAACAAATGAAGTTTTGAGGTGCATCCATGTCGGACTCTTGTGCGTGCAAGATAACGTAGAAGATAGACCAAGTATGTCGAATATAGTTTTCATGTTAAGCAATGAAACAATACTTTCGTCTCCCAAGAAATCTACATTTGCTATCTGGAAGCATGAATCGAGGTCATCTCTTATTGAAAGAGAGTATTCCATTAATAAGGTAACAATGACAACATTTAGTGCTCGATAAATTTGTTAGGCTACTCAAATGTATTTATTAAATTATAGTTAAATAATTTTTTATAAGGTAACTTCAATTGTATTTTGTTATACTTAATTTTGCATAATTCCTATTTCTATCTTTATAGAAAACTAAACTCAAAATAATTTATATTTATTCTTGAGGTTAGAGTTCCGTAATAATTAGTGTTTACAGCATAAACAGAACGATGATTGTAGCTAAAATCGTTTTGTAGATTGTAAGAAAGGCTAAAACGAAATCATAATAATTGCTTAAACTCTATTATGTTATAATTTTGGTTATGTTTGGGTGATTTTGCTTCAAATAAAAATATTGTAGATACACAAGCACAATACAAAAACAAAAATGAAAAAGAGAGAAACAAGGAGAGATGTAAGGAAGGCTTTAAAATAGAGCCTTGAACATGATCATTAACACAACTTTCATAGTTTCTGAAATCATAAATTGTCTTTGAACTGACTTCTTCTTGTTCCAGAAAAATACAATGTAATATCGTTTATTGTATCCTCAACTCAACACTCTAAATCACCTAAAAGACCTTCATTATATTTTTTGTACAATGGACTATGTAAATACTGTCATTATTGATATAGCCCACAAAGATGGAAATAATGTAAGTTTAAGATTGAAGAAAACAAAAGCATAAAGTTTATTAACTAAATCTGCATACATATTAAGTCATATCATCTTCCTTACTAATTTTAACATGAGATCTGACATTAAGAACATCATTAAATAAATCTGACATAAGAAGATTGAAAGTTCATTGGAGTGAGCAATTCACTTGTTGAGATGTCATATCAAACATGGAGAAAATCTTTCATAGGACTATCTTATGGCTGATGTAGTGAGATGAACTAATGAAATAGTATCATTCTCTTACTAATGAAATAGTGTCATTTATCTTTTTCTCTTACCTTTGCCATCAATCTTTGCTTTTTCTCTACTTTTCCTATTGGTTTGTCCCACCACTTCAATTGTGAAATAGTCTTATGAGAGATTTTTTCTCAAACATGAGAGTAGACTGTATCAAGATAAAAGTGAAGTGTACTAAACAGACAAGTTCACAAAAGTCATCAAACACTAATTGATAAAATTGCTGCTTTCGAATACTAAAATGCATGTAAATTAAGTTAAAAGAACATTTTGAAAGCCATGAATTTTAAATATTGATAGCGGGTAAATTAATGGACATCTTACAAATGTCTACATGGAACAAACGACAGTTTATTGTATATATACAGTTTCAATAAATGACAGCATGCAAATGCAATTATAATAAACTTTTCTTTTTTTTTTTTCCCCTTTTGCTGAAAAATAAAATGCAAATTCAATTACATAAATAGATGCAGAGATATATGGTGGGATATATATATATATATATATTACTAGGACTTGTTTAGAATATAACCGAGACCTATAGGGATAGGATACTAGTGGTGCAGTTCGGAAAGTTACTCCCATATAAAAGGGATAAACTCACACAAGATGATGGGTTTGCCTATACGAATTAGTGGTGGGGGCGATAATTATTAACGGGTGCAGAACCATGCCCCTCATGACATGGGATTGTGGTTTCGATACCAATGAAGCCAACAACCAACTATGATATTGTGGCATATTGTTGAGCTTTCACACGCACACACACAACTGCTACATGTTTGCATGCCTTACTTATGGTGAAATTGTCAAAATCTAAATTAACATACATTTGTATTATTTTTTAATTTTCTTATAATTATCATCACACTCGTTAATGATCTCCTACTATTAAGTCGTATCATAATTTGTACTAAAAAAAAATTATTGCTGTTGTTGCTTCTCATTAAAATTTTATAAAAATCATGTGTACATTATCATAGATTATAAGTATTCTATAGTTTTTTTTTTTGAAGAAATAATAATTCTATAAATTATGAATTAATTATTGCGAATTTGATGTTTGCATGTGAAACTACTCATAAAATAATACTCTTTTGTTGATAAATAATCATAAACATGATTCGAAGTTGAAATTAGTTTGATTGATCAAATTTAGAAAATTTTGGATGGATATATAAATAATTCAAGCATCACGATTTATAAAAATCAAATTTTATGAGAGTAAATAATATAGTTTGAGCTGTTCTAATGATATATCTACTCAAAAGTCGATAAAGACACTTTCTACGATTTGAAATTTGTTGCATTTTTTTTACACACTCATCATTATAAATAGACTTTGATTTTGCATAGCCAATTATTATTTTTCCTCTTTTTAACATGTAGAATTTCAATTTAAAGGTGAAGATCTTTCCATGGAAAGCCTAATTTGCTGATTAGAGAGTTCCTAAGAGGGAACTTTGCCTCCAACAGTTTGAAAAGTTTAATAACTGGTGATGCTTGAAGCAACCATAACTAGAAACAACCATGACTAATTGGTGAGTCACGATGTGTTGCCCCTGTGTGACTCATGTTGGCTTGCAACAATGTTAGTTACTCTCTTATAATTTAGTGTGACCCACGTTGGGTAATCTCAAAGTGATAAATGTTGAGATATACAAATCTAAATTCGAAAGCAAGAAAATCCAAGATAAACATGGTCATCATAGTATCATGGAAAACAAGAAGGAAAGGATCAAGGAAATAGTACATAATTATGATAAAACTAAAACGAGACAAATAATTATTATAAGAATGAATTACATGAGACTCTCCCGAGGCATGCTCTTATTCAAACGGGAATAGATTTATCTTTGAATTGTACCAAATCCCCACTCCCTTAGTTCATACGGTTAAATTTTAACTGTTGATCAAATATTTTAATTGAAATGATCAAAATATTCACTTTATAAATAAAATTAAAAATAAAGAATAAATTTAAAATATAAAAAATGGAAGTGAGATCTCCACTGTCTATTACGGTGGAGGTTTCCCTTAAAAAAAAAAAAACATATTTTACTTCTTCGAAACACAAATTTAAAAAATCAGAAATAAATTCATCTTCACCGTTCATCGTAAGGATGAACAATGGAGATGAAACAAAAAATATATAAAAAAAGGAAAAAGGAAGAAGGAAAATTATCTTCATCTCCGTCTGTTTGGGGCAGAGAAAAATCAATTCAAAGCCGATTAGGGGCGCAAAGGGGTGACCCCGCCGGGTTACGGGGTCAGAACGGGCAAGGTTTTTGCCCCGACCCGGTGACCCGGTATATAAACAAAACATAAAAGCCCTAGGTTTTGCCAGTGCCTCTCTTCTTTTTGGCCACCGTTCGTCGCCGTCAAGCTTGTCTCGTGATCGGCGTTGACTCCTTCTCTCCTCTCTCGTCTCTCCACCACCCAAGACTGGTTTGTATTCTCTATTTCTTCGTCTATTGTTTTGATGTTGCTGGTTTTGTGGTCATCTACTTTTTAAGTTTTAATTTGTCCTGTGGTTTCTCTGTGATTTCAATAACTGGAACCATTTTGAAGTCAGTAGTGAACTAGTCATCTTGGATTCTCATATACGGCTATGTTATAAAAATTTTAAAATATCAGATTGCAGGTTGCAACTGTTAGTGGCATCATAGTTTAACAAAATTACTAGATGCTAGTATAAGATTACATACTTGCATTTGTATACTAGTGTTTGTAGGTATATTTTTCATTAATTGTGTTTGTTTGTGAAGTATTTGTCTCTGTCTTGTCTTGTTTTTCACATATCAATATGTGCTTATATGATTGTGTATTTATTTTGTTGACTTGGGGGGAGATGGGATTTGAACTTTGAATGTCAATATTTGCTGAGACTGAGAGGTGTGTTTACGAATTGTGTTTTTAATAATGTAGCATTGGGAAAGAATCATGAAGTTGAGAAATCGTAAGGAACAGAAAAGTGGGAAAGACATCATTAGCGGATTGCCAGATGATGTTCTTATTCACATCCTATCGCGTCCCGAAACTGTAGATGCTGTTCAACCTTTACTTCACTTCCAATTTTTATGGGGTCGAGAAGGATACTTCATTTATCAACCGAGCACTTAGCCTTTTGCAATCCAAAGCTATTCAAGATTTTCATCTCAGCTTTCTTTTTTCCATTGAAAGGTTTGGTGATGCTTCTCTTATCAGCAAGTGGGTAGACTATGCAGCTGAACACAATGTTTGTGAACTTACTTTGAACATTGATAATGATTACTGGGGATGTATTAGATTGCCTCAAAGCATTTTTACGTGCAAATCCCTCATGAAGCTAACTTTGCGTTATGTGCATTTGGTTATGATATTCCCAACTCCGCAGTGTGTTTTCCAAGTCTTAAAATTTTATATATTACTATTTGCATCTGTTCTAAGAATCCAGCTGCTGACCAATGCTAAAACTGTTTCATAGCTGCCCTGTACTTGAAGATTTGACAATTGATGAAATAATTTGGTGCAGTGAAACTGTAAAGACTTTTGAGATTACTCTGCCAACTCTTAGAACACTAAATATGTATGGGAAAGATTTCAACCGTCCCAAATTTCGTTATGCACCAAACAAATTTGTGGTTAAAGCCCGTAATCTTGAGTACCTCTATATTTGTGAAGTTCTGCCTTTTCATCTTTTGTATTGGGCGGGACTCCCTTCCTAAGTAAGTTTTTCTGGTTAGTAAGATATGGGATATTCCACAGTATGTTTCTGAGGAAGAAGGTAATCAGACAATGGAGTTTTTGAGTGGAATCACTTATACAAGGTCTCTATCATTGTCTATTCCTGCATCGAGAGTAAGCTTTCTTCCTTTAACATTTTTCTAATTTTAAGTTTGCATATTTTATATATCCTAATATTTGGTTTTTCCTTGGAGCTCACAAGATATTTACATCATAAAATGTTGAGTTTTTTAAGATTGATCATTGACTGTCATTGTTTTTTCAATGAAGGTTTTAAGTTTCACTTTTGATGGTAATTTGCCAAGCTTTCCCAATTTGCTTCATCTGGAATTGGGAATTGAATCTTGTCTTGGCTGGAAACTCCTTCCACACTTTCTCACAAATTCGCCTTATCTACAAGTCCTTAATTTGAAGCAAGTGAGTTAGAATTGATGAACAAATATATTTTTTTAATTTGTTATTTTGCTTCTAATATGTGCAATATTCATGAAATTCAAGGTAAATACCATTGACATTGAGACTTAGGTTCTTCAATCAACACCAACGGATCCTTAAAACCTGCATACACAGGAAGAAAAGCTATCATAAAAGGGCGCTGGTGTTTATTCCAGTGTGTCCTCTCCAACGCTCAAGTTACAGTTTGGTGGTGTTGAGGTCACACCGAAACAGAAACTGGCGCCCTTTTATGATAGCTTTTCTTTTTCTGTTTGCAGGTTTTAAGGATTTGTTGGCTTTGATTGAAGAACCTAATTCTCGATGTCAACAAATACATTTCATATATATAATATATTTATACATATACATTATGAAAACAAGTGATTTGCTTGAAAGCCTTGAATATTGTTTGAAAGATATATTACTTAATATAAGCGATTGTTGTTAGCTCAGCATTTGTGTTTAAGGTTTGAATCTTCATTGTTTATAAGGATCATAAAAAATTTGAGCTGTCTGAAGAACATCCGCTGTATGAACAACTTGGGCTGGATGATTTTGTTTGGTTTGACCTAGAGAGTGTGCCATCCTGTTTGTTGTTGCACGTCAAAAGGATTCAAATTGAAAATATGGTAGGGGAGTTTGACGAGCTAGAAGTGATCAGGTATTAATTGGAAAATAGCAAAGTGTTGGAGAGCTTTTCGGTTCAGATTAAAATTCCTAATTATAAGCATGCGAAAAAGTTCCGGAATCAAGTTCTAATGTTTCCAAGGGGTTCCACCCTTTGTGAAATTAAATTTCTTTGATACTTGTGGGAAAATGGATCTTGGAATGCTAGCTTAAGTGAAGTGAATTTCTTATTATTATTATTTTTTTTTTCAGGATGCATCTTTGTGCTATAGGCATATTCAATGTGCTGCATACATCCTGAAACCGTAAAGGTATATACTCTTTTGCGAAATAATTGCCTGGTTGATCTTGTAAGCATTGGATTGTTAAGATGTGTGAAATTTTATGAATAGATGAAAGTGGCTCTTCTTTTTTGCAGAATGGAAATTGGTTTCATTTGTTGTTCTTGTTGCTGCATTTTTTATACATTAGGTATTCCAGGTTGTACGAAAATCAGTCAAGTGTGTGTGTGTGTCTCTCTCTGTATATATACTCTTTAAATACGTCAACTATTAGCGTTCTGTAGTTATCAGCCTCCAGTCTTTTACCTTCACTCTGCAATATCTACCTCTTCCATGTTATGCTGTTAATACAATGAGCCCCCCCAGGAGACGGTCAACTAATAATGTCATGTCAAATGCATACAAAGATCAATGCTAACATAGTACAACACATATTATACCTAGTATTTTCTTTCAGATGGTGAAAATATGAATTCAAGATATGTTCTTCTCTCTAGCTACTGCAATGTCAAATTCTGCACAATCTGTAACATTCAAGTCATTTGATAACTTAATAGTGGCTACTTCAGTTAATTTTGTTAAACCTTATCAGTGGCTCACAATATATAATGTATATATATTGACTTTTTGAGTTGTTAAATTTGCCTTGCTATGACATGCAGCCGGTTGTTGTGAATTGTGATGTATTCTCGATATATCACCTCATTAGCAGCAGCAATATGTGATTGAATTAATGCAATTGGCTTTTGGCTCTACGGTAGGCCCTTTAATTGTCAATTGTTACATGGATGAAATGTATTGTTGGAGAAAAGGACTCTCCTTGAGTGCTTCTCATCCTAGTTGTTTAGTGAGTACCACAACACAGTGGCAAGGTCCCTTTCACAATCACAGAGGTTCAATCAAGCAAGTGCCTCATTGTTGGATGATTGCTCCTCTCTTACAAGCCATAGTCATTAAGACATATCACCACAGTCTGATTTGTCATCTTATAATTAATCATAAATGGTTGTTCCATTTACTTTCCTGAAAAATATCATTACAATTCATAGCCCTAGTTGTTTTTTTAGCTATCGGTTCATCATATAATTAAAAGGTAGGCTGGGAAGAAACAACAATCCTAATTATTAAATCACTCATGTATATATACATATATGTATATACTTTTTTTTCTCCTTACTACATACTAATATAGTATTTTCAATATCGCATTTTTTTTATAAAGAATTTTTCAATAATTAGTAGTTAGATTTAATTATATGCGGTTGTTTTTGACTTAAGCAATAATCATCTATGATTAATTATTAATTTCGTTGTGTGTTGAGGTGAAAATTATATATATATATATATATAGAGAGAGAGAGAGAGAGAGAGTGATTTCTGACTCTCATACTTGTTTCTCATTTACTTCCCTTCATCTTGCAATTAATAAAGTGAATTAATTTCTATTTATTAGATGATTATCATTCGGCTAAGAATTTATTTTAGTAATATTTTGTATTTGACTTAATAATCTAATTTATGAATTTAAGAGATGTTATCAAAATAACCCTTTGAATCGAAACTAATATTAAACCACTTGTGGTTTTCAAATTATTATCCGAAAAACCCCAACCGTTGGTAGGTTAGTGATTTTCGTTCAAAAGATGACAGATCTGTTAGGGTCTAAGAGTATTTAGGTAATTGCATTTAATAAATATGAATTAGAACAGTTGAATTGAATTTTATAATATTTTCAATTATTAAATAAATTAAAAAAAATAATTGAATAAACTAGGAAGGTACACATGTAAACAATAAAATCTCCACCCTTTAGGTAGAGAACCTAGATCTTTAATTTTATTTATTTTTAATTAATTTATTTATTTATTGAAGAACTGAGTTTGAACTTAAATCTTTCATTTTTTTTTTTTTTGCTTCAAAACTGTGTTTTTTTTTTTTTTTTTGTTTTTTGTTTAATGAAAATCATTTGAAGATCAATATTTTTCTTCAAAATTGTGTCTCTTTTTTTTTTTTAAACCAACCCAGATCCTCAATTTTTTCTTGTCAAAATTTTGATTTCTTTTTCATTTTTTTTATTTTTTTTATTTTTTATTTTTTAAATGAAGATCTCTAGATCTTCAAACTTTGAAGAGTCGAGTTCAAACTAGATTTTCATTTTTCGGTTTTAATTATTATTTTTTTAATTTTAATTTTTAAATGCTAAATAATTGTATTTAATTATAATTTTTTAAATTTAAAATTTTTCAATAGTAAGGGTATTTTCATTTTTGCATGGTTTTATCATAAAACCACTCAACTTTTGGATGAAAACTATTTTTGAATTGATGTCAGAGGGTTTTTTGGCCGATATTTTTAAAAGTTGGGGTAAACTGATAATACTTTCAATTTCAGGAGTTATTTTAGATTTTTCCCATGTTATAATTATTATGATGAGTTAACTTTGTATATAAAAAGATTGAAACAACATCACATCTACTTGCCTATTTCAAGAATTAATTTTTACCCACCATTAACCCAGAAAAGGTATTTGCAATATTTGCCTTCTTATTTGCTCAACCATATTTTGCCCAAATAGCTTGACTTAAAGGCTATGCCCACCTCCCGTATAGGAACAATACAACATGACATTTCCAATCACTTCGAGTAATCATTATATTTGCTACTGTTATATGAGAACATATTTTGGAGAGGAGAAATTAAATAACGTAAAAGTTATGATGGCTTGGTTCCTTTATATACGTCTTTTCAACACACACACACACACATATATATATATATATATATAAACTACTGTCGAAATGGGTAATTTTTTCTTGTAGTATTTACATTATTGGAGAAAAATAAAACTTGAGAGAGGATAGTTTTTCAATTTTGAATGTTACTGAAACAGTTCATGTGCTACATTAAGCTTAGCCTCAAAATATTAAATATATTATTAAAGACATAGAATTGGTAATGGAGGATATATATTAGAATAGGATGAGCTAATAATTAAAATTCTTCACAAATACCGTTGTAAGTGCTGAATATTGACATGATTCACGAAACAAATCTTTTGAGACAAAAACCGCGTCGTTGTCGATCACTGAAAATTCACATGAGAATAAATTTTTTAAGATGCTTTTCCATAATTCATATATTTTTCATATTTACATAACTAGTTTTTCAGTTACACTAACCAAAAGCTTCTTTTTATTTTCGGTCTAAAATCATGATATGATTTTTCTTACCGTTTATTGTTTTGGTTATATTTACCTGTAATTGAAGACCACAATCATGGTAAAAAATGAAAATCGAAACAGTAAAAATCAAAATTAACTACAAAAACTTCCGAAATTAATAATAATATGTAGTCATGAATCCTGGCCACAATATATTTATTTTTCTATTTTTCAGTATGATTCCCATCCTTGTTAAATAATTTCAAAATTTTCCATCCAATATTTTACATTAACAGACAGAATGCTGCCTAAAATTCGTTTTCCACTTACGGAAAACAGTGTTAATCAACTTTAGCTTTCATGTCTTCTTCAATTTGCCAACTCTAGCTTTGTGCAAATAGTTAAGACCTGTCACCACCCACCTCCTTCATAACGAAGAGCATCCTTGTTGAAAAAATTTTCAATAGAAGAAGCATTTGTGAATAGAAGATGAACATCGAAGATTACAACAGTAGTTGGAAATATAGGATTGATTACAACATTGGCAACTTTCGCTTTCACGTCTTCTCCAATCTGCCAACTCAATCTTTATACAAATAACCAGGACTTGTCACCATCCACATCCTTACTAATGAAAAGAGTCTTGGTCTTAAAAAATTTCAGTAGAAGAAATGTTTGTGAATAAAAGATCAACACAGAAGATTACAGCACTAGCTGGAAATATGAGATCGATTACAACACCAACAACTTTAGCCTTCACGCCTTCTCCAATCTGCCAACTCTAGCTTTGTGCAAACAACCAGGACCTATCACCTCACTTCCTTCCTTACGAAGAGCATCCTGATCGTAAAAATTCTAGTAGAAGAAGCGTTTGTGAATAGAAGATCAACACAGAAGATTACAACACCAGTCAGAAATATGGGATTGATTATGACACCTACAACTTTAGCTTTCACGTTTTCTCCAATCTGCCAACTCTAGCTTTGTGCAAATAACAAGGACCTGTCACCACTCATCTCCTTCCGAATGAAGAGCATCCTGGTTATAAAAAATTTCAGTAAAAGAAACATTTGTGAATAGAGGATCAACGCAAGAGATTACAACACCAGTTGAAAATATGAGATTGATTACAGCACCAGCACCTTTAGGTTTCATGTCTTCTCCAATTCACCAACTCAAGCTTTGTGTACATAACCAGAATCTGTCACCGCTCACTTCATTCCTAACGAAGAAAGTCCTAGTTGTAAAAAATTTCAGTAAAAGAAGCGTTTGTGAATAGAAGATCAACATATAAGATTACAGCACCAGCTAGAAATATGGGATTGATTACAACACCAACAATTTTAGCCTTCACGTGTTCTCTAATATGCCAACTTTAGCTTTATGCAAATAATCAAGACCTGTCACCACTCACTTCCTTCCTAACGAAGAGCATCTTATTCGTAAAAAGTTTTAGTAAAAGAAGCGTTTATGAATAGAAGATCAACATAGAAGATTACAACACCAGTTGGAAATATGAAATTGATTACAACACCAGCAACTTTAACATTCACGTTTTCTCCAATCTACCAACTCTAGCTTTGTGCAAATAAAGAGGACCTATGGGTCACATCTTTCCGAACGAAGAGTATCTTGGTCATAAAAAATTTCAGTAAAAGAAACGTTTGTGAATAAAAATCAACACAGAAGATTACAGCATCAGCTGAAATATGGCATTGATTAAGTACTAGCAACTTTAGCTTTCACGTCTTCTTCAATTCATCAATTGGAGCTTTGTGCAAATAACCAGAACCTATCACCACTCACTTCCTTCCTAACTAAGAGCATCCAGGTCGTAAAAAATTTCAGTAGAAGAAGCGTTTGTAAATAGAAGATCAACACAGAAGACTACAGCACTGGTTGAAAATATGGGATTGATTACAATACCAACAGTTTCAGCTTCCATGTCTTCTTCAATTTGCCAACTCCAGTTTTGTGCAAAATAACCAGGACCTGTCACCACTCACCTCTTTCCTAACAAAGAGTATCCTAATCATAAAAAATTCCAGCAGAAGAAACGTTTGTGATAAAAGATCAACACAGAAGATTACAACACTAGTAGAAAATATGGGATTAATTACAACACCAACAGCTTTAACTTTCACATCTTCTTAAATCTGTTAACTCCAGCTTTGTGCAAATAACCAAGACTTGTCACTACTTACCTCCTTCCTAACGAAGAGCTTCCTAGTAGTAAAAAATTTCAGTGGAAGAAGTACTTGTGAATAGAAGATCAACAAAGAAGATTACACGATTAGTTGAAAATATGGGATTGATTACAGCACCAGCGGCTGCACTATTTTTTCCTTTTCTTCCTACCAACCTTATTCTCTATTTTTACCATCTCTCTATTCTTCCTCTCTTTGTTCTGTCTCTCTAAGTAGTTATGTCATTAACAGCACTATCAACTACTGAATTTCTCTAAGCCAAGTCTAGTTATCCCACTAAGTGTGGACACCTCGATATCCCCTATCCATTCGGGACAAAGTGCGGATGTTACCTAAATAACAAACATGAAATGTTTTTAATCGTTTGCAACCACACTCATTGCAACCCTTTCATACTCTTTTATTCAAATTCAGAGATGAGGTCACCAGCATAAACCTGGAAGGTCTGTTATAACTATTAAGCATAGTATTAATAGATTACTATAATGGAACCTCAACCATGAACGTCTTTGATGTAGGTAATTCTTCCACCATCATTGACGCCCAAAATAAGTTCATAGTCATCTATTGTTATTCTCAAAGATTCGCTTATGGCAAGATAGGTAACATGAATTATACCGAGAATGCATCTCCTTTTGTGATAGCCTAGTGAGATGATTGAGGGATCTTGCCCTGGCTCAGGATGTTGCTAGATAGATATCCCTCTAGGGCTACATCATGTCATGATTGAGGCCTATGGCCTTAACACATTGAGACAAATGAATGTATTAAAGATAGACAATCCATGCATTTACAAGTTTGTTGTTTACGATAAGCAATTTTATTTCTTTTCCAATGATCTGTTCAATATGATAGAAAAAGTTTTTATAGTGGTGGATTGGGTAATAACAAGGCATGGAAAATGTGAGAAAGTTAAAAAAAAAGAAAAAACTCCAAGTTACGCTTGTTAGGAAAATGTCCTGTGTTATGACCCAGCTAACAATAGTCTTGGTGGTTATCTTTGCAAGTGCAAGAATGGTTATGAATGGAACCCATAACTTTCCAATGGTATTGACTAAATCAGTTGCATGCAATGAGATATGGAACCATACTAGTCGTTCACGCCATTGGAGGACTTAGGAGTGAGTTCAAAATCCAAATAGTTAGAAATTGTTTTTATTTTAATTGGTTTATATGTGCTCTTAATCCCAGTTTCTATCTTCTAGGATACTGTCGAAACTTTCAATCGCTGTGCTTGAGGAGGCAATGGTGAAGGTATAGGGAATGTAAATGTCCTTAAGCTTTTAGCCTTGATGGTCCTTCTTGAACAGTTTCTTATAAAACAAGGAATTTAATACTATTAATAAACACTTTTCTTAGATATTACTGTGGAGTTTAAATTGCAATGTGCATATTAAATAAAGCGCCATGATTATGGTTACTGAATCACAAAATGCAAATTACGAGACTTGTTCTAATGCTTAACATAGTCCTGTGGACCAAGAAACAAGTGCTTCGTTGAGAGATTTTTTTGTTTTTGCGGAGAAATATTTAAAACTTTTATGATATAGTCCAAATCTTGATAGCGAAACCATATACATCTAAACGGTACTAAATATGCTAAATAAGGTTATAAGAGACAATTAAACAAACACAAGCTTATCATGTGCTATCAAAGGAAAGCATGTTAGCAGTAAGTTAATTCATCAAGCATGCTATATCTCAATTTATATTTTCCCTACTGAATATGAATCCAATACCATATTTTAGTCGATCTTATGTTAACGTTTTCTTTTCTTTCATTTGTTTTCAAAATTTTTGAGGTTTTATTATACTTTCATGAATTGGAGTGAAAGAATTAGGACAGTGTGATTGGTGAATTTGGGATTGTAAGTTATTATGTTTCGGCTTCTCATGTGACTGATGTGCATGAGACTGTACTTTAAGTGTGATATTCTCTATTGAGTAGATCAATCAGCATTTTAAGACTTTATATATTGTGGGTGCTAAACAAATGTGCAGTTGTAACCTTGAACTATAGGATAATAGGAGGTCATTGAAACTCATGAAGAAGATCAAGCTTCTTATGTAGCAGAGGAAGGTGAAGACATTGAAGGAGAGACGAAAGTTGAAACTTGGATAACCTACAACATCGTCTTTGCCACTGCTGAGGCAGCGCCTTATTCAAAAACTGGTGGATTAGGAGACGTATGTGGTTCGTTGCCTATAGTACTAGCTGCCCATGGACATCGTGTGATGGTTGTTTCTCCTAGATACCTTAATGGCACTGCTGCAGACAAGAATTTTGCTGCGGCTGTTGGTGCCGACTGTCGCATCGAGATTTTCTGTGTCGAAGGGGTGCAAGAGGTTTCATTCTTCCATAAGTATAGAGAAGGTGTTGATTGGGTAAAATATCTCCGGGCCGTCTCTTATAAATATGTCGAGTCTTGTTCCTTTCTTTATAATATTTTTTTCCACAGGGAGAAATTTTTCTGTTGATGATTATTTCTTTCCCAAATTTATAGGTGCTTGTGGACCATCCGTCATATCACAGGCCTGGAAATCCTTACGGTGATTACTATGGTGCTTTTGGTGATAACCAGATATGGCTTGTGATTGTGTTGAGCATCGAGGCTGACGAAGTACTAGGAACTTTTTATTCACGAACGATGACAAGTCTTGTTCTCATTTGGTTTTACAGTTTGGTTTCACTTTGCTTTGCTATGCAGCATGTGAAGCTCCACTAGTGCTTCCATCAGGAGGATATACATATAGAGGGAAATGACTTTTCCTCGTCAATGACTGGCGTGCTGGCCTTGCGCCAGTGTAAGTTATTTGGAACTTCCCTGAAGTTACTATAGGAAAGAAATTAACCTCCGAGTCTTGATTTCTTGTTTTCTGGTTCAGGCTTTTGGCATCTAAGTATCGTCCATATGGAGTTTATAAGGATGTTCGAAGTATTCTTGTTTTACATAACCTCGCACATCAGGTTTTTGTAACATTTTGATGCTCTCCGAATGCCATATTATTTGAAATGTTATTTGAACTTGCCTCTCTGAAGCATGCGGTCTGCATCTTATGATTGATATTCTTGTGAAACTGTGGAAGTAGATGTCTAGGATACTAATCTTACATATTATCATTGTGTATGCTAGGGTGTTGAACCTGCTGCACCTTATAAAGAACTTTGGACTACATCCACGATCGTACGGAGCACCGGAGTGTTTGATTTGAAGAAATATCTGGTCTCATTTTTGGTAATTTGCGATTATTATCAACTTTTGAAAATTTTAACACTCAAGGTAAATTATTTCTTTTCTTTTGTGTTTCTGATTGTATCCTCCATACAAGTCACAAATGCTCATACTTCTTACATCGTATTACTTTTCATGCCGATGTTATCTTTGTTCAATTGCAGGGCTATTCATGGGAAATAACCAATGTTGAAGGCGGATACGGCTTATACGAGCTATCAAGTAGTCGAAAGAGCGTTTTGGATGGTATGCATTTTAAACTTTTAACCAGGGAATTTACTTTGTTTCCTAGCAGGAAAAATGTAATGTCCGAGGTTGTCCAGGAAATACAAAAATCAAAGCTTCAGTATAAGAAAATTTTACCCAGTCTGATTTTGATAGGACCTACTATTAGGGAATTTACTTTGTGAATAATTGTTTGAACATGCATAAATCATACTAAACAGACTCCTAGGTCATATGCGGTGTGTTTCCTCATGTCTCGTTATGAATTAAGTATATACTTTTTATATGAATGTGTATACGGGTGTTTGAGCTGGTCTGCAACTAATTTATGTTGAATTAGTCAGGAATCACAAATGGCATCGATGTAACCCAGTGGAATCCGTCCGTAGATGAGCATCTCACTTCTCATTACTCAGCTAATGATCTCTCTGGAAAGGTGGACTAGTCTTAAAGTTTCTAGTATCAACTGTTCTGCGACATCATTCGATAACCCTAGTGTGTTTATAAAGTGTAGGTTCAGTGGTAAGATGTTAACATCTCTTGTTCTACAGATGTTCATAGCAAAACCTCCATGTTCCTTCAATTGTTATTTTGGTTCAACATTGTAGATTGGATTAATTGGGAGGCTGGACTACCAGAAAGGCATTGACTCGATTTCGAGCAGCAACACCAGGGCTCATGGAAGATGATGTTCAATTTGTAAGTTATTTTTATGTCTACTTCATGAATTTTAATTTCTGAAGCGTCAGTAGAGACTATGATGGCCTGAGATGTGCAAGTATGCATGTGCAGGATGTTCTCTTGTTTTTCCATATTAACCTTCATTCATGTTTCAGGTTATGCTCGGGTCTGGGGATCCCCAGTATGAAAACTGGATGAGAGCTGCGGAGACAACTTATAGAGAATTTTTAAATGTTTAAAAATTCTCCTTCATAGTTTACTTCCTGTTGAAGGATATGGGTGCTAATGGAGTTCTGGAATAAACAACTGTGACATACTGTTGATGCCTTCAGGATTTGAGCCTTGCGGGCTTAATCATCAGTTGTATGCAATGAGATATGGAACTACACCAGATGATTGAGTTGAGAATATAGCTTCTACAATAAAGATGTATTCCAGCGAGAAGGATATACCTATATGCAATTGTTGAAGAGTAAATACTTTTGGTGTGCCCTCGGGGTTTTCTTCAGCTTCTGCTGGCAATCGTCATCTTATTTTCCCCGCTGAAAGGCTTTGGTGTTTCAAATTTCAGGACAAGTCAAACAACTCATGTTTTACAGTCCTGAGCACATTTACATAGGTGTAATGTTTTTTTTTTTAATTAATGTTGGCTTTTTCAGCGAGCTGTTAGCAACTATAGCTGTGCAATTGAGCAAAAATAGGTCTCGAGTTTTATCACGAGGGTATCGATTGTTTATATAGTAGTTAGCCGCTGTCGAATTGCTCAGGTTCATATGAGGGAAGTTGTGTATGCTATTCAAAAACAACTGACAATATGCTAATTGTTACAATATCATTTTGTTTTGTAATTCCTGAAATTGAATGGCAAAGCTCTATTGTGGCTTGGTGGATGGGATACACAATATCTATCAATTTCTGGAACTGTAAGAGTCAACTGGTTTGTCATTTTGGCAAGGCCTAACATTTATTTCCAAAGCATTCTGGTGTTGCTCTCTCATCTTGTTTGCTTACAATTGCAGACCTCCAAAGGCTAAAGCTGGCATATATCAACTCGTTGAGTTAGTATTTAAAGCATTCGCCGCAGAATTTTTTCCCTGAATTACTTCATATATGATGTCAAGCTTCAAAGTCTTGATTTGCAGGACTGAATCTGAATTTATTATAGCATAAGTGAAAATTTTAATTAAGTAATGCTTTTGTGATCAAAACATAAATTAATTTTTAATATTATTGTTCTTGATTATTTGTCATATAAGGAAACAATAAATTGCTTAAGGAAGAGTTGCTATATATGGTTTTCATAGTAAAGTAACAATTATTAATTAAGGTTAGTTTGGTATTTTTAATGTGTAGTACATCGATGATATTGTAAAATTTTAAAATAGTGTAGGGAGTAATAAGGTGTTGGAAAAACTTTTTCGATGGACGATACAACTACTTTGAAATACGCAAACCAACAACAATAGTACAGTTCTCTTAAGGAAAAAACACAATAATAGCACAGGCCCTGTGGATCCCCATTGATGTCAGCTCCATGTACTTGCAGTACCAACCGAAATGAGGTCTTGATCTGTCCATTTTGAAATTAGCTTCGCTATCATGGTTGTTGATGTAAGCTCATACGTCACTATTTCGCCATTTCTGAAATGAGCATCATTAATTTTTCTACTTTTTTGAAAGCCATTGATATTGATGTTGACAAATCCCTTTGGTGTCAAAAACAACCACTGTTTTCGGAGAAAGCGTGTTCCTAGTACGTAATATTATTCTCTTTTTTCCGACTATTTCTGTTGGCTCTTTATTTTTCTGTTGGCTCTTTACGGAGAAAAACTTTGAATTCACATTATATAGTGGTGAACCCCTTTTAAAACAGTCCAAACACTTTTCTTCATGGACTGTAACAATAGAGCTCTCTGTGTTTCTTTACTGTTTGTGATATTCAATCCCTTCCACTCATCTCATTCATTTGACACAATAACCCGAACCCACTTCATATCTGATGCTGAAAATGGAAGTCTCGTATCATCCGATGGACACTTCAAACTGGGATTCTTCAGCCCCGGCAAATCTCAAGGTCGTTATGTTGGCATATGGTTTAACAAAATCTCTAAACCTGCGGTTGTTTGGGTTGCTAACAGAGCAACTCCAATCAAGAATTCTGCCGGTGTTTTCAAGATAGGTGGAGACGGAAATCTTGCTGTTTTCTGTGGTGTTGGGAACAGTTCCTTGTGGTCTACCAATGTTTCTGTGACGACAGCCACCTCCACTGCCAAGCTATTAGATTCAGGAAATCTGGTTCTGGTAGCTGAAGACAAAATCATATGGCAAAGCTTTGATCATCCAACAGACACGGTTATTCCTGGTATGAAATTTGGATCGAACCATATCATAACTTCTTGGAAGTCAATTGATGATCCAACACCTGGGAAATATTCCACTAGGTTGGACACTCGCGGTACGCCTCAGGTTTTCCTGTACAAAAATTCGGTTCCAAGATGGCGTAGTGGCCCTTGGAATGGTCGCTTCATGAATGGCATGGCTTATGTTAAACGCCACAAAGATTACTACTCTGACCCAATGGATCTTATCAATTTCACATATGTGAGCAATGAGAATGAATTGTACTTTTCATTCTCACCAAAAAATGGAGCCCTTTTCTCCATAGCTGTTGTGGAGCCAACAGGAACTCTTAAGACACTAATCTGGCATGAGAGCCAGAGATGGATAAAATTCAGGGTTCTGCCACGGGACTTGTGTGATGAGTATGCACGATGTGCTGCAAATGCGATTTGCAATGAGGATACATTGGCACGTTGTACGTGTCTGCCCGGTTTTGAACCCTTGAATCCTGAAGGCTGGTACGTACCATGTGTGGAAACGAGGAAACAGAATGGCTGCGGCAAAGGTGATGGGGAGGGTTTTGTGAGACTGGAACATTTGAAGTTACCAGACGCGAGAAATTCTACCGTTTATAGTAACATGAGTTTACAGGAGTGTGAGAGAGAGTGCTTAAAGAGTTGCAACTGTACAGGGTATGCTATTGTAGATGGTAATGAAAGCGGGCAATGGTGCATAACATGGTATGGCGAGTTAAGGGATATGAGAGACTATGAAGATGGACAAGATTTCTACATAAGAGTTGATGTTGTGGAGCTAGGTATATACATTTTTTATCCATTCATCATTTCTTTTGCTTATCTCTTATTCAATATTAGCAGTCTATTTCTATGTTGTATATGCTATATTGATTAGTATTTGGCTTCAAGATTGGATCGATTAAAGTTTAGTCAAATTGTAATGGGCACTGATCAGAACCTGAGTAGTAGTTTAACCATACAATAACTAGTAAATCACCTAATATTTATCTTGGCTCAGATCCTCAGGTTTTTATAAACTGACATCTATTTGAAATTACTTGAGCCCAACTAATGTGAGTAAAAATTTTGAAATTCCAATTGCAGAGTATGCCTGGAAAGTTTCAAGACAAATTCTAGCAACAAAAAGTAGACTGGCATTTATTATTGTTCCTGTGATCGTGGAGATCATTCTGGCGGCTGTGTGCTTTCATTACTTCTGGAGAAGGCTTTCTAAAGGTGATTCAAATTACCTATAATTATACATCTTATTCTAGTATGATGGACTAAGGTTTGCATCACTATTATTTTGTGAACGGTAGGACAACATGGTCCTAGTTGTAGTCAGGACAAACATAGAACCTAAAATAACTTTACTTATGCCTTGAATATGACTAATGTTTTCCATCGATTCCTGAGAAGTAATTTATGTGAAAATACATAAAATAAGGGCATAAGAATACATAAGAATGCTAAATAATTGCTCTATATTTGTAAATTAATTACCTGAATACAGGAAAGAAGAAACAAAAGCATCACCAAAAGTTTGTTTTGGATTTGACGGGAAGTTCGTCTAAAGATAAGGAGTTTCCTCATGACTGTGGTGAAAGTGAGAACTTAGAATTGACTTTGTTTGAACTACGTACTGTGATATCTACAACGAATAACTTTTCTTTGGTGAATGAACTTGGACGAGGAGGTTTTGGCCAGGTTTACAAGGTATTTTCTTTCCTGTGCTATAATAACAATAGTTATATACTAATAAGGGCTTGTCTTTGTCTTTTAGCACTTTTAGTGACTAAAATTCTCTTTTAAGCAAAACTTTTAATCAATTTCTTAATCTAAAATTTTGTTCATCCATATTCGTTGGCAATTAGAACTATATAACTTTCGTCTAGGGTGTTCATCGTATATTTTAGCCCCTTCTACCTTGATTTAAGCTTTTCACTCCTATATGCATTTTCTATGTTGAGTCTTTAACCATGTTTAAAGCATAGTTAGGTAACTTCAAAACTAATATAAATATATTTCGATTCATATTCCAGGGTCAATTGTCTAATGGACAAGAGATAGCTGTCAAAAGATTGTCAAAAAATTCAGAACAAGGAATCTCAGAATTCAAAAATGAGGTCTTACTAGTAGCAAAACTTCAACATAAAAATCTAGTAAGGCTTTTAGGTTATTGCATTGAGAAAGATGAAAAGATATTAGTCTATGAATTTTTGCCTAACAAAAGCTTGGACTACTTCATTTTTGGTATGGCCACTCCTTAATTATGCACTTGATATCTATATAGTTTCTGTCTGTTCTTTCTAAGATATATGATACAATATACTTGATGTAGATCAATCAAGAAAGCTATTATTGGATTGGAAAATGCGTTTTGATATAATTTTAGGAATTGCTCGAGGGATTCTTTATCTTCATCAAGATTCGAGATTTAGAATTATTCACAGAGATCTTAAAACTAGTAATATTCTTTTGGATGGAGAGATGAAACCCAAAATATCAGATTTTGGTACAGCAAGAATATGTGGAGAGGTTGAAACACAAGAAAAAACCAAAAGAGTTGTTGGAACTTAGTAAGTCAATACAAAACATACTTATCATTGAACTTTTTCAATTACTAACACCTTTTTATACGGCCTAAAAATGAAATGAAAACTACTCTAGGAATATATTGTAACTGAGATCAATAATTTTTATGATTGCAGTGGTTATATGTCACCTGAATATGCACTAGGTGGTCTTTTTTCCACAAAATCAGACATTTTTAGTTTTGGAGTCATAATATTAGAGATCATAAGTGGCAAGAAGAGAATGGGCTTCCATGATGATTCATTCTCACCTTTGATACAATATGTAAGTTGTTGCCAACTTTTGTCTTTTGCCACTTATAAATATTGGCTTGCTACTTATATATATTTTTTGATCCTCCTGTAATATCGGAAATAAGACATGGGAACTCTGGAGAGTTGGCAAGGCCTTAGAGATAGTTGACTCATGTATAGCTGATTCATGCCCAACAAATGAAGTCTTGAGGTGCATCCATGTCGGACTCTTATGTGTGCAAGATAACGTAGAAGATAGACCAAGTATGTCGAATATAGTTTTCATGTTAAGCAATGAAACAACACTTTTGTCTCCCAAGAAATCTACATTTGCTGTCGGGAAGCATGAATCAAGGTCATCTCTTACCAAAAGAGAGTGTTCCATTAATAAGGTAACAATGACAACATTAAGTGCA
This sequence comes from Nephelium lappaceum, assembly GCA_021234005.1. Lineage (NCBI taxonomy): Eukaryota > Viridiplantae > Streptophyta > Magnoliopsida > Sapindales > Sapindaceae > Nephelium > Nephelium lappaceum. The sequence goes on from CM037996.1 coordinate 8,253,241, forward strand.
CGATAAATTTGTTAGGTTACTGAAATGTATTTATTAAATTATAGTTAAATAATTTTTTATAAGATAACTTCAATTACATTGTGTTATACTTAATTTTGCATAATTGTAATTTCTATATTTATAGAAAACTAAACTCAAAATAATTTATATTTATTCTTAAGGTTAGAAATCCGTAATAATTAGTGTTTACAACATAAACAAAATGATGATTGTAGCTAAAAACATTTTATAGATTGTAAGGAAGGTTAAAACGGAATCATAATAATTGCTTAAACTCTATTATGTCATAATTTTGGTTATATTTGGGTGATTTTGCTTCAAACAAAAAGATTGTAAATGCACAAGCACAATACAAAAACAAAAATGAAAAAGAGAGAAACAGGGGAAGATGTAAGGAAGGCTTTAAAATAAAGCCTTGAACATGATCATTAACACAACTCTTATAGTTTCCGAAATCATAAATTGTCTTTGAATTGACTTCTTCTTGTTCCGGAAAAATGTAATGTAATATCGTTTATTGTATCCTTAACTCAACACTCTAAATCATCTAAAAGACCTTCATGGTATTTTTGTACAATGGACTATGTAAATACTGTCATTATTGATATAGTCGACAAAGTGGAAATATTGAAAGCTTAAGATTGAAGAAAACAAAAGCATAAAGTTTATTAACTAAATCTGCATACATATTAAGTCATATCATCTTCCTTATTAATTTTTAACATGAGATCTAACATTAAGAACATCATTAAATAAATCTGACATAAAAAGATTGAAAGTTCACTCAATTCATTTGTTGAGATGTCATATCAAACATGGAGAAAATCCTTTATGGGACTATCTCGTAGTTGATATGGTGAGACGGACCAATGAAATTGTATCATTTCTCTTACCAATGAAATAGTGTCATTTCTCTTTCTCTTATTTTTGCCATTACTCTTTTCTTTTTGATAGACCCCTTTCCCTAAGCGATCTGTCGGTACCCTACGGTGATCCTCCACCTACCCTTGCGTTCAACTAAAGGATCCCCGTAGAGCTAAGCTGTGTTCTTTCGGAAACCTTTTCGAAAACATTTTATAAAAATTTGGGTAGCATCTCGTCTATTTTTTGGACTTTACCACCCTGCAAGTTATAAAGTTTAACACTTCTAAAATACCACAAATCAATTTCTTCAAACTACAGAGCTTCGGGCTCTCATTTTTATCAATCCACAAGCAACCACAAACGTGCATACGGTTTAGAAAATATATTAAATTGAATTCATAAGTCATGCATGATTAATTTCAATCCATTTTAGCAAAACAATCAAACTAAATTTTAAAACCCATTTCCAAAAGCTTTAAAAGTTCATATGCAGATTATTATATATATATTCCAAAAATTTATACAAATGGTCCCACATTTCAAAATAACAGCATAGTCTGCTTGACTCCTTTAGCCATGATCCGGAGTTCCCACTACTGAAATGCCTGTATCTGTACCTGTGCCTGGGGAGGTTTTATTTACAAAGATATAAAATATGGTAAGCTTGATAGTGCAATGAGTGTCATATAATTTCCATTTAAAAACTAGCTTATCAAATATCCTCCCAAAAATCTTTTTAAAACATTAATGCATAATCAAATACTATGATTGAACAATTGGTATTTCTGAAATTCATTATCCATTTAAAAGCAACAGATATCAATCAAAATTTAATAAAATTCATGCCTAATAATTAAAATTTAAATCCGTAAGTTGCATGGTTTCCATTTCTATCAAAACATTTTAATAATAGTGACAATAATAACTTTCAAAGAATTTATAAACACAAATAAGCCAATCATTAGTAGCTTGCATCACATGGTACCTTAAAAGTATAGCTGAATTCTGCATCACTCAGGCCATAAAGAAATTCCACATCGTTCAGGTCATCTATCCAATTTTTACGTAGCGGAATTCCACATGGCTACGGAGCGGAATTCTACATCGCTCGAGTAGAAGCTAGCTTATAATATACCTCGTACGTGCATTGGGCGACTCACAGGACTAAACGAACATAGTCCCATCCTCTGTTAGTGACAGACTCTCCCAACACAACCAATACATGCTTAAAGTACTCAGCCCAAACTGGAGATATATAACATATAATCAGGTGTACCATAGGTTTTCAATTTCATTTCAATTTATTTTTTTTTTCTCATTAAATCACATTTCATATAAATCATTTACATAATCCATGCAACAATTTCAATTTAGAATTTATTTGATATCCTTAACAACATAATAAATTTGACATGCATTTAAAATCAATCATAGTGGAAACATTTTTATAAAAACACTCACTTGGTATTAAAGCTTCGTATATGGAAACTCAGGGGCCGTGCCGTGCTTCGCTCGCTTCTGCCTCACCTACACATCATATTCTCACTTAGAATACGCTAAATGAGACTTTACGAAACTCATTAAATAGCCTCTAACTCAAGTAACCCATAAAAGGGTACTTTTCACTAAAAAGCTTCCCTACTTAATTTATACTTGACCGGAGCTCCGAAATTTTGATTTCTTTCACTTTTAATAGCCTCAACATGCCTAATTAAACTCGTTAGGCTTATTCAAACTCTCAATGGACGCCATAAGGGTTAATTTACGGAATCGCAATTCAAACTAGTTTAATGCGCGATTTGATTTCTCGTTAAATTTTTGATATTTTCTTGGTTTCCTAAGTTCCCAATAAGCTTTAATTCACTAATTTTTCAACTCATTTTTACTCAAAACCAACCAACAATTAAATCATAACGAAACTCATTTCGAATCAACCTAAGCACCAACAAAATCGTCCATTTCAAACTTAAATAACTCATCCCTTTCTCCTCTTTGTGTTAACTTCATTTTGGGGCTGATTTTGGGGTGGTTTTTGGACTGGTTTGGTGGTGGTTCGAGCTGAGTTCGTTGGATCTTCTTCCTTCTTCTCCTCTATGCGAGCTTTTCTTCTCCGGTCGCACCTCCCTTCTTCTTTCCCGATCTACCTTCTCTGCTCTGGTTTCAGTTTCAGCTACACTTGGGTCGGGTCTTGGTATTGGTTTCAAGCTGGAAGAGGCATGGATCAGGCTGATTTTGCACACGACAAGGTCCGATCTACAGGTGGTTGGGACAACGGCAGCTCGTCGGCTTCGGTTTGGCTCCGATCGGGTTTGCTCAATGGCTTCAGGTCGTGCGTGGAGGACTAGTTCGCGTCAACTACAGGTCTGGTCGGCGAGCTTTGGTTCGCGGTGACTTTGGTCGGCCACTGCAAGTCCGGTCGGGTGCATGATGGCTTCGAGTGGTGATGGTCTGGTCGGCAACTCCTTCTTCTTCTTATTCTTCTTATTCTTCTCTTCTGCTTCTTTTCTCCTTTTCTTTTCATCTTTCTTCCTCACGCGACTGCTCTTTCTCATTTTTGCTCACTATTTTCTTTTGGGAGTCAACTTTTTGGATTCTAATTTCCTCCACCATCAATTCTAAAAATGACGGTCACGTTTTGAGAAAATATCGGTCTCCTCCCTTAGCTTTTAACTCAATTTTACTTTGACCACAAATATTAAAACTTACCTTCAATTTAGTCCCCTGTCAAATTAAATAATTACTCGATTTCGTTTACCATTTTACCCTTCCATTTATTCTCCAATTGGGTTTAAATAAATCTCTAAAGTTTCTTTACAACTTTAGACATTTTCATTGACCTTTTAGGGTCTCAATTTATTGCCTAGGGACCATCACTGGTAAGACCATAAATAAGAAAATTGAGGCTTTACACTTTTTCTCTTATTTTTTTCATTGGTCTGTCTCACTATATCAGTTGTAAGACAGTCTCATGAGAGATTTTTTCTCAAACATGAGAGTGGACTGTATCAAAATAAAATTAATGGACATCTTACAAATTTGTACATGAAACAAATGACAGTTTATTGTATATATATAGTTTTAATAAGTAACAACATGCAAATGCAATTATAATCAATTTTTTTTCCCTTTTGCTGAAAAATGAAATGCAAATGCAATTACATAAATAGATGCAGAGATATATTGTTGGATATATATATATATCGATATATATATATATATATATTACTAGGACTTGCTCAAAATACAATCAAGATCTATAGAGATAGAATACTAATGGTGTAGTTTGGGAAGCAGCTCCCATACAGGAGGGATTGACCCACACAAGATAGTGGGTCTGCCCATACAAATTGGTGGTGGGGGTGAGAGTTATTACCGGATGTATAATCATGCCTCTCATGACATAGGACTGTGGTTTTTATACCAATGAAGCCAACAACCAACTATGATATTGTGGCATATTGTTGAGTTGCCACACACATACACATACAAACTACTGCATGTTTGCACACGTTGGTTATGGTGAAATTGTCAAAATCTAAATTAACATACTTTTTTATTCATTTTTTAATTTTTTTATAATTATCATCACACTCGTTAATGATCTACTACTATTAAGTCATATCATAATTGGTACTAAAAAGAAATTATTGTGGTTGGTGCTTCTCATTAAAATTTTATAAAAATCATTAAAATTTTATCATCATAGATTACAATTATTCTATAATTTTTTTTGAAGAAATAATTATTCTATAAAATATGAATTAATTATTGCGACTTTGATGTTTGCCTATGAAACAACTCATAAAATAATACTCTTTTGTTGATAAATAATCATAATCATGATTCGAAGTTAAAATTAGTTTGATTAATCAAATTTAGAAAATTTTGGATGGGTATATAAATAATTCAAGCATCACGATTTATAAAAATCAAATTTTATGAGAGTAAATAATATAGTTTGAGCTGTTCTAATGATATATCTACTCGAAAGTCGATAAAAACATTTTCTACAATTTGAAATTTGTTTTATTGTTTTTACACACTCATCATTATAAATAATAGACTTTGATTTTGCATAGCCAGTTATTATTTTTCCTGTTTTTTACATGTAGAATTTCAATTTAAAGGTGAAGATCTTTCCATGGAAAGCCTAATTTGCTGATTAGAGAGTTCCTATGAGAGACTTTGCCTCCAATAGTTTGAAAAGTTTAATAATTCGTGATGAGCAAATTACAATTTAGTCTACTGGCTTGAAACTAATTGCAGGCAGAATCAAAGTTTGCCGTAAATTACAATTTAGCCTACCGCTATTATAAAATTCCGTTAGAATTAATCGTTGATAGACAAAAAGACCAAAATGTCCTCATCATTTAATAATTTTTCAAAAAAATTTTAAAAACAATTAAAATTTTCATTTAATTAGAAAAAAAAATTAAAAATAAAAAAATCCAATCTCCAGATTGAATCTCCACTATCCATCTCACCAAATGGATGGTGGAGATCCAATTTGGAGATTGAATCTCCATAACCAAAAAAAAAAAGAGAAAGATTGAAAAAAAACTTCAATCGCCAATCCACTTCTTCTTCTTCTTCTCCATCCAGAATATCATCAATAAATCATCATCAACATTATCAACAACAAATCTATCACCAAAAATCCCCTAAAAACCATCATTAACCTAAAAAATCATCATCAAACCATCACTAATCATCAACCTAAAAAATCATCATCTACCCATCAGCTCAAATCCTCTGAAAACCATCATCAACTTACCTGAAAATCAAACCAAAAACCAACCGAACATCAAATCAAACCAAAAATGAACAAATAATCATCAAATCAATTCAGATGAGATCTGAGTTTTGAAACGAATCTAGATTTGTTGGAAACGAACCTAGATCTCACTGGGTTCGAACACAGATAAAATCTAGGTTCGTTTCCAGATCTCATTTAGGTTCGATTTGAACCCAAATTAAGAAGAAGAAGAGACGAAGAAGAAGAAGAGAAGAGAAGAGAAAAAGAAGAAGAAGAAAAGATGAGCATAAGAGGAGAAGAGAAGACGAAGAAGAAGGTAAAGAGCAGATGAACCTGGGTTCGAAGAAGAGGAAGAAGAAGAAAGAGAAGAAAGAGAAGAGAAGAAGAAACATAAAAACCCTATGTCCTTCCAGTGGCTCTCATCTTTTTGGCCACCGTTCATTGCCGTCAAGCTTGTGTCATGATCGGCGGTGACTCCTTCTGTCCTCTCTCGTCTCTCCGCCACCCAAGACCCCGGTGTTGCTGGTTTGTATTTTCTATTTCTTCGTCTATTGTTTTGATGTTGCTGGTTTGGCGGTCATCTACTTTTTAAGTTTTAATTTGTCCTGTGGTTTCTCTGTGATTTCAATGACTGGAACCATTTTGAAGTCAGTAGTGAACTAATCATCTTGGATTCTCATATATGGCTATGTTATAAAAATTTTAAAAATATCGGATTGCAGCTTGCGACTGTTAATAGCAACATAGTTTAATATAATTACTAGATGCTAGTGTAAGGTTAAATAGTAGCATTTGTATACTAGCGTTTGTATGTATGTTTTTCATTAATTGTTTTTGTTTGTGAAGTATTTGTCTCTGTCTTGTCTTGCTTTTAACATATCCATACGTGCTTATGATCGTGTACTTATTTTATTGACTTGGGATTTGAATGTCAATATTTGCTGAGACTGAGAGTGTGTTTACGAATTGTGTTTTTAATAATGTAGCATTATGAAAGAATCATGAAGTTGAGAAATCGTAAGGAACAGAAAAGAGGGAAAGACATCCTTAGCGGATTGCCAGATGATGTTCTTATTCTCATCGTATCGCGTCTCAAAACTGTAGATGCTGTTAGAACCTCCATTTTATCATCCAGATGGAAGAATCTTGGAAGTCAATCTACAACCTTTACTTCACGTCCAATTTTATGGGGTCGAGAACGATACTTCATTTATCAACCGAGCACTTAGCCTTTTGCAATCCAAAGCTATTCTAGATTCTCATCTCAGCTTTCTTTTTTCCATTGAAAGGTTTGGTGATACTTCTCTTATCAGCAAGTGGGTACACTATGCAGCTGAACACAATGTTTGTGAACTTACTTTGAACATTGATAATGATTACTGGGGATGTATTAGATTGCCTCAAAGCATTTTTTACTTGCAAATCACTCGTGAAGCTAACTTTGCATTATGTGCATTTTGGTTATGATATTCCCAACTCCGCGGTGTGTTTTCCAAGTCTTAAAATTTTATATATCACTATTTGCATCTGTTCTAAGAATCCAGCTGCTGACCAAATGCTAAAACTGTTTCATAGCTGCCCTGTACTTGAAGATTTGACAATTGATGAAGTAATTTGGTGCAGTGAAATTGTAAAGACTTTTGAGATTACTCTGCCAACTCTTAGAACACTAAATACGTATGGGAAAGATTTCACTGCCCCAAATTTCGTTATGTGCGAAACAAATTTGTGGTTAAAGCCCGTAATCCTGAGTACCTCTATATTTGTGAAGATTCTGCCTTTTCATCCTTTGTATTGGGCGAGACTCCCTTCCTAAGTAAGTTTTTCTGGTTAGTAAGATACGGGATATTCCACAGTATGTTTCTAAGGAAGAAGGTAATCAGCCAATGGAGTTTTTGAGTGGAATCACTTATACAAGGTCTCTATCATTGTCTATTCCTGCATCGAGAGTAAGCTTTCTTCCTTTAACATTTTTCTAATTTTAAGTTTGCATATTTTATATATCCTAATATTTGGTTTTTCCTTGGAGCTCACAAGATATTTACATCATAAAATGTTGAGTTTTTTAAGATTGATCATTGACTGTCATTGTTTTTTCAATGAAGGTTTTAAGTTTCGCTTTTGATGGTAATTTGCCAAGCTTTCCCAATTTGCTTCATCTGGAATTGGGAATTGAATCTTGTTTTGGCTGCAAACTCCTTCCACACTTCCTCACAAATTCGCCTGATCTACAAGTCCTTAATTTGAAGCAAGTGAGTTAGAATTAATGAACAAATATATTTTTTTAATTTGTTATTTTGCTTCTAATATGTGCAATATTCATGAAATTCAAGGTAAATACCATTGACATTGAGACTTAGGTTCTTCAGTCAACACCAACGGATCCTTAAAACCTGCATACACAAGAAGAAAAGCTATCATAAAAGGGCACCGGTGTTTATTCCAGTGTGTCCTCTCCAACGCATAAGTTACAGTTTGGTGATGTTGAGGTCACACCGGAACAGAAACTGGCACCCTTTTATGATAACTTTTCTTTTTCTATTTGCAGGTTTTAAGGATTTGTTGGCTTTGATTGAAAAACCTAATTCTCGACGTAAACAAATACATTTCATATATATTTATACATATACATTACGAAAACAAGTGATTTGCTTGAATATTGTTTGAAAGATGTATTACTTAATATAAGCGATTGTTGTTAGCTCAGCATTTGTGTTTAAGGTTTGAATCTTCGTTGTTTATAAGGATCATAAAAAATTTGAGCTGTCTGAAGAACATCTGCTGTATGAACAACTTGGGCTGGATGATTTTGTTTGGTTTGACCTACAGAGTGTGCCATCCTGTTTGTTGTTGCACGTCGAAAGGATTCAAACTGAAAATATGGTAGGGGAGTTTGACGAGCTAAAAGTGATCAGGTATCTATTGGAAAATAGCAAACTGTTGGAGAGCTTTTCGGTTCAGATTAAAATTCCTAATTATAAGCATGCGAAAAAGATCCGGAATCAAGTTCTAATGTTTCCAAGGGGTTCCACCCTTTGTGAAATTAAATTTCTTTGATGCTACTTGTGGGAAAATGGATCTTGGAATGCTAGCTGAAGTGAAGTGAATTTCTTTCTTTCCTTTTTTTTTTGTCTCAGGATGCATCTTTGTGCTACAGGCATATTCAATGCGCTGCATACATCCTTTAATTGTCTATTGTTACATGGATGAAATGTATTGTTGAAGAAAAGGACTCTCCTTGAGTGCTCCTCATCCTAGTTGTTTAGTGAGTACCACAACACAGCGGCAAGGTGCCTTTCACAATCACAGAGGTTCAATCAATCAAGTGCCTCATTGTTGGATGATTGCTCCTCTCTTACAAGCCATAATCATTAGGACATATCACCACAGTCTGATTTGTCATCTTATAATTAATCATAAATGGTTGTTCCATTTACTTTTCCTGAAAAATATCATTACAATTCATAGCCCCAGTTGTTTTTTAAGCTATCAGATCATCATATAATTAAAAGGTAGACTGAGAAGAAACAACAGTCCTAATTATTACATCATTCATATATATATGTGTATAAGTTCTTTTCTCCTTAGTACATACTAATATAATCTTTTTAATTTCTCCTTTTTATATCAAGAATTTTTCAAGAATTAGTAGTTAGATTTAATTATTTGTAGTTGTTTTTGACTTAATTAATAATAATTTATGATAAATTATTAATTTCGCTGTGTGTTGAGGTGAAAATTATATATATATATATATAGAGAGAGAGAGAGAGAGATTTCTGATTCTCATACCTGTTTCTCCTTTACTTCCCTTCATCTTGCAATTAATAAAGTGAACTAATGTCTATTTATTAGATGATTATCATTTGGCTAAGAAGTTGTTTTAGTAATATTTTGTATTTGACTTAATAATCTAATTTATGAATTTAAGAGATGTTATCAAAATAACCCCTCGAATCGAAACTAATATTAATCCACCTGTGGTTTTCAAATTATTATACGAAAAACCCCAATTGTTAGTAGGTTAGTGATTTTCGTTCAAAAGATGACAGATCTGTTAGGGTGTAAGAGTATTTAGGTAATTGCATTTAACAAATATGAATTAGAACAATTGAATTGAATTTTATAATATTTTTAATTATTAAATAAATTAAAAACAATAATTGAACAAACTAGGAAGGTACACACGTAAACAATAAAATCTCCACCCACCACCAAAACCTCGTCCCATCAAGATAAGACCCATCCCGACTCTTAAGTTTAGGAAAATTTTGTGAAAAATATAATATTTTTTATTGAAATATGAATTTAATAAAAACCTTTCAGAAAAATTTTCATAAATTTCTAATTTCTTGGATTCTAAATTCTATTGAAATAAAATCACTTATATGGATAAATAAGACATTTAGATATTCTATTCAAACATCCATAATATTTTTTTTCCCTATTTGCTTCTTTCTTCTTTCTTTTTCTTTTCTCCTCATTGGTTTCTATGTTCTATCTTTCTTTTGTTTTGTTGTGCGGCTTCTGTTTTGTGAATGTTGTGTTTCTAAAGGAACATGAACATATATATATATATATATATAGCATGGTGACGCTTTACACCTCTGATGGAAACCAAGATAGCAATCATGGAGGACAATGAGACAATTGGACAACGAGACAATTGGACTCAATCTTGAAGGCTTTGGGATGCTAATTGAATGCAATTGGACTTTATTAGGCTTCACAATATTATTCAAGTTCAAGAATAAGTCCAAGAACATCAATCTTGAAGAAATCTTGAGGCTTGAGTGTCAATTATAATACAATTGGGCTGTTATTTAATTGTTTGATGTAAATTGGGCCTAATTTGTATTATAGGATTGTTTTAAATTTGTTTAATTTATTAGGATTTTAATTATAGGTATCTCCCACATTCTCATCTCTTTCTTGGGAGTGGCGTCGTTATATCTTTGGTTCTTGATTCGCTAATCAACAGGTCAAAGATTTCTTTAAATCTGAATTATCTTTCTTGAGGTTGTGTTTCAATTTGTTTGTGGGTGTCGTATCGATATATACGGGGTTCGCATCAACCTCTTTCTTTGGCATGCTTCTATATGTCTAAAATACCCTTGTCTTTTATTAAAAAGATTTGTCAATATCTCACATGCTCTTTCTCATTCTCTCGACCTCTTTGTGCCTTTTTTTTTTTTTTATTTTAAGGGAACATACATATATTACAAAACCTTAGAAGGAAAGATACATGAAACAACGGTATTAAACCACTCATGTGCAACATTAGAAGACAAAGCTAAGGAAGCTAGTTTGTGACTCAGATAATTCCCTTGTCTAGGAATAGCCTGACACTTAACAACACCAACTTTTTGACATAACATTTTGACATTATTTATGACCAAAAAATGACTTGCACATTATATTACATTGGAGTTGATTTCTCAGACAGCATTAGTTGCATCTAGTTGTACTATGTCAACCCGCAAATGTATATTTTTAGCAAACAGGTGTACCCTCTTGTAAAGCCAATATTTCTCCCAAAGCTGAAGAAAACTTACCACATCCAGGTTTAGAGATAGCAGCTACAATCCCGCCTTCATGATTGCTGATAACACATCCAATGCCAAAAACAGACAGACTAGACCTAATCGCCACATCCGAGTTAAGTGTTAACCAACCTATAGGAGGGGGACACACATGAAGTGGAAGCTTGGGAATTAGAAGTGGGCATGGAAGCTAAAACGGCTGCTACGGATGACTGAAACTCCTCTAACAATTGAAGAGCCCAGGATTTGAGATCAAGAGGAGATCGAATGCGACCATCATGAAGGGATGCATTTGTGTTATACCATACTGCCCACATCAACATACATAACTGAGAACTCTCTGTGTCTCTTTTGATTTGCTTTTGTTTTATGCTTTTTGACCATATGCCCTATAGCATTTTGAGTGCTTGATCTTTGCCCATTTAATTAGGCTGGCTTGGTCGACCCATAAACTTCATCTGTTTTTTTTTTTTTTTTTTTTTTTTGAACTCACTTAAATTAATTTTGATCCATTTAAAATTTGAGCTTCAATTAATCTTCTCGACCTATTAGGATTCCAACCTTACACATCACCGATACTCTCTTTGTCATCTCACTACTCTCTCCCTACCGTCTCTCTTTGTCATCTCATCTAACCACCATCACCATTCAACTTCATCACCACCCACCCATATCATCAGCTAGTAAGATCTGGTTAAGAGAGTTCAACTTCACCATTTTTTCAAATTCAAGCGGCAACGACCGTCAACTCGTTTTCGACTCGACCAAGCCCAACTCCAAGCTATTGTTTTTTAATCTCTCTGTTGAAGTCCACCACCAAGTTTTGAGTTTTCATATTGGGGTTCAAGAAATCCAAGCAAAATGCCGTTGAGAAACCCAAACCAACTGTTGAGGACTGTGCGACTCCGAAATAGCAGTAGAAAGTAGAAGTGGAGAATGAGAAGGAAAAGGAGAGCAAATTCTTTACGATTAAATTATCGGTGTTGGTTTAATTAATTAAACTTTTGTTTTCATTTATATGTTTAATCAATTAAAGTTATTGTTATGTTTAGAATGATTTGGGTTTGTATTTTCATTTGTATTGATTATGGGTTTCATTTGTGTGTTGGCGAAGAATTGATTGGATAAAAAAAATTGGGTTTGATTTGTATTGATTCTAGGTTTCATTTATATGTTTTATGTACGTGAAGAACGATAATTGGTGAAGAATTGGGTTAAATTTGTATTGATTGTATTGATTTTGGATTTATATGTTTAATTAATTGAAGTTGTTTTTTTTTTTTTTTTAATTTTTTAAAAAGGGATATCCACCCTTCATTTGTCTTGATGAAGGGTTGATGAAAGGTGGAGATCCCATCTCGTTTTTTAAATTTTTTTATTATTATTAAATATTAATTTAATTTAATTTAATTAATTTTTAATTTATTATATTTATTTGTTATATTTATTATAAATTATTATTATTATTAATTTAATTATTTAGCATTTATTTTTTATTTAATTTTAATTATTTAAAGTTGTAATTTTTTTCGTTTTTAATATATTATAATTTTGCATTTTTTTAAAATTTTTTAATAACATAATAGGGACATTTTGGTCTTTTCTAGATTTTGTGAGAAAATCGCTCACTTTATGGATGGAAACCACTTTTCTGATAACAGTTGGAGGTCTTTGGCTAATATTTTCAAAACTTTGAGTTCATTGACATTACTTTTCAATTCGGGGGAGTTTTTAGATTTTACCTTGAATTTAAATTTTTAAATTTTATTTATTACATAAGAATTTTCAATTCACAATCAATTATCCAATTTTTTCTATATAACCTTTGCTTTATTTATATACTTTTAATCTATTTAAAATCAACAAGTTACTTAAAAATTATTAGAAGCAAAGCATGATTTTAAAATTTATACTGAAATTTTGGATTACTTTGATAATATTGTCAATTTTTTAGAGCTATATTATAAAAGTAAGATATGATTTTTAAATAATATTCAAATTGTATATTAATATATAATTATGACAACAATTTTTTTCTTTTTTAAAAAATCGTCTAATATGGCTTGGCAGTGGAGAATTCTCATTTTATTTAGAAATAATTTAAGTTCAAATGGTCACATCATAAGCAATATTCATATAAACAAAAAGTAAAATTTTTTAGAGGATTGAGACGGTCTCCTCAAAGGTTTTGAGGTGACTGTTTCGTCTCATCTTTCGCTTTTTAAAATATTGGTTGAAGCTTGACATTAAGCTCTTGATGAATAAAGTATATTATGAAATTTAAGTTTTATTGAATATCATTCTAGATTCCTTAGTGTTAATCTTTTTATGAATATATATACATATATATATTTAATTTATTGAAGATCTCGGTTGAAAACCTAGATCTTTAATTTTTTTTTTTCAATTTATTTATTGAAGATTTGAGTTGAAGCTAAATCTTCTATTTTTTTCCCTTCAAAATTGTGTTTTTTTTTTTATTATTTAATGAAGATCGTTTGAAGATCAATATTTTTCTTCAAAATTGTGTCCCTTTTTTTAAAAGAAAAATTAAACCAACCTAGATCTTCATTTTTTTTCTTGTCAAATTTTGATTTCTGTTTTTTTTTTTCTTTTTTTTTAAATGAAGATCTCTAGATCTTCAAACTTTGAAGATTCAAGTTCAATCCAGATATTCATTTTTTGGTTTTAATTATTTTTTTTTTAATTTTAATTTTTAAATGCTAAATATTTGTATTTAATTATTTTTTAATTTAAAAATTTTGAATTTGGTGAGGGTATTTTCATTTTTTTCATGGTTTTATCATAAAACCACTGAACTTTTGGATGAAAACCACTTTTGAATCAATGTCAAGGGGTTTTTTCGCAGATAATTTCAAAAGTTGGGGTAAACTGATAATACTTTCAATTTCATGAGTTATATTAGATTTTTTCCATGTTATAATTATTATGATGAGTTAGCTTTATATATAAAAAGATTGAAACAACATCACATCTGCTTGCCTATTTCAAGAATTAATTTTTACCCACCATTAACCCACAAAAGGTATTCGTATTATTTGCCTTCTTATCTGCTCAACCATATTTTGCCCAAATAGCTTGACTAAAAGGCTATGCCCACCTCCCTTGCAGGACCAATACAACATAACATTTCCAATTACTTCGAGTAATCACTATATTTGCTACTGTTATATGAGAACATATTTTGGAGAGGAGAAATTAAACAATGTAAAAGTTATGATGTCTTGTTTCATTTATATGCGTCCTTTCAACATATATATATATACACTACTGTCGAAATGGGTAATTTTTTCTTGTAGTATTTACATTATTGGGGAAAAATAAAACTTGAGAGAGGATAGTTTTTCAATTTTGAATGTTACTGAACCGGTTCATGTGCTACATTGAGCTTAGCCTCAAAATATTGAATATATTATTAAAGATATAGAATTGGTAATGGAGGATATATATGAGAATAGGATGAGATAATAATTTATCATAACGTATGATTGAGCAATTAGTAAGATTCTGTGCAAATTTTTAATGCTCAGCACATAAACTTATGATGAAAAGTGGTGGTCCAAGCTTCTAGTTGGAGTTGAAATGGTTTGAAAGTGAAATTGGCATGAAGTAGAAACTCTCTCTATATATATATATAGTAGAAAGCAACCGAGCGTAAAGAGATGGTGAGAAAAGTATATTATTTACCATTTCTTGGGTGTTTGTGAGGCATCTTATCTCACAAAAATGGGATGGTGTCATAACTTGTTATAGCAAATATTTTAGAAAAGAAAAAGTGAAAAGATAATAATCGCTACTTTGGATCTTGATTAACTTAGTTTATTTATATTGAAAAAGCAAAAGATAAGATTTGAATTAGTCACGATTAACTTAGTTTATATGTGATAGTTTCATATACTTAGGTGAATATCATTTCGCTTATGATTAATTAATTTAAAGGTGACATTTCTAATCTTTTTGTAATTATATATTACATTATAAAATTCATTTTAGTAAAAATAGTCAGTTGGGTGTTTCCCATAGGTGTCAGATAATTCAGCTATAAATAAACTTTCGTTAACGTTTTTTCACAAATTTTGTGATCCATCAATTGAAACTGTTATTTATTATCTAATAGAATATAAACTAGAATAAAATTATTTTGTAGGATATTATATACCTCTCCCTCTACATCTGAATATAAATGTAAATTGGTATTTAGCAGAGTTATAGCTCTGTGATTGCATCTATAGCCATGTGTTTACTGTTTATATATACTGAAGTTTGACCTCATATTGTCTTTGAATATTTCTTTCTTTTTATTTATACTTTTTCAATTTATTTTCTTCCTTCTTATAATGTGAACATATGTATCTTTCATCTTGTGGTTAATTTTTCAGGTTGATATGTTTCAACGCACCAATTAAGTGGATGACTTAATTAAAATTCTTCACAAATAACTTTGTAAGTGCTGGTCCTGCTGGATATTGACATGATTCACAAAACAAATTTTTGAGACAAAGGCTGCGTCGATCACTGAAAATTCACAAGAGAATAAATTTTTAAAGATGCTTTTCAATTATTCATATATTTTTAAAAATTTTAGTAAAAGAACCGTTTGTGAATAGAAGATTACAGTACCAACTGGAAATATGGGATCAATTAGAACACCAACTTTAGCCTTTACGTCTTCTCTAATTTACCAAACTCTAGCTTCGTGCAAATAACCATAACCTATCACCACTCACTTCCTTCCTAACGAATGGCATCCTAATCGTAAAAATTCTAGTAGAAGAAGCGTTTGTGAATAGAAGATCAACACAAAAGATTACAACGTCAGTCGGAAATATGGGATTGATTACAGTAGCTGCAACTTGAGCTTTCACCGTTTTCTCCAATCTACCAACTCTAGCTTTGTGCAAATAATGAGGACCTATTACCACTTACCTCCTTCTGAATGAAGAGCATTCTAGTTGTAAAAAAATTCAGTAAAAGAAGCGTTTGTGAATAGAAGATCAACACAGGAGATTACAATACCAGCTGGAAATATGAGATTGATTACAGCACCAGCAACTTTAGTTTTCATGTCTACTCCAATTCGGCAACTTGAGCTTTGGGTAAATAACCAGAATCTATCACAACTTACTTTCTTTCTAATGAAGAGAGTCCTAGTCGTAAAAAACTTTAGTAGAAGAAGCGTTTGTAAATAGAAGATCAACATAGAAGATTATAGCACTAGCTGGAACTATGAGATCGTTTAGTGAACAACGTGTGATTTTCCTGACTTTGCTTGTATCCAACAGCCAATAACACCCTTGCAAACCTTTCAAACCAGGCCCTAGGTGATTGCTTAAGGTCATGCAAAGCCTTCTTCAATTTACAAACCATCCCTGCCTCTAATATACTGTCATAGCCAGGTGGTATTTGCATATAGATCTCGTCTTCATGTAGGAATGCATTCTTCACATCAAATTGTTGAAGTGTCGAATTAAAATTTATATCTAGGGACAACAGTACTCTTATTGTGTTCATCTTAGTAGCCGGTGCAAACATCTCTTGATAATCCACTCCATGAGTTTGTCTATAACCTTTGGCTACTAACCTTACCTTGTATCTTTCTAGTGAGCCATCAACCCTATATTTAATTGTATAAACCCATTTACAGCCCACTATTTTCTTCCCTTGCGTAGTTTCATAAGGTCCTATATCTTGTTTTTTTCAAGTGCAACCATCTCTACTTCCATTGCCTGCCTTCAATTCTTATCAATTAATGCCTCGGATAGGGTAGACGAAATGGGAATGGTGTTTAGGTTAACAAGAAAGGATTGATGACATAGTGAGAAGTTCCTATATGACACAAATTTTGAAATAGGATACAAAGGTCTCTTTGTACACTCTCTTGTTCCCTTTCAAATTGCCCAGTCGATTGGAATCAAAGGCTATTCTTGAATCTAAACTTCCCTTAGAGTGTTGGACTTGCATGGGATTAGGGTTTAGACCCTTCTTTCTTGAATTTACCTTCACATATCTAATGGGATTAAGAGCAGAGGAATCAAGTTTGATTGGGGAACGGATTGGTTCGGCTTGAACAGACCTATTATGGTCTATTTCTAGTTTGGAAAAGTGGTCAGGTTTAGAGTTGTCATGGTCAGGTTTTGAAAGGCTATTATGGTTAGATTTTTGTTGTCCTAAATCCATGGTTGTCTATGAAAAACTGGGATTATTTGGAGATAGGCTTTCTAAGCTGTTTGAGTCAAAGTCAGGAATGGGTTGGTGATTTATTTCACTAGAACTGGTTGGACTGTTTGAGTCAAAATCTGGTGTAGTTTAGTGATTCAATTAAATAGGATTCTTAGTTTCCTTGAAAGTCTCATCATCTAACTTAAATACTGACTTTTTATTTGAGTTGGATAATGTTTTTCCAAGCTGATTTGGATGGCTAAACAAAAGAAGAGACCTATTAGAACTAGAACTAGAACTAGAACTAGGATTAATATCTAAAAATAAAAAATCAACAAAATCAGAAGCAATTTTATCAAACACGATAGAAAGTTTATCACTTGATTTTTTAGCAGGGTTATCAACAGAAACTTTATCAAAAACACAAGAAATCTTGTCTGAAAAATGAATTGAAAACTTCTTATTTTACCTAGAGTCTTCCCCTGAAGATAAGATTTGGAATAAAAAAGAACTATTTCATGAAATGTAACATCTGCTGTTATGAAAAAACGTTTAAGATAAGGACTACAACATTTGTAGCTTTTTTGAGTTGATGAATAGTCTAAAAATAGACACTTAGTTGCTCTTGGATCAAATTTGCTTTTATTAGGACTATGATTGGGGACAAAAGCTATACACCAAAAAATTCTAGGAAATAGATTATTAGGCTTAGTGAAATCATGGAAAAATTATGACAGTATAGACATGTGAGTCTTGAATCCTAAGACGTTAGATGGAAGTCTATTAGTAATGTGGGTGGTAGTGAGTAATGCTTCTCCCTAATAAAAGTTAGGAACATTATTGTGAAGAAGTAATGCTTTAGTATTAGATAAAATGTGACCATTTTTCCTTTTTACCATCCCATTTTGTTGGGGTGTATAGACATAGGATGACTCATGGATGATACTTTCCTTTTGAAAATAGGGAGATAATGTCTCATTAAAATAGTCTCTAGTATTATCAGATCGAATCTTTTTAATTTTCACTAAAAATTGATTATGAATTATTCTATGAAAATTAAAAAACACTCCATTTAAATCTGATTTTTGTTTAAGCAAAACCACCCAAGAGACTTTAGTGCAATGATCAATAAAAGACATAAACCACCTTGCTCCAGTAACATTGGAAATTTTAGATGGTCCGCATCTATCACTATGAACAAGAGAAAAAAGAATAAAACTTCTTTTATTACTAATTGAAAAAGATACACGTCTATGTTTTGCAAATTGACACGGGTCACAATGAAATTCAACAACATCTAAATTATCAAATAAGCTTGGAAACATAACTTTCAAAATAGAGAAAGATGGATGCACATATCTAAAATGGTAAAGCCAAATATAATCCTTATTAGAAGGTTTTTCAGACAAGTAGGAAAACAGTATTATGCTTTTAATCTCACTAGATCATTATGGTACTTCAAAGTAGTATAAGTCATTTCTTTCCTTAGCAAGTCCAATCCTTTTCCTCGAAGTCCGATCCTGAAACTCATAATGAGATGGAAAAAAGATCACACAATAGTTCATATCTTTAGTAATTTTTTGGATAGAAATCCAATTGGAGGTTAATTTAGGAACATGTAAAACTTGTCTCAAATTGATTCTGGAGAGAGTTTAACATCTCCTAAACTAGCCACAATAGTTAAAGACCCATCATCAACTAAAATTTTTCTACTACTAAGACAGGGTGTATATGTACAAAACAAATTTGAAGAATTAGTCATATGGTGTGTAGCTCCTGAATCAGAGATCCATGAACCACAAATAGATTTATCCTAGATATTAAAGCTGACATAATTTTCACCTGAATGGACTAGAGAGCATGCACTTGTAGGAGAGATTTCAGGTGTTCCCAATAGGCTCTTTAATTTCTTAATTGTCTCTGTATTAAACTCTCTATCTTCACTTGATTTTTCTGAATCCATCGAGACATGTGCTTGCCCTTATTTCTTCTACTGACTAGCCTTGTATCCCCACTATTTGCTTGATGTTGTTAGCTTGCCAATTAGCTTCCAACATTTATCTTTTGTATTTCTCGATTTTTTGCAGTAAGTACACCATAAATTTGATGTTTTTACTCCATCCAGTTTCCCACCTTCATTGCTTGGTTGATCTTGTTTCAAAACCTTTCCAGTATTTATCACCATTGTTGATCCATCTACAGGTACAAGTTGAATCATTACATTCCTTCTGCTTTTTTTAGCCCTAACAATGGAAATTGTTGTGTTTAAAGATGGGACTTCCTCTTTACTCAAAATCTACACCCTAATTGCATCTTCTTCAATACCTGATCCTACTCTGTCATCTTCTTTAACATCACTGCATCTTTTTTACACTCTATTTTAATGCATCGATAATGATCAAGGTGTTGCCATAAGCTCTGTAGAATATATGCACATTTAGTCACTATATTTATCACTTGTTTGGTTGTTATAGTCTTTGTTCTCACTTTATAAATCCGGGCCGCATCTTGCACTTTTCAATATGTTTGTCAAATATACTCTCAAATGTCTCTTGTAGTGGGCAAAAATATGCAGGTATCACTAACTTCTAGAGTCATTGAATTCCACAACCATGACTTAATCACGGCCTCCTTCTCATCTCAAGTTTCAAACCCAGGTTCTCCCTTCTTTGGTCCAATTCCTAACAGATGGCTAATCTTACCTTTACCTTTGAGAAATGTTTGAACTATTTGTAACCACTTTAAATAATTCTTACCATTCAATCTATAGCCAGCCTAGAGATGTTGTATATCTCCCTTACTACAACCAAAAGTCACATATTCACTATGTGAACTACTTCCATCATCTGATTTAGATGGAACATAGGTCTTATCTGAATGCTTTTTGTCACTTATAATGAAGTTTAAAAGGGACTGGCATATAGGCTGGAAAAAACAGCAATAAAGGCCAAAAAAAAAAAAAAAAAGAACTTTACTATAAAGACTGAAAATTGCAATGAAGGCTAAACATTAAGAGTGAATACCTAGTGCTCTGATGCCATGTTGCAAAGTAAGGTAAAAGTGTTTGAAGGTGTATGCTTTTCATCTATGAAGATAATGCTATATACATTGTATTACATGTAGAATGCATACTGCAAATGAGAAGTTTTTCAAAAATAAAACTAGTTTTATCTACAAATTTAAATTGTCTAACTATACTCCTATATTTTAGGGATAACAATGTTTGAAACTAATTTATCTTTCCACAATTACGAATGGAACCCATATCTTTCCAATGGTTGCCAAAGTACGTAGTGATATTTGCATTTCTTTGCTAAGATTTGAATGCTTTATTTTAGGTTCATGCATGGTTTAAGTCTAGCTTAGACAAAAGATAAACAAACTGATGATAACAGTAGATTGTTTTAGAATAATTTCAAAAATTGTTTTATGCACATATAAAACCAGCAATTAATTCAATAGTCTGATTTGCATATTAATGAAACACTTTGAATGTTTTTTTTACAATTTTTGTAACCCGTACAAAATTTTAATTTAAGAGTTAATTTATGTTGCAAAAAGCTGCTTACGTCAACCGCATACTTTATCACAATATCATAACACATATATAACTATTGTAGATGCTAGATTATGGATCTATATTTTGGCTAACTTTAAAATTCTTAAATCGGACTTTAATTGATTTTTACTGTTACATACATATAGTGTTTTTTTTTTATTTTTTTTTATTATGTGCTGTTAATGTTAAGTGTTTGTTATTATGAAAATGTTCCTCTGCTCCATGTAGAATTGTTTTACAATATGTTATATCATAATCTTCATCCAAGAATTTGAGATTGAGATATTGATATTAGTTTTATGGACCAGTTGGTTGTTCACATTTAGCTAAATGATGCACTACAAGTGTTGAGATAAACATGGTCATTGGGTGTAAACTGTTACCCATAGTTTATGCAAAATGACCTATTGAAGATGGCGAAGTTTAGGTCATAGAGGTAGAGATCAGCATGAAGTGATACTATAATGGTATGACTTTCAAACTTTAGTATAGGAGAAAGGCTTAATGTTTAGCAGAAGAATTTTATGTGATATAGCTACTAGTCTTACGAATTATTTCCATACGTCGAGTAGTCGTGCAATTAACCAAACTACCAACTATTAAATTTCCCTAAGCCAAGTCTGGTTACCTCATTAATTGTGGACTCCTTGATATCCCTTATCTATTCGGGACAAAGCCCGGATGCTACCTAAATGACAAACATGAAATGTTTTCAATCACTTGCAATCACACTAATTACAACCCTCCAAAATCTTTTAACTCAAATTTAGAGATGGAGGTCGCCAGCATAAATGTGGAAGACTGGTTGCAACTACTGAGCTTAGTGCCAGTAGATTGGTATAATGAAACCTCAACAACATTCTTCCTTAATGTGGGCAATTCCTCCACCATCGTTGACACCTATAATAAGTTCACAATCATAAGTTGTTATTCTCATTGGTTTGTTTTTGGTAAGATAGGTAATATAAATTATATGAGGAATGCTTCTCCTTTTGTGATAGCCTAGGTAAGATGATCAAGGAATCTAGAATTGACTTTGAATGTTGCTAGATAGATATCCATCTAAGGCTACAACATGTCACGATTGAGTCCTATAGACTTAACACATCGACATACAAAAGAGTGTATTAAAGATAGACAATCCATGCACCTATGGGTTTGTTATTGATGATAGCCAATTTTGTTTCTCTTCTAATTATCTATTCAATTTGACAGAGGAAGTTTCTACAGTGGTGGATTGGATAATAACTGGGCATGGCAAATGTGAGGAAGCAAAAAAACACTCCAAGTCATGCTTGTAAGGAAAATTCCTTGTGTTATGAATCAGCTAACAACAATCTTGGTGGTTATCCTTGCAAGTGCAAGGATGGTTACGAAGGGAACCCATATATTTCCAATGGCTGTCAAGGTACGTATTGATATTTGCATTTCTTTGTTGGGATTTGGATGCCCTATATTGGGTTCATGCATGGTTTAGGTCCAGCTTGGACAAAAGATAAACAAACTGATGATAACAGTAGATTGCTTTAGAATAATTTCAAAAATTGTTTTATGCACGTATAAAGCTAGTAATTAATTCAATGGCCTGATTTGCATGTTAATAAATCACTTTGAATACTTTGTTTACAATTGTTTCAACCTACATAAAATTTTAATTTAAGAGTTAATTTATGTTGTAACAAACTACTTATGTTAGTCGTATATTTTATCAATACATCATGACACATATATAACTAGTGTAAATGTTAGATTATGGATCTATTTTTACACTAACTTTGAAATTCTTGAATCAGACTTTAATTGATTTTTACTATTACGCATTAAGATTTCTTTTATTTATTTATTTATTTATTTATTTTTTGGTATTAGGTGATGTTAATGTTAAATGTTTGATATGATGTCTATATTCCTCTGCTTCATGTAGAATTGTTTTACAATATGTTATATCATCATCCTCATCTAGGAATTTGAAATTGAGATATTGATATTAGTTTCATGGACCAGTAGGTTGTTTAAATTTAGCTAACTGATGCATCTGCAAGTGTTGAGGTAAATGTTGATGAGATAGTTAGACTCCATGGTATTCCAGTTTCTATAGTCGCAGACCGTGATCTGAGGTTTACATCGAAGTTTTGGGCTACCTTTCAAAAGGCTTTAGATACACAGTTGAAATTTAGTATAGCCTTTCATTCTCAAACAGATAGCCAGTCTGAGCGGACGATCCAGACACTAGAGGATATGTTGAGGTCATGTGTCATGGAATTCAAGGGAAGTTAGGATACCTATCTACCACTAATGGAGTTCACTTACAATAATAGTTATCAGGCTGGTATTGGTATGACCCCCTAAGAGGCACTTTGCGAACAAAAGTGTAGGACTCCAATATGTTAGGATGAGGTAGGTAAGAGGAAACTAATAGGTTCAAAGCTTGTCCAGATCACTTCAGATAAGGTTAGAGTCATTAAAGACAAACTTAAGATAGCAAGTGACCGGTAGAAGAGTTACGCAGATCATCGCCGAAGGGACCTTGAGTTTGAGATTAGGGATAGAGTATTCCTGAAGATCTCCCCATGGAAATGTGTACTTCAATTTGGAAATTGTGGTAAGTTGAGCCCGCTCTACATTAAACCGTATGAGATCACAGGACAAAGTTAGATCAGTGGCATATAGATTGAAGCTGCCACCACAGTTAGACATGATCCATGATGTATTTCACGTATCCATACTTCGGAAGTACATTCTCGATCCCTCTCATGTACTTGAAGAGCAACTTGTGAAACTGAGGGAAAACCTGTCAAATGAAAAGGAGCCAGGCTATATTCTAGATCGCAAAGAGAAGGTCCTGCGTAGTAAAGTCATTCCCTTAGTGAAGGTACTGTAGAGAAACCATGACGTGGAGGAGGCCACATGGAAGCATAAGGATCAAATATGTCGTAGTTATCCCCACCCTTTTTAGTATACATGTACGTTTATTTAAACTTCGGGATGAAATTTTTATAAGAGGGGGGAAAAAATTGTAACATGCCATTCCGAAATAATGTACGTAGCCTATACGATGATGTGTATGACCTTATTTTGACATGATAAAGTGTTTAAAATATATTTTGAATGCATTCGTATCATTTCGGTAAGCTTTCAGGTGAACCAAAAATGTTCTCGGAATCTGATCAAAAATTTCAAAGGATTTTTGAAGATTTTTGAAAATTTATAAAAGTATCAAAATGAGTGTTAATAAGCTTAAGAAACACCTTAGAATCTTAAAAGACACTTTTAAACGAAATTCAGGTCAAAACAGAGTCAATTCGAAAATACCCCTAAGTTGACTAGTAAATTTTCAGAGACCCGAAAAAGGGTTTAGGATGACTATTAAGAGTTACCAAGACCACTAGAAGCATGTAGAAAGTCCAATTATAGGCCTTGGAGAATTTTCAAAGCGTTTTGAGAAAGTATCGAAAAAGGCGAAATCGAACATTCCAAAAGATTCGAATGGAAAAGGACAAAAAGATAGGACAAGTGGGCCAAGGGTGCTTGCATGGGTGACACATGGCGGAAAAGTCAAATGCATGCTTGACACTTTTTAAGTGAAGATGATGCATGGATAACATGTGTAAAGTGGATTCTTGCATGAATGACAAATGGCATGGAAATTAGGTGCATGAATGACATTTGGCAAAGAACTTGATTGCATGAAGGACATTTGGCACACATGCAAGAATGGTAGACTTGTAAATAAGAGGAAATCTAGTGGCAATTAGTTAATTAAATGAGTTAGTATATAAGACAAAGTGTTAGTGAAAATTTGAAGAGAAGTTCATTTGGTGTGTGTGTGTCTTGCTTTAGCCAAAAAAAGAGACCAAAAAGGGGGGGAGGTGTACGACAACCATCAAGGGGGAAGGGTAGTAGCCTTGCATGGTGTTCCTAAGGTGATTTCAAGCCCTTTCAAGCTCATTCCAAGGTTCCAAGCAAGTCAAACACCAGGGCACTTCCATCTACAATAGATTTTAAGGTTAATGACTTATTACCCTTGATTTTTGGTGTGTAAAATGGATGTCAATGTGGTGTATGGGCTATTTTAATTTTATTAAGATGGACTTGAACTTCCTTAATCCTTGAATGTGGTGGAAATGGACATGCATGTAAGATTGATGGAAATTGAATAGAGTTTGATGGTGTTGGTCACGGTTTGGTGATGTTTTTTATGCTTCATTGGACTTTTTGATGTAACAACATTATAATGGACATTAAAATGGATGAATATATGTACAGTTTGCCATTGCATGTTTTGACATGTTAGTGGGCTATTTTATATGATAAATGAATGGGAAATAATGTTGGATTGACAAATGGAAATGATGGAAGACATATGGGGTGCATCCGACTAGACTAGGGTAGTTTAGTTCAATGTTATTTTTGATGACATCCCATGAATTATATGAATATGTATGATGTGTAAGTAAGCTGAAATTTTTTTTGGAAAATAATTGTGTTGTGTGTGTGCTAAGTGACACACGGCCTAGGAGGTTAGATTGGGTTCAAATTGGTAATTTAATTGTTAAAATGGGATTCACACATGTTAATGCATTGGAATGTTGAATGGAGGTTTTGAAATGAAAAATTTTGATGCATATGTAATATGGGACAGCTTGTGTACATGTGAGATAATGAATTGTGACAGCTTGTAAGTCCATTAGTTAGGTTGTGAAATAGCTTGAATTAGTAATTCATAATGTGTTCTCAAAAAATTAGTAACGTCGTATCACAAACTACAATTTTAAAATTGTCCATAGTCGTGCGGATTAACACTTTAGTAAAATGTGCTATGATTTAATTATTTTGATTCGAAACTTAGTCACAAAATTCCCTAAGACTAGAATTATAACTACATTAGTAATGAGCACCAAACGGAACTTGCATAAGAGAACGAAAAAATAAGCTAAAGGAAAATAGGTGAGTGTTCTTTCAAAGTATTTTATGCGAATGATTTTATAAAATATTTTATGCAATTTTTTTATGATTAAATGAGCAATTATGAAATGCATAAATTATATGCCATAAAATGCTCTATATGAATTTTTATTCAAATGAAAATTCTATGAAAACCTTGTACATGATATTATGAAAAGTTTATGAAATGGAAGTTTTGAAAATGAAAAGCAGCGGAAAGAAAATGTTTTTATTAGCCTATGACACGCCTTCTAGGTATCTCAGTAAGTCGTACCCGGTGAAAAGTACCCTAAAGACGTGCACGTCTTTAGGGTATTCTTCACCGGGTACCACTCACTAAGATACCTAGAAGGCATGCCATAGGCTAATAAAAACATTTTCTTTCTGTTGTTTTTCATTTTCATAACTTCGATTTCATAAACTTTTCATAATATCATGTACAAGGTTTTCATAGCATTTTTATTTGAATAAAAATTCATATAAAGCATTTCATGGCATATAATTTATACATTTCATAATTGCTCATTTAATCATAAAACAATTGCATAAAACATTTTATAAAATTATTCGCATAAAATACTTTGAAAGAATACTCACCTATTTTCTTTTAGCTTATTTTTTCGTTCTCTTATGTGAGTTCCGTCGGGTGCTCGTTACCTACGTAGTTATAATTCTCGTCTTAGGGAATTTCATGACTAAGTTTCGAATCATAACAATTAAATCATAGCACATTTTACTAAAGTGTTAATCCACGCGACTACGGACAATTCTAAAATTGTATTTTGTGATACGACGTTACTAATTTTTCGAGAACACATTACCAATTACTAATTTAGGCTATTTCATATCCTAACTAATGGATTTACAAGCTGCCACAATTCATTATCTCACATGTACACAAGCTATCCCATATTATGTATGCATCAAAATTTTTCATTTCAATACCTCCATTCAACATTCCAATGCATTAACATGTGTGAATCCCATTTTAACAATTAAATTACCAATTTAAATCCAATCTAACCTCCTAGGCCGTGTATCACTTAGCATACACACAACACAATTATTTCCAAAAAAAAAAAATCAGCTTACTTACACATCATATATATTCATATAATTCATGGGATTTCATCAAAAATAACATTGAACTAAACTACCCTAGTCTAGCCAAATTCACCCCATATGTATTCCATCATTTCCATTTGTCAATCCAACATTATTTCCCATTCATTTATCATATAAAACAACCCACTAGCATGTCAAAACATGCAAATGCAAACTGCACATATATTCATCCATTTTAATGTCCATTATAATGTTGTTATATCAAAAAGTCCAATGAAGCATCAAAAACATCACCAAACCGTGACCAACACTATCAAACTCCATTCAACTTCCATCAATCTTACATGCATGTCCATTTCCACCACATTCAAGAGTTAAGGAAGTTCAAGTCCATCTTAATAAAATCACAACAGCCCATACACCACATTGACATCCATTTTACACACCAAAAATCAAGAGTAATATGTCATTAACCTTAAAATCTGTTGTAAATGGAAGTGCCCTGGTGTTTAACTTGCTCAGAACCTTGGAATGAGCTTGAAAGGGCTTGAAATCACCTTAGGAACACCATGCAAGACTGCTGCCCTTCCCCCTTGATGGCTGCCGTACACCACCCCCCCTCTCCTCCTTGATCTCCTCTCTTGGCCAAAGTAAGACATACACACACCGAATGAATTTCTCTTCAAATTTTCACTAACACTTTGTCTTATATACTAACTCATTTAATTAACTAACTACCATTAGATTTCCTCTTATTTACAAGTCTACCATTCTTGCATGTGTGCCAAATGTCCTTCATGCAATCAAGTTCTTTGCCTAAATGTCATCCATGCACCTAATTTCCATACCATTTGTCATTCATGCAAGAATCCACTTTACACATGTCATCCATGCATCATCTTCACTTGACAAGTGTCAAGCATGCATTTAACTTTTCTACCATATGTCACTTACGCAAGCACCTCTCACCTAGTTGTCCTATCTTTTTATCATTTTTCATTCGAATATTCCGTAACGCTCGATTTCGGCTTTTTTGGTACTTTCTCAAAACGCTCCGAAAATTCTCTGAGGCCTATAATTGGACTTCCTACATACTTCTAATAGTCTCGGTAATTCTTAATTGTCATCCTAAACCCTTTTTCGGGTCTCCAAAAATTCACTAGTCAACTTAAAGGGATTTTCGGATTGACTCCGTTTTGACCCGAATTTCGTTCAAAAGTGTCTTTTAAGGTTTTAAAGGTATTTCTTAAGCTAATTAACACTCATTTCGAAACTTTTCTAAATCTTCGAAAATCCTTTCGGATTTTTCGGTCGGATTTCGAAAATATTTTCTATTTGTCCGAAAGTTTACCGAAATGATATGGATGCATTCAAAATACATTCTAAACACTTTATCATGTCAAAATAAGGTTATACATATCATCGTATAGGCTATATACATAATTTTGGAATGACATATTACAGTCGTAGAGGTAGAGATTAGCATGGAGTGGTACAATACTGGTATGACTTCCAAACATTAGTATGAGATAAAGCTTAATGTTTTGTAGGAGGATTTCATGTGACAAACAGACTAGTCCTAAAAATTATTTCCATATTACGAGTGGTCGTTCCATTAACAGCACTACCAACTACTAAATTTTCCCAAGCCAAGCTTGGTTGCTCAACTAAGTGTGGACACCTCGATGTCCCATGCGCATTCCAGACAAAACTCGAATATTACCTAAATGACAAACATGAAGTGTTTTCAATCACTTGCAATCACACTCATTGCAACCTTCCAAAACCCTTTTACTCAAGTTCAGAGATGGAGGTCCCCAACATAAACCTGGAAGGTCAGTTGCAACTAATGAGCTTAGTATCAGTAAATTGCTATAATGGAACCTTAACCATGAACTTCCTTGATGTAAGCGATTTCTCTACCATCGTTGACAACCAAAATAAGTTCACAATCATCGTTTGTTATTCTCATGGGTTCGTGTTTTAAAAATTGTATTTGGTGTTCTGTTTATACTTTATAATATTTTCTGTTATTAAGTCTTGATGAACCCCTACTAGCTAAATTTGTTCTTAGCTAAGAAATGTTCTTAATTATATATATTAAATTATAAGCAATCTAGTGTTTCTTGATAAATTTGTCCTTTCTTGTTGTAGAGTTTGCTTACACAATGACAATGACAGAAAAATGTGATATATATAGTTTTGGTGTTCTAACATTAGAAATTCTTAGACTCGCATCTCTCGCCTTCTATAACTAAAGAGCTTAAATGTGAATTTTTTGTCTTCATTCTCATTTCAAATTGTTGACTTTGCTAAGCCAAATGTTTATTGGGCTTGGGTTTGGTGTCCACCGAATTGGTGGCTACCTGGCCCATTAGGTGTTTTTTTTTTTCCTAAAAAAGAAGTTGGGAACACATAGTTCAATGGGTGAATTCAAGTAATATCATAAATTGGGCTACTTTAATTCGGACCCTTGGATTTATTCATTTGGGCTCAAAGTATCCTTATAAAAATTCTGCTGGGCTGGTCCAACCAAATGAACAACAATATATAGACTTCAAATAATCTCCAAGGTCCACTTAGATTTGGACGTTACAAATAAGATTAACAGGATAAATATGAAATAATTAGATGTGTATAACCCAGTGTAGATGTTTTTGATTCATTTGGTTTGGTGCATAGATTGTGCCGTTTTTGTTATTGAACATGAATGTGGTTGATGGAGTGCTTGTGATTTTAATGTACAGGTTTTAGCTTTTTTTGTTGTGGGATTGGTTTGATAATTTGTGGTTCAAAAAGGGTTTGTTTAGTTTGTTTTCGAAATGTCGATGAGTGTGTTTGAGAGATTTTGGTTGTTTTCAAGAATTTATTTATTTATTTTTTCATATGAATTGTCATATATGGAAGAAGTTTGATTACACATTTTAAGTTGAACTATTACAATCAGGGATGCTGTCAATTATTTTTCTTTGTTTTTCTAGCTGTCGTTTTTGTTTTAAGTTGTTTGCTTACATGATTTTGTATTAATTATAATTTATTTGTTTTTTTTTTTTTTAATTTATGCGGTATTATCAATTGATTCAAACAATGATTTAGCCATGATCATGAGTGATGAAGAAAAATTGATGAATTGAAAAAAAAAAAAAAGGCAACAGTAATTATGTCAAATGTGAGGATTTCATTAGAACAAATCTCACAGCAACTTAATTTAATTTTTGAAACACTGATAATCTCATTCATACGTCGTCATCTCACCATGTTCGAAATCGGCTTCATTATTATTATTGTTGAAAAATCCATTTCGTGTTAATTATTTCAATTTTCACTAATTTCTGTCTTTAATTACTTTCGCTAACCATTATTTTCTTTCAAAACTATTAATGTGTAAAACGATCATAAATGAAAGCTGAAAAGCAAAGCAAGCCAAAGTTTCTGAAGTAATATCACAGACAAGTAATATACGACCATAGGATTAATTACTATCATGTGACAAGACAGTAGTACGTGCAGTAAAGAACCTTTCTTTTAAGTAAATCCAAATCTTCTTCTTTTGTTTTCATTGCTTTTATTTTCTAGGATAAATCTAGCTAACATCTCCACAGGACCATAAGTAAGTGCAAGTGGGATCCATTGACAAGCAATTTTCGAAATTATGTGTCTCTGATCCATTTCAACACACAGCTGCCGGACCCCAATACAAAATAATCTGATTTCGTTATCAATCTTTGGACATTCTTTAACGGTTCTGATCTTTGGACATAAGGTTTTGTATTAACTTCTGCACACAGAGTAAGAGGAGTGTTGGGAAAACTTCACCTCCCAAAACCTCTTCTTCAAAAAAAACCTGCCTCCTGTAAGAATATAAGAAATAATAGATAAATAAAAATATAAAATAATAACAATCACCACAACACAAGAATTTACGTGGAAAACTCTAAAACAGGAGAAAAACCACTGCCCTCAAAAAGAAATTCATTAGGTGAAAAATTGTTACAATCACATAGACTATTTTCTCACATCTCACGACCCCAATACACCCACACTCTCCAAAGCATACATCAACTCACACTTTCCTATACTATAAAATAATAAGAACAAGAAAGGAATTTAAGTAGAGTAAAAAACAATGCTTAAAGTGTCTTTGACTGGGGCGATTTGAAACCAAAACATTAAGCTCCTTTTATAGCCTTCAGAACCCATTTTCCCTTGTTTTGTTTCAGATGTGGGATTCACTCCACTTTTATTTTTGCCTTTTTTTCCGATATGGGATTGACTCAACTTTTATTCTTGCCAATTTCCTAACAAACTCCACCTTGGCAAAATAAAATAAACATCCGCTACAGTTACGGTGCAATCATTGTCTATATCGACAATCATAATTCTTAACCCAGAGAACTATCATACTCTACCATAAAAGAGTACACTCACTTAGAATTACCACATTCCAAGAATTTCACTTCGGCACATGTCGAAAAACCTGCTAAAATTTTATGGTGCAACTTCCACGTTTGGCTTTATCGGAAGTTCATCAGCCATCGACATACATTCTACCACACACCATGCATCAATGCCAAACCAATGCCGTGTGCAATTGTGGATCCGCTAACAACACATCCTCTTCCATGGCAACGCGGACATACCATGAAGATGTACTTCTCACTTCTCAAAGGAAATCACCTTCTCCCATGAGGGAGATACTGTTAGCTTCTGTCTCGGAGCTTTTTGCCTAACCCGCTCCACTTTGACAATTTTTCTTGACGTGCCTAGATTGTCCACACCCCCAGCAAATTAGATTCTTCTCGGAGTTCTTCTTCTTCTGGTTGCTCCCATTTCTAGTTACCAATATTGATTCTGCTGATGAAATGCGATCTCCATTTTTCAGCCTTCTCTCATCAGAAAGAAGTTTACCGGTAACTTCTATAAATTTCAGAGTCTCCTTCCCATACATCAAAATAGGTTTCATGTGCTCATAGGAAGGTGGAAGAGACAAGATGAGCCTTAATGCTTTATCCTCATCTTCAATTTTAACTCCAATAGCCTCTAATTCAGAAGCAATACCATTGAGAACACTTAGGTGATCTGAGATTTTCATACCTTCATCCATACGCAGAGTATGAAACTGTTCTTTTAGGTATAACCGATTTGAGATGCCATTTGCCTGATACAACTCTTCAAGCTTCTCCCAGAGTTCCTTGGCTGCTGATATTTCATGCACGTTTGCAGTAACATTCTTGGCCAAACACAAGCGAATTGCACTTGCAACTCTCAAATCTAGATCTTCCTAATCTTCATTGCTCATACTAGGCTTCACAGAATCTTTGTCTTCGCTGGAATCTTCGTTGAGAACAGGGCTTGGTTTCTTCTCTAACGCCTTGTGTAATCCGGATTGTATCATCACATCTTTGACTTACACTTGCCACAAGCCGAAATTGATCTTTCCATCAAATTTCTTCACATCAAACCTCATAGGGCTTGAAAACTTTGACATAACTGTATACTGGAATAGTGCACTTGTAGTCTGTGAACAATACACCAGGTAAGTTCCTAGGAAAAAGAGGTCGGTCACAATGGACATAGTTAAATACCAAGTCTTTCCTAGCCAGAACCTTCCCTAGACATGCACTTTCACACCACCACACTTATTCCAGCAACCAAGAACAATTCTTTTCTGATGTGAAAGATCAGACAATGCTGCAACCATAGAGCATACTAAGAATTTTCTAAAACATCTGACACCTTACCAACCAGACAACCAGGCAACCAAGCTCTGATACCACTGTTGGGAAAACTTCATCTCCCAAAACCTCTTCTTAAAAAAAAACCTATCTCCTGTAAGAATATCAGAAATAATAGAGAAATAAAATAGAAAATAATAACAATCACCACAACACAAGAATTTACGTGAAAAACTCCAAAACATGAGAAAAAACCACGGCCCTCAGAAAGAAATTAACTATGTGAAAAATTGTTACAATCACATAGACTATTCTCTCACATCCCACAACCCCAATACACTCACACTCTCCAAAGCATACATCAACTCACACCTTCCTATACTATAAAATAATAAGAATAAGAAAGGAATTTAAGTAGAGTCAAAAACAATGCTTAAAGTGTCTTTGACTGGGGTGATTTGAACCAAAATATTGAGCTCCTTTTATAGCCTTCAGAACCTATTTTTCCTTGTTTTGTTTCAGATGTGGGATTCACTCCTTTTTTATTTTTGCCTTTGTTTCCGATTTGGGATTGACTCAACTTTTATTCTTGCCAATTTCCTAACAAGGAGCTGAGCTGAAGCTTGATTCTAAACCTGAGATCAAACTTGAACTGCAGTTGGTACTAGAGGTTAAAGCATAAGCTGCAATCTTCTACACAATTTAATTAGTTCACATTCCGTAGTAGTCAATCAATTACTCATATTATATATAAGAAGATAATAAAAACGAAGTTACATGTTATAAGTTACCGTTGATGTGTAGCAGGTCAGTGGCTCCACCCCATGCCCTTAAGTGCATGGTTCTACGGCACACAACCTCTCTCCCGCCAAATAATTGTGTGGGTTATTTCCCTACTTTGCGTGGATTTTTTTTTCCACTTATGTGTGAGATGTTCCTTCTCTCATGAGAGTTAATCCTCGAACCGCATCCCAAAATCTAATCTCTCTTGGGTTTAGTTGATCTTTGGATTTGTATCAGTCAGGAAAAAAAATAAAATTACCATTGATGTATTTATAAGTAGAGATTAGTATAAAGTTCATTCGATTGGCCGGGTGAGTTATTACTACAACCCTACGGGGAACATGAGGGGAAAAATCACAGTGGAGGATACCACAAAATCAGCATCATATATTCCTAGGGTCCCCATCCAGCAGAAGAGACAGTAGAGAAAGTGTTGCATAGTAAATTATTTGCTGAATGTGACGTAGCTAAATGCAGAGATTTGCACTCGTGATACTCCATTTTAAGCAATGCCCTTGCATGCATGTAATTATATTCCAATTCCAGTTACCTACCTACCTCTCCCACTGCTTAAGTCTTTCTTTAAAGACCAGAAATACCACCTTCTAACTCACATTAAAACCAAAGAAATGTGGTGCCATTTGTAGCTCGTCTTTTTCTCTATCCGACTCCCTCAAAACCACTGCGCCCTTGGTTTTCCAAATCCCACAACTGCCTCCCCCTTTATTTATGTTTGTTTCCATTTCGCTCTACCCAGTCCCCTCTTCTTTCTCCTCCCTCTCATACGTCTGGTTCTTTCCATCCTCTCCTTCTGTCTCAACTGTTACTTGCTATTTTTAGTTTCAGAGCCACCCACCATAGAATTATATATCTATGGCAGGAACAGTTCTTGACAAGAGCCTAATGAGATCCCTGGCTTTGAGAATAGTATACGGCAAATTTGCTCAACAACAGGTGGGTACTACATTTTAGTTGCACGTGGTGTTTGATTGTTGTTGCATGGAACTTGAAGGGGTTGTTTGTTTGGTGACAGGGGACAGGCTGAGAAGGAGTTGAAGGTTGAAGTGGAAGCCAATGGACGTGTGCGCCACAAGAATCTGGTTAGGTTGCTTGGTTATTGCGTTGAGGGAGCTCATAGGTACACTTCAACTTTGTCAATTCTGTGCACGTGGTGTTTGATTGTTGCGTGTTCAAGAGTTGTATGGAACTTGAAGGGGTTGTTTGTTTGGTGACAGGGGACAGGCTGAGAAGGAGTTGAAGGTTGAAGGTTGAAGTGGAATGACAAGAACCTGGTCAGGTTGCTTGGTTATTTTATTGAGGGAGCTCATAGGTACTTCAACTTTGTCAATTTTGAATCTTTGATCTTGATCGGTGCAGTTGCATGCATCATGTCAATTTTCAATCATTCTTTTTGTTAATGTAGAATAGTGGATGGAGGTCTAATTAACTTGCAAATTGGGGTGAAGTCTTGCATATTCATTTAATTTATTGTACATTGTCTCCATATTAAAAGTATTAAAATTATCATATCAAGAAAAGAGCTAAGGAAAAAAAAGAATTTTTTTTAAGTAATTTGAAAACTAAAATTGTTTGGTTTTATGTTAAATAACATATCATAGTTGGAAAATTTTGAAATTGTTTAACAAGGATGAGAATCATAATTAAAAATAGAAAACTAAAAATATTGTGGCCAGGATTCATGACTACATATTATTATTAATTTCTGAAATTTTTATAGTTAATTCTATTTTTTACCGCCTAGATTTTCTTTTTTACCATGATTGTGGTCTTCAATTAGTGGTAAATATAAACAAAACAATACTTGGTAAGAAAAATCATACCATGATTTTTGACTGCAAATAAAATTAAAGAAACTTTTTGTTAGTGTAACTGAAAAACAAGACAGATAAATATGAAAATATATAAATAATGGATTGTATATCTTTAATATATCTTTTTGTTTTGATGTGTTAACATCCAGGGTCAGAGCAAATCCATTGGTCACATCATCTAGGCTATCACACAAGGACATGCAAAGCCCAGTATAATTTCTATTACCTATCTTACCACTGACGTATACCCATATGAATTACAACCGATGAATGTGAACTTATTATGGGTGTCAATGATGGTGGATGAATCACCTATATCAAGGAAGAACGGGGATGAGGTTCCATTATAGCAATCTACTGATATTAAGCTCAGTAGTTGCAACCGGCCTTCCTTGTTTATATTGGTGACCTCCACCTCTAAATTCGAATAAAAAGGTTTGAGAGAGTTGTAAGGAGTGTGGTTACAAGTTATTAATAAAAAGGTTTCATATTTGTCATTTAGGTAACATCCAAGCTTTGTCCTGAATAAATATGGGATTTTGAAGTGTCCACACTTAGTAGGATAACCAGGCTTGGTTTGAGGTAATTTAGTAGTTAGTAGTGCTGCTAATGGCACAACTATTAAGAGAGATGGAAAAAAGAGAAGAAAAATAGAGAGATGGAAAAAAGAAAAAAGCAGGCTGGTGGAAAGAGATGGAAAAAAAAAAAAAAAAAGAAGTAATTGTTGGTGCTGCATTAGCTACTAGTAGCGTCTTGACTACAACTACTTCGAGACACATTGCACTCAATCCCATATTTTCAGGAACTACAAGTGGTTAATTTATCTTTTGTGTTGATGTATTCCTTTATATGTTCACTCCATACTAACTATTTACAAACACATTAAAAGTTGATTATTCAACAACTCATTGTATGCATCTTCTACTGAAATCTCTTACTGACCAGGACGGACTTCTTTAGGACTGAGGTGAATTAGGTGGCATGTCTTGGTCAAAGTCATCTATAGTAGAATTTGCACAAAGAAAGAGCTTTGCAGATACGAGATGTGCATGCCAAAGGTTGATTAACGTGGTTTTCTGTTAATGGCAAACATGTTATTCCTCATGATCCTATGTAAGGATGAAATATAGGCAACAATCATTCTCTTCTTTTTCCTTCTCTTCTCACCAGTTGGCTTCTCTCTTTTTTCCATCTCTCTACTCTTTCTCTCTCTTTTCCATCTCTTCAAGTAATTGTGGTGGAGATGCTACTATTAATGGGAGCTAATACAGCACTAGTGACTACTCAATCACCCAAAGTCATGCTTGGTTGCCCCACTAAGTGTAGAGAACTTGAAATCCCATAACCTTTCATTATGAAGCCTAGTTGTTATCTTAATGACAAACATGAAACGTTTTTAATCATTTACAACCACTCTCATTATAGCCATTCCAAATTTTTTTATTCGAATGCAAATGTGGAGGTCATTAGCATAAACATGGAAGATTGATTACAAATACAGAGCTTAGTATTTGTAGACTGCAATAATGGAATCTCGTTCATGTTCTTCCTTTGTTTAGGCAATTCCTCCATTATGGTTCATACTCAAAATAAGTTGACAGTCATCAATTGTGATTCTTATGGATAAATCATTGGTATGATAGGTAATAATTCACATATTCAAGGGTGTCTATCCATATGTGAGGGCCTAGATTATGTGATTGAGGGATCTTGCTCTGGCTCTAAATGTTTCTAGATAGATATCCCTAAAAGGCTACATAACATGACGGTGCAATCTATTACCTATAGTAGCTAGAGATGTAAAGATTTAATGAAGAAAGGCATTCCATGCAACTACGCGTTTGTTGTTGAAGATAGCCAATTCCATTTCTCTATCAAAAATCTATCAAATATGGCAAAAATAGTTCCGACAACGATTGAGTAATAACTGGGCAAGATAGGTGTAAAGAAGCAATGAACAATCCAAGCTACGCATATAAGGAACATGCCTCATGTTATTAATCATCAACTGCAAACAACAGTGCCGACGATTATCTTGTAAGTGCAACGATGGTTACCAAGGGGACTCATACTTTCTCAATGGCTACCAAGGTATGTACATGAATAGTCTTAATTGTTTTAGCATATTACTTGGCTTGACTATATGGTATTTTTAATATTTGGTGTGTATTGATATTAGCATTTCTTTATTAGGATTTGGATGCTCTATTTTGGGTCCATTCATTTTTTGCTACTTTTTTCTCATTTATAAAGAAAGGTGTGCATGTGGTTAGGTTTATTCACCAAAGTTGTCGTTTTTGTTATATTTGAATGTGAAGAATTGAGTCAAAGATATAGTTGGTGGTGCTGTGAGCTTATAGTGCCCTCTCAGACATGTTGATATCGTGCAGGGGTGAGTTGGAGATTGGAATTTAAAATCTATAATGTTGTTTTACTAAAGATCACTCTTATTCTCTTGTTTTTCATGTAACGATTTATGTTCAGATTAATTAGATTCAAGATGTGCTGTAAGATTATTGCAATGTGCCACACTGTTATTTATTGTTGGACACTTGTGAGCATACATTTTAAGACAATCGAGCACATTTACAATTTGAGATATTTGCATAGATAACTGAATTTGATGTCGTAAAACAAATGTTACCCTTTTAAGTCTATAAATTTGAAGTGGAAAAATCTCCTTCATAGTTTTCATCCTATTGAAAGATATTGGTGCCAACGAAGTTCTGGAATAAACAGCTGTGACATACTGTTGTTGCCTTCAAGATGCGAGCCTTGCGGACTAAATCAGTTGTATGCAATGAGATATGGAACCATACCAGTCGTTCATGCCACTGGAGGACTTAAATTGAGTTCAAAATCCAAATAGTTAGAAATTGTTTTTATTTTAATAGGTTTATATGTGCTCTTAATGCCACCTTCTGTCTTCTAGGATACTATCGAAACTTTCAATCCCTATGCTCGAGGAGGCAATGGTGAAGGTAAAGGGAACGTAAATGTCTTTAAGCTTTTAACCTTGATGGTCCTTCTTGAACAATTTCTTATAAAATAAGGAATTTAATACTACTAGTAAACCCTTTTCTTAGATATTACTTTGGAGTTTAAATTGCAATTCGTATATTCAATACAGCGCCATGTTTATGGTTACTGAATCACAAAATGCAAATTACGAAACTTGTTCTAATGCTTAACATAGGCTTGTGGACCTGGAAACAAGTCCTTCGTTGAGAGATTTTTTGGTTTGTGTGGAGAAATATTTAAAACTTTTATGATATAGCCACATCTTGATAACGAAACCATATACATCTAAAAGGTACTAAATATGCTGAATTAGGTTATAGGAGACAATTAAACAAACACAAGCTTATCATGTGCTATCAAAAGAAAGCATTTTAGCAGTAAGTTAATTCATCAAGCATGCTATATCTCAATTTCTATTTTCCCTATTGAATATGAATCCAATACCATATTTTAAGTCGATCTTATGTTAACGCTTTCTTTTCTTTCATTTGCTTACAAAATTTTTGAGGTCATATTATACTTTTGTGACTCGGAGTAAAAACATTAGGACAGTGTGATTGGTGAATTTGGGGTTGCAATTTATTATGTTTCGGCCTCTTATGTGACTGATGCATGAGACCGTACTTTTAACTGTGATATTCTCTATTGAGGAGGTCAATCAGCATTTTAAGACTTTATGTATTGTGGGTGCTAAACAAATGTGCAATTGTAACCTTGAACTATAGGATAACGGGAGGTCATTGAAACTCATGAAGAAGATGAAGCTTCTTATGTAGTAGAGGAAGGTGAAGACATTGAAGGAGAGACGAAAGTTGAAACTCGACTAACCTACAATGTCGTCTTTGTCACCGCTGAGGCAGCGCCTTATTCAAAAACTGGTGGATTAGGAGATGTTTGTGGTTCTTTGCCTATAGCACTAGCTGCCCGTGGACATCGTGTGATGGTTGTTTCTCCTAGATACCTTAATGGCACTGCTGCAGACAAGAATTTTGCTGCTGCTGTTGATGCCGATTGTCGCATCAAGATACCCTGTGTCGGAGGTGTGCAAGAGGTTTCATTCTTCATGAGTATAGAGAAGGTTTTGATTGGGTAAAATATCTCCGGGCCCTCTCTTATAAATACGTCGAGTCTTGTTCCTTTCTTTATAATATTTGTTTCCATCGGGAGAAATTTTTTTCTGTTGATAATTATTTCTTTCCCAAATTTATAGGTGTTTGTGGACCATCCGTCATATCACAGGCCTGGAAATCCTTAAGGTGATTACTATCGTGCTTTTGGTGATAACCATGTATGGCTTGTGATTGTGTTGAGCGTCGAGGCTGACAAAGTACTAAGAACTTTTTATTCAAAAATGATGAAAAGTCTTTTTCTCATTTGGTTTTACAGTTTCGCTTCACTTTGCTTTGCTATGCAGCATGTGAAGCTCCACTACTAGTGCTTCCATTGGGAGGATATACATATGGAGGGAAATGCCTTTTCCTCGTCAATGACTGGCATGCTGGCCTTGTGCCAGTGTAAGTTATTTGGAACTTCTCTGAAGTTACTATAGGAAAGAAATGTACCTCCGAGTCTAGATTTCTTGTTTTCTGGTTCAGGCTTTTGGCATCTAAGTATCGTCCATATGGAGTTTATAAGGATGTTCGAAGTATTCTTGTTATACATAACCTCGCACATCAGGTTTATGTAACATTTTGATGCTCTCCGAATGCCTTATTATTTGAAATGTTACTTGAACTTGCCTCTCTGAAGCATGCGGTCTGCATCTTATGATTGATATTCTTGTGAAACTGTGGAATGAGATGTCTAGGATACTAATCTCACATATTATCATTGTGTATGCTAGGGTGTTGAACCTTCTGCAGCTTATAAGAGCTTTGGACTACATCCACCTCCGTACGGAGCATTGGAGTGTTTGATTTGAAGAAATATCTGGTCTCTTTTTTGGTAATTCGCAATTATTATCTGCTTTTGAAATTTTTAACACTCAAGGTAAATTATTTCTTCCATACAACTAACAAGTGCTCATACTTCTTAGATATTACTTTTTATACCGATGTTATCTTTGTTCAATTGCAGGGCTATTCATGGGAAACAATAAATTGCTTCATATATGATGTCAAGCTTCAAAGTCTTGATTTGCAGGACTGAATCTGAATTTATTATAGCATAAGTGAAAATTTTAATTAAGTAATGCTTTTGTGATCAAAACATAAATTAATTTTTAATATTATTGTTCTTGATTATTTGTCATATAAGGAAACAATAAATTGCTTAAGGAAGAGTTGCTATATATGGTTTTCATAGTAAAGTAACAATTATTAATTAAGGTTAGTTTGGTATTTTTAATGTGTAGTACATCGATGATATTGTAAAATTTTAAAATAGTGTAGGGAGTAATAAGGTGTTGGAAAAACTTTTTCGATGGACGATACAACTACTTTGAAATACGCAAACCAACAACAATAGTACAGTTCTCTTAAGGAAAAAACACAATAATAGCACAGGCCCTGTGGATCCCCATTGATGTCAGCTCCATGTACTCGCAGTACCAACCGAAATGAGGTCTTGATCTGTCCATTTTGAAATTAGCTTCGCTATCATGGTTGTTGATGTAAGCTCATACGTCACTATTTCGCCATTTCTGAAATGAGCATCATTAATTTTTCTACTTCTTTGAAAGCCATTGATATTGATGTTGACAAATCCCTTTGGTGTCAAAAACAACCACTGTTTTCGGAGAAAGCGTGTTCCTAGTACGTAATATTATTCTCTTTTTTCCGACTATTTCTGTTGGCTCTTTATTTTTCTGTTGGCTCTTTACGGAGAAAAACTTTGAATTCACATTATATAGTGGTGAACCCCTTTTAAAACAGTCCAAACACTTTTCTTCATGGACTGTAACAATAGAGCTCTCTGTGTTTCTTTACTGTTTGTGATATTCAATCCCTTCCACTCATCTCATTCATTTGACACAATAACCCGAACCCACTTCATATCTGATGCTGAAAATGGAAGTCTCGTATCATCCGATGGACACTTCAAACTGGGATTCTTCAGCCCCGGCAAATCTCAAGGTCGTTATGTTGGCATATGGTTTAACAAAATCTCTAAACCTGCGGTTGTTTGGGTTGCTAACAGAGCAACTCCAATCAAGAATTCTGCCGGTGTTTTCAAGATAGGTGGAGACGGAAATCTTGCTGTTTTCTGTGGTGTTGGGAACAGTTCCTTGTGGTCTACCAATGTTTCTGTGACGACAGCCACCTCCACTGCCAAGCTATTAGATTCAGGAAATCTGGTTCTGGTAGCTGAAGACAAAATCATATGGCAAAGCTTTGATCATCCAACAGACACGGTTATTCCTGGTATGAAATTTGGATCGAACCATATCATAACTTCTTGGAAGTCAATTGATGATCCAACACCTGGGAAATATTCCACTAGGTTGGACACTCGCGGTACGCCTCAGGTTTTCCTGTACAAAAATTCGGTTCCAAGATGGCGTAGTGGCCCTTGGAATGGTCGCTTCATGAATGGCATGGCTTATGTTAAACGCCACAAAGATTACTACTCTGACCCAATGGATCTTATCAATGTCACATATGTGAGCAATGAGAATGAATTGTACTTTTCATTCTCACCAAAAAATGGAGCCCTTTTCTCCATAGCTGTTGTGGAGCCAACAGGAACTCTTAAGACACTAATCTGGCATGAGAGCCAGAGATGGATAAAATTCAGGGTTCTGCCACGGGACTTGTGTGATGAGTATGCACGATGTGCTGCAAATGCGATTTGCAATGAGGATACATTGGCACGTTGTACGTGTCTGCCCGGGTTTGAACCCTTGAATCCTGAAGGCTGGTACGTACCATGTGTGGAAACGAGGAAACAGAATGGCTGCGGCAAAGGTGATGGGGAGGGTTTTGTGAGACTGGAACATTTGAAGTTACCAGACGCGAGAAATTCTACCGTTTATAGTAACATGAGTTTACAGGAGTGTGAGAGAGAGTGCTTAAAGAGTTGCAACTGTACAGGGTATGCTATTGTAGATGGTAATGAAAGCGGGCAATGGTGCATAACATGGTATGGCGAGTTAAGGGATATGAGAGACTATGAAGATGGACAAGATTTCTACATAAGAGTTGATGCTGTGGAGCTAGGTATATACATTTTTTATCCATTCATCATTTCTTTTGCTTATCTCTTATTCAATATTAGCAGTCCTATTTCTATGTTGTATATGCTATATTGATTAGTATTTGGCTTCAAGATTGGATCGGTTAAAGTTTAGTCAAATTGTAATGGGCACTGATCAGAACCTGAGTAGTAGTTTAACCATACAATAACTAGTAAATCACCTAATATTTATCTAGGCTCAGATCCTCATGTTTTTATAAACTGAACATCTATTTGAAATTACTTGAGCCCAACTAATGTGAGTAAAAATTTTGAAATTCCAATTGCAGAGTATGCCTGGAAAGTTTCAAGGACAAATTCTAGCAACAAAAAGTAGACTGGCATTTATTATTGTTCCTGTGATCGTGGAGATCATTCTGGCGGCTGTGTGCTTTCATTACTTCTGGAGAAGGCTTGCTAAAGGTGATTCAAATTACCTATAATTATACATCTTATTCTAGTCTGATGGACTAAGGTTTGCATCACTATTATTTTGTGAACGGTAGGACAACATGGTCCTAGTTGCAGTCAGGACAAACATAGAACCTCAAAATAACTTTACTTATGCCTTGAATATGACTAATGTTTTCCATCGATTCCTGAGAAGTAATTTATGTGAAAATACATAAAATAACGGCATAAGAATACATAAGAATGCTAAATAATTGCTCTATATTTGTAAATTAATTACCTGAATACAGGAAAGAAGAAACAAAAGCATCACCAAAAGTTTGTTTTGGATTTGACGAGAAGTTCGTCTAAAGATAAGGACTTTCCTAATGACTGTGGTGAAAGTGAGAACTTAGAATTGACTTTGTTTGAACTACGTACTGTGATATCTGCAACAAATAACTTTTCTTTGGTGAATGAACTTGGACGAGGAGGTTTTGGTCAGGTTTACAAGGTATTTTCTTTCCTATGCTATAATAACAATAGTTATATACTAATAAGGGCTTGTCTTTGTCTTTTAGCACTTTTAGTGACTAAAATTCTCTTTTAAGCAAAACTTTTTAATCAATTTCTTAATCTAAAATTTTGTTCATCCATATTCGTTGGCAATTAGAACTATATAACTTTCGTCTAGGGTGTTCATCGTATCTTTTAGCCCCTTCTACCTTGATTTAAGCTTTTCACTCCTATATGCATTTTCTATGTTGAGTCTTTAACCATGTTTAAATCATAGTTGGTAACTTCAAAACTAATATAAATATATTTCGATTCATATTCCAGGGTCAATTGTCTAATGGACAGGAGATAGCTGTCAAAAGATTGTCAAAAAATTCAGGACAAGGAATCTCAGAATTCAAAAATGAGGTCTTACTAGTAGCAAAACTTCAACATAAAAATCTAGCAAGGCTTTTAGGTTATTGCATGGAGAAAGATGAAAAGATATTAGTCTATGAATTTTTGCCTAACAAAAGCTTGGACTACTTCATTTTTGGTATGACCACTCCTTAATTATGCACTTGATATCTATATAGTTTCTATGTCTGTTCTTTCTAAGATATATGATACAATATACTTGATGTAGATCAATCAAGAAAGCTATTATTGGATTGGAAAATGTGTTTTGATATAATTTTAGGAATTGCTCGAGGGATTCTTTATCTTCATCAAGATTCGAGATTTAGAATTATTCACAGAGATCTTAAAACTAGTAATATTCTTTTGGATGGAGAGATGAAACCCAAAATATCAGATTTTGGTACAGCAAGAATATGTGGAGAGGTTGAAACACAAGAAAAAACCAAAAGAGTTGTTGGAACTTAGTAAGTCAATACAAAACATACTTATCATTGAACTTTTTCAATTACTAACACCTTTTTATGTGGCCTAAAAATGAAATGAAAACTACTCTAGGAATATATTGTAACTGAGATCAATAATTTTTATGCTTGCAGTGGTTATATGTCACCTGAGTATGCATTAGGTGGTCTTTTTTCCACAAAATCAGACATTTTTAGTTTTGGAGTCATAATATTAGAGATCATAAGTGGCAAGAAGAGAATGGGCTTCCATGATGATTCATTCTCACCTTTGATACAATATGTAAGTTGTTGCCAACTTTTGTCTTTTGCCACTTATTAATATTGGCTTGCTACTTATATATATATTTTTATCCTCATGTAATATCGGAAATAAGACATGGGAACTCTGGAGAGTTGGTAAGGCCTTAGAGATAGTTGACTCATGT
Organism: Nephelium lappaceum; assembly: GCA_021234005.1. Taxonomy (NCBI): domain Eukaryota; kingdom Viridiplantae; phylum Streptophyta; class Magnoliopsida; order Sapindales; family Sapindaceae; genus Nephelium; species Nephelium lappaceum. The sequence goes on from CM037996.1 coordinate 8,297,830, forward strand.
ATAGCTGATTCATGCCCAACAAATGAAGTTTTGAGGTGCATCCATGTCGGACTCTTATGTGTGCAAGATAACGTAGAAGATAGACCAAGTATGTCAAATATAGTTTTCATGTTAAGCAATGAAACAACACTTTTGTCTCCCAAGAAATCTACATTTGCTATCGGGAAGCATGAATCAAGGTCATCTCTTATCAAAAGAGAGTGTTCCATTAATAAGGTAACAATGACAACATTAAGTGCACGATAAATTTGTTAGGTTACTGAAATGTATTTATTAAATTATAGTTAAATATTTTTTATAAGATAACTTCAATTACATTGTGTTATACTTAATTTTGCATAATTGTTATTTCTGTATTTACAGAAAACTAAACTCAAAATAATATATATTTATTCTTAAGGTTAGAAATCCGTAATAATTAGTGTTTACAACACAAACAAAATGATGATTGTAGCTAAAAACATTTTATAGATTGTAAGGAATGTTAAAACAGAATCATAATAATTGCTTAAACTCTATTATGTCATAATTTTTGTTATATTTGGGTGATTTTGCTTCAAATAAAAAGATTGTAAATGCACAAGCACAATACAAAAACAAAAATGAAAAAGAGAGAAACAGGGGAAGATGTAAGGAAGGCTTTAAAATAAAGCCTTGAACATGATCATTAACACAACTCTTATAGTTTCCGAAATCATAAATTGTCTTTGAATTGACTTCTTCTTGTTCCGGAAAAATGCAATGTAATATCGTTTATTGTATCCTTAACTCAACACTCTAAATCATCTAAAAGACCTTCATGGTATTTTTTGTACAATGGACTATGTAAATACTATCATTATGGATATAGCCAACAAAGATGGAAATAATGAAAGCTTAAGATTGAAGAAAACAAAAGCATAAAGTTTATTAACTAAATCTGCATACATATTAAGTCATATCATCTTCCTTATTAATTTTTAACATGAGATCTAACATTAAGAACATCATTAAATAAATCTGACATAAAAAGATTGAAAGTTCACTCAATTCATTTGTTGAGATGTCATATCAAACATGGAGAAAATCCTTTATGGGACTATCTCGCAGCTGATATGGTGAGACGGACCAATGAAATTGTATCATTTCTCTTACCAATGAAAGTAGTGTCATTTCTCTTTCTCTTATCTTTGTCATTACTCTTTTCTTTTTGACAGACCCCTTTCCTTAGGCGATTTGTCGACACCCTACGGTGATCCCTCCAGCTATCCTTGCGCTCAACTAAAGGATCCCCGTAGAGCTAAGCTGTGTTCTTTCGGAAACCTTTTCGAAAACATTTTATAAAAATTTGGACAGCATCCCGTCTATTTTTTAGACTTTACCACCCTACAAGTTATAAAGTTTAACACTTCTAAAATACCACAAATCAATTTCTCCAAACTACAGAGCTTCAGGCTCTCATTTTTATCAATCCACAAGCAACCACAAACAGTGCATACAGTTTAGAAAATATATTAAATTGAATTCATTAGTCATGCATGATTAATTTCAATCCATTTCAGCAAAACAATCAAACTAAATTTAAAACTCATTTCCAAAAGCGTTAAAAGTTCATGCACAAATTATTATATACATATCCTAAAAATTTATACAAATGGTCCCACATTTCAAAATAACAGCATAGTCTGCTCGACTCCTTTAGTCACGATCCGGAGTTCCCGCTATTAAAATGCATGTACCTGTACCTGTGCCTAGGAGGTTTTATTTACAAAAATATAAAATATGGTGAGCTTGATAGCACAATGAGTGTCATATAATTTCCATTTAAAAACTAGCTTATCAAATATCCTCCCAAAAATCTTTTTAAAACATTTATGCATAATCAAATACTATGATTGAACAACTGGTATTTCTGAAATTCATTATCCATTTAAAAACAACATATATCAATCAAAATTTAATAAAATTCATGCCTAATAATTAAAATTTAAATCTGTAAGTTGCATGGTTTCCATTTCTATCAAAACATTTTAATAATAGTGGCAATAATAACTTTCAAAGAATTTATAAATACAAATAAGCCAACCATTAGTAGCTTGCATCACATGGTACCCTAAGAGTAGAGCAGAATTCTACATCACTCAGACCATCAAGGAATTCCACATCGTTCAGGCCATCTATCCAGTTTTTACGTAGTGGAATTCCATGTCGCTACGGAGCGGAATTCTACATCGCTTGGGTGGAAACTAGCTAATAATATACCTCGTACGTGCATTGGGTGACTCACAGGACTAAACGGACACAGTCCCATCTGCTGTTAGTGACATACTCTCCCAACACAACCAATACATGTTTAAGGTACTCAGCCCAAACTGGAGATATATAACATATAATCAGGTATACCATAGGTTTTCAATTTCATTTCAATTTTAAATTTTTTTTCTCATTAAATCACATTTCATATAAATCATTTACATAATCCATGAAGCAATTTCAATTTAGAATTTATTTGATATCCTTAACAACATAATAAATTTGGCATGCATTTAAAATCAATCATAGTGGAAACATTTTTATAAAAACACTCACTTGGTATTAAAGCTTCGTATATGGAAACTCAGGGGCCGTGCCGTGCTCCGCTCGCTTCCGCCTCACCTACACATCATATTCTCACTTAGAATACACTAAATGAGACTTTACGAAACTCATTAAATAGCCTCTAACTCAAGTAACCCATAAAAGGGTATTTTTCACTAAAAAGCTTCCTTACTTAATTTATACTTGACTGGAGCTCCGAAATTTAGATGTTTTTCACTTTTAATAGCCTCAACATGCCTAATTAAACTCGTTAGGCTTATTCAAACTCGCAATGGACGCCATAAGGGTCAATTTGCGGAATCGTCCTTCAAACTAGTTTAATGCGCAATTTGATTTCTCGTTAAATTTTTTATATTTTCTTGGTTTCCTAAGTTCCCAGTAAGCTTTAATTCACTAAATTTCAACTCATTTTTACTCAAAACCAACCAACAATTAAATCATAACGAAACTCATTTCGAATCAACCTAAGCACCAACAAAATTGTCCATTTCAAACTTAAATAACTCATCCCTTTCTCCTCTTTGTGTAAACTTTATTTTGGGGCTGATTTTGGGGTGGTTTTTGGACTGGTTTGGTGGTGGTTTGAGCTAAGTTTGGTTGGATCTTCTTCCTCCTTCTTCTCCTCCGCGCGAGCTTTTCTTCTCCGACCACACCTCCCTTCTTCTTCCCCGATCTACCTTCTCTGCTTTGGTTTAAGTTTCAGCTGCACTTAGGTCGGGTTTGGGTGTTGGTTTCAAGCTGGAAGAGGCATGGATCAGGTTGATTTTACACGCGACAAGGTCCGATATGCAGGTGGTTGGGACAACAGTAGCTCGTCAGCTTTGGTTTGGCTCCGATAGGGTTTGCTCGGTGGCTTCGGGTCGTGCATAGAGGACTGGTTTGCGTCAACTGTAGGTCTGGTCAGCGAGCTTTGGTTCACGGTGACTTTGGTCGGCCACTACAAGTCCGATCGGGTGCGTGATGGCTTCGGGGGGTGATGGTCTGGTCGGCAGCTCCTTTTTCTTCTTCTTCTTCTTCTTCTTCTTCTCTTCTTCTTCTTTTCTCTTTTTCTTTTCATCTTTCTTCCTCACGCGACTGCTCTTTCTCATTTTTGCTCATTGTTTTCTTTTGGGAGTCAACTTTTTGGCTTCTAATTTCCTCCACCATCAATTCTAAAAATGACGGTCACGTATTAAGAAAATATCGGTCTCCTCTCTTAGTTTTTAACTTAATTTTACTTTGACCACAAATATTAAAACTTACCTTCAATTTAGTCCCTTGTCAAATTAAATAATTACTCAATTTCGTTTACCATTTTACCCTTCCATTTATTCTCCAATTGGGTTTAAATAAATCTCTAAAGTTTCTTTACAACTTTAGACATTTCATTGACCTTTTAGGGTCTCAATTTATTGCCTAGGGACCATCACTAGGAAGACCATAAATAAGAAAATCGAGGGTTTACACCTTTTCTCTTATTTTTTTCATTGGTCTGTCTCACTATATCAGTTGTAGACTTCATGAGAGATTTTTTCTCAAACATGAGAGTGGACTGTATCAAAATAAAATTAATAGACATCTTACAAATTTGTACATGAAACAAACGACAGTTTATTGTATATATATAGTTTTAATAAATAACAACATGCAAATGCAATTATAATCAATTTTTTTTCCCTTTTGCTGAAAAATAAAATGCAAATGCAATTACATAAACAGATGCAGAGATATATTGTTGAATATATATATATCGATATATATATATATTACTAGGACTTGCTAAAATACAATCGAGATCTATAGAAATAGAATAATAATGGTGTAGTTCAGGAAGCTGCTCCCATACAGGAGGGATTGACCCACACAAGATAGTGGGTCTGCCCATACAAATTGGTGGTGGGGGTGAGAGTTATTACCGGATGTATAATCATGACTCTCATGACATAGGACTGTGGTTTTGATACCAATGAAGCCAACAACCAACTATGATATTGTGGCATATTGTTGAGTTGCCACACACGTACACATACAAACTGCTACATGTTTCCATGCCTTGGTTATGGTGAAATTGTCAAAATCTAAATTAACATACTTTTTTATTCATTTTTTAATTTTTTTATAATTATCATCACACTCGTTAATGATCTACTACTATTAAGTCATATCATAATTGGTACTAAAAAGAAATTATTGCGGTTGGTGCTTCTCATTAAAATTTTTTAAAAATCATTAAAATTTTATCATCATAGATTATAATTATTCTATAATTTTTTTGAAGAAATAATTATTCTATAAATTATGAATTAATTATTGCGACTTTGATGTTTACCTATGAAACAACTCATAAAATAATACTCTTTTGTTGATAAATAATCATAATCATGATTCGAAGTTAAAATTAGTTTGATTAATCAAATTTAGAAAATTTTGGATGGGTATATAAATAATTCAAGCATCATGATTTATAAAAATCAAATTTTATGAGAGTAAATAATATAGTTTGAGCTGTTCTAATGATATATCTACTCGAAAGTCGATAAAAACATTTTCTACAATTTGAAATTTGTTGTATTTTTTTTTACACACTCATCATTATAAATAATAGACTTTGATTTTGCATAGCCAGTTATTATTTTTCCTGTTTTTTACATGTAGAATTTCAATTTAAAGGTGAAGATCTTTCCATGGAAAGCCTAATTTGCTGATTAGAGAGTTCCTATGAGAGACTTTGCCTCCAATAGTTTGAAAAGTTTAATAATTCGTGATGAGCAAATTACAATTTAGTCTACTAGCTTGAAACTAATTGCAGGCGGAATCAAAGTTTGCCGTAAATTACAATTTAGCCTACCGCTATTATAAAATTCCGTTAGAATTAATCGTTGATAGACAAAAAGACCAAAATGTCCTCATCATTTAATAATTTTTCAAAAGAAATTTAAAAACAATTAAAATTTTCATTTAATTAGAAAAAAAAATTAAAAATAAAAAAATCCAATCTCCAGATTGAATCTCCACTATCCATCTCACCAAATGGATGGTGGAGATCCAATTTGGAGATTGAATCTCCATAACCAAAAAAAAAGATTGAAAAAAAACTTCAACCGCCAATCCACTTCTTCTTCTTCTTCTTCTCCATCCGGAATATCATCAATAAATCATCATCAACATTATCAACAACAAATCTATCACCAAAAATCCCCTAAAAACCATCATTAACCTAAAAAATCATCATCAAACCATCACTAATCATCAACCTAAAAAATCATCATCTACCCATCACCACAAATCCCTTGAAAACCATCATCAACTTACCTGAAAATCAAACAAAAAACCAACCGAACATCAAATCAAACAAAAAATGAACAAATAATCATCAAATCAATCCAGATGAGATCTGAGTTTTGAAACGAATCCAGATTTGTTGGAAACGAGCCTAGATCTCACTGAGTTTGAACCCAGATAAAATCTAGGTTTGTTTCCAGATCTCATCTAGGTTCGATTTGAACCCAAATTAAGAAGAAGAAGAGACGAAGAAGAAGAAGAGAAGAGAAGAGAAAAAGAAGAAGAAGAAAAGATGAGCATAAGAGGAGAAGAGAAGACGAAGAAGAAGGTAAAGAGTATATGAACCTAGGTTCAAAGAAGAAGAAGAAGAAGAAAGAGAAGAAAGAGAAGAGAAGAGAAGAAGAAACATAAAAACCCTATGTCCTTCTAGTGCCTCTCATCTTTTTGGCCACCGTTCAGTGCCGTCAAGCTTGTGTCATGATCGGCGGTGACTCCTTTTGTCCTCTCTCGTCTCTCCGCCACCCAAGACCCCGGTATTGCTGGTTTGTATTTTCTATTTCTTTGTCTATTGTTTTGATGTTGCTGGTTTGGCGGTCATCTACTTTTTAAGTTTTAATTTGTCCTGTGGTTTCTCTGTGATTTCAATGACTGGAACCATTTTGAAGTCAGTAGTGAACTAGTCATCTTGGATTCTCATATATGGCTATGTTATAAAAATTTTTAAAATATCGGATTGCAGCTTGCAACTGTTAATGGCAACATAGTTTAATATAGATGCTAGTGTAAGGTTAAATACTAGCATTTGTATACTATCATTTGTATGTACGTTTTTCATTAATTGTGTTTGTTTGTGAAGTATTTGTCTCTGTCTTGTCTTGCTTTTAACATATCCATATGTGCTTATGATCGTGTACTTATTTTATTGACTTGGGATTTGAATGTCAATATTTGCTGAGACTGAGAGGTGTGTTTAAGAATTGTGTTTTTAATAATGTAGCATTATGAAAGAATCATGAAGTTGAGAAATCGTAAGGAACAGAAAAGAGGGAAAGACATCCTTAGCGGATTGCCAGATGATGTTCTTATTCTCATCGTATCGCGTCTCGAAACTGTAGATGCTGTTAGAACCTCCATTTTATCATCCATATGGAAGAATCTTGGAAGTCAATCTACAACCTTTACTTCACGTCCAATTTTATGGGGTCGAGAAGGATACTTCATTTATCAACCGAGCACTTAGCCTTTTGCAATCCAAAGCTATTCTAGATTCTCATCTCAGCTTTCTTTTTTCCATTGAAAGGTTTGGTGATACTTCTCTTATCAGCAAGTGGGTACACTATGCAGCTGAACACAATGTTTGTGAACTTACTTTGAACATTGATAATGATTACTGGGGATGTATTAGATTGCCTCAAAGCATTTTTTACTTTCAAATCACTCGTGAAGCTAACTTTGCGTTATGTGCATTTTGGTTATGATATTCCCAACTCCGCGGTGTGTTTTCCAAGTCTTAAAATTTTATATATCACTATTTGCATCTGGTCTAAGAATCCAGCTGCTGACCAAATGCTAAAACTGTTTCATAGCTGCCCAGTACTTGAAGATTTGACAATTGATGAAGTAATTTGGTGCAGTGAAATTGTAAAGACTTTTGAGATTACTCTGCCAACTCTTAGAACACTAAATACGCATGGGAAAGATTTCAACCTCCCCAAATTTCGTTATGTGCGAAACAAATTTGTGGTTAAAGCCCGTAATCTTGAGTACCTCTATATTTGTGAAGATTCTGCCTTTTCATCCTCTGTATTGGGCGAGACTCCCTTCCTAAGTAAGTTTTTCTGGTTAGTAAGATACGGGATATTCCACAGTATGTTTCTAAGGAAGAGCGTAATCAGCCAATGGAGTTTTTGAGTGGAATCACTTATACAAGGTCTCTATCATTGTCTATTCCTGCATCGAGAGTAAGCTTTTTTCCTTTAACATTTTTCTAATTTTAAGTTTGCATATTTTATATATCCTAATATTTGGTTTTTCCTTGGAGCTCACAAGATATTTACATCATAAAATGTTGAGTTTTTTAAGATTGATCATTGACTGTCATTGTATTTTCAATGAAGGTTTTAAGTTTCGCTTTGGATGGTAAGTTGCCAAGCTTTCCCATTTTGCTTCATCTGGAATTGGGAATTGAATCTTGTTTTGGCTGGAAACTACTTCCACACTTCCTCACAAATTCGCCTTATCTACAAGTCCTTAATTTGAAGCGAGTTAGAATTAATGAACAAATATATTTTTTTTAATTTGTTATTTTGCTTCTAATATGTGCAATATTCATGAAATTTAAGGTAAATACCATTGACATTGAGACTTAGGTTCTTCAATCAACACCAACAGATCCTTAAAACTTGCATACACAAGAAGAAAAGCTATCATAAAAGGGCGCCGGTGTTTATTCCAGTGTGTCCTCTCCAACGCTCAAGTTAGAGTTTGGTGGTGTTGAGGTCACGTTGGAACCAACGCCAGCGCTCTTTTATGATAGCATTTCTTTTTCTGTTTGCAGGTTTTAAGGATTTGTTGGCTTTGATTGAAGAACCCAATTCTTGACGTCAACAAATACATTTCATATATATTTATACATATACATTACGAAAACAAGTGATTTGCTTGAATATTGTTTGAAAGATATATTACTCAATATAAGTGATTGTTGTTGGCTAAGCAATTGTATTTAAGGTTTGAATCTTTAATATTTATAAGGATCATACAAAATTTGAGCTGTCCGAAGAACATCCGCTGTATGAACAACCTGGGCTGGATGATTTTGTTTGGTTTGACCTGGAGAGTGTGCCATCTTGTTTGTTGTTGCACATCAAAATGATTCAATTCGAAAATATGGTAGGGGAGTTTGATGAGGTAGAAGCAATCAGGTATCTATTGGAAAGTAGCAAAGTCTCGGAGAGCTTTTCGGTTCAGATGAAAAATTCCTAATTACAAGCGTGCGAAAAAGATCCGGAATCAAATTCTAATGTTTCCAAGGGGTTCCACCCTTTGTGAAATTAAATTTCTTTAATACTTGTGGGAAAATGGATCTTGGAATGCAAGTTGAAGTGAAGTGATATATATATTTTATCAGGATGCATATTTGTGCTATAGGCATATTCAATGTGCTGCATACATCCTGAAACCGTAAAGGTATATACTCTTTCGCGAAATAATTGCCTGGTAGATCTGGTAAGCACTGGATTGTTAAGATGTGTGACAAGATTTTATGAATATATGAAAGTGGCTCTTTTTTTTAGCAGAATGGAAATTGGTTTCATTTGTTGTTCTTGTTGCTGCATTTTTGATACATTAGGTATTCCAGGTTGTACGAAAAACAGTCAAGTGTGTGTGTGTGTGTCTCTATATATATAGAGTCTTTAAATGCGTCAACTATTAGCGTTATATATTTATTAACCTCCAGTCTTTTACCTTCACTCTGCAATATCTACCTCTTCCACGTTATGCTGTTAATATATTGAACTCCCCCAGGAGACGGTCAACTATAATGTCATGTCAAATGCATACACAGATCAATGCAAACATAGTACAACACATATTATACCTAGTATTTTCTTTCGAACGGTGAAAATATGAATTCAAGATATGTTCTTCTCTCTAGCTACTGCAATGTCAAATTCTGCACAATCTGTAACCTTTAAGTCATTTGATAACTTAATAGTGGCTACTTAAGTTAATTTTGTTAAACCTTGTCAGTGGCTCACAATATATAATGTATATATATTGACTTCTTGATTTGTTAAATTTGCATTGCTATGACATGCAGCCGTTTGTTGTGAATTATGATGCGTTCTTGATATATCATCTCATTGGCAGCAGCAAAATGTGATTGAATTAATGAAATTGCCTTTTGGCTCTACGGTAGGCCCTTTAATTGTCAATTGTTACATGGATGAAATGTATTGTTGAAGAAAAGGACTCTCCTTGAGTGCTTCTCATCCTAGTTGTTTAGTGGGTGCCACAACACAGTGGCAAGGTTCCTTTCACAATCACAGAGATTCAATCAAGCAAGTGCCTCATTGTTGGATGATTGCTCCTCTCTTACAAGCCATAGTCATTCAGACATATTACCACAGTCTGGTTTGTCATCTTATAATTAATCATAAATGGTTGTTCTATTTACTTTTTCTGAAAAATATCATTACAATTCATAGCCCTAGTTGTTTTTTGAGCTATCGGATCATCATATAATTAAAAGGTAGACTGGAAAGAAGCAGTAGTCCTAATTATTAAATCACTCATATATGTATATATATATCTATATAAGTTATTTTCTCTTTGGTACATACTGATATAGTATTCTCAATTTTTCTCTCTCTTCTTTTTCTTTTTCTCTGTCTCTTTTTTTTTTTAATTTATTTATCAACAATTTTTCAATTATTAGTAGTTAAATTTAATTATTTGCAGTTGTTTTTGAATTAATCAATAATCATTTATGATTAATTATTAATTTCATATATATATATATTATTATTATAGAGAGAGAGAGAGATATTTTTTATTCTCATACATGTTTCTCCTTTACTTCCCTTCATCTTGCAATTAATAAAGTGAACTAATTTCTATTTATTAGATGATTATCATTCAGCTAAGAATTTATTTTGGTAGTATTTTGTATTTAACTTAATAATCTAATTGATGAATTTAAGAGATATTATCAAAATAACTCCCCGAATCAAAACTAATATTAAATCATTCCTGGTTTTCAAATTATTATCTGAAAAATCCCAAATGTTAGTAGGTTAGTGGTTTTCGTCCAAAAAATGATAGATCTGTTAGCGTGTAAGCGTATTTAGGTAATTGCATTTAACAAATATGAATTGGGACAGTTGGATTGAATTTATAATATTTTCAATTATTAAATAAGTTAAAAAAATAATTGAACAAATCAGGAAGGGACACATGTAAACAATAAAATCTCCACCCACCACTAAAACCTCATCCCATCAACACAAGACCATCTTGACTCTTGTTTTGAGTCCAGGAAAATCTCGTGAAAACTATGATCTTTTTTATTGAAATATAAATTTAATAAAAACCTTTTAGAAAAATTTTCATAAATTTCTAATTTCTTGGATTCCAAATCTTATTGAAATAAAATCACTTATATGGATAAATTAGACATCCAGATTTTCCGTTCAAACATCCTGAATTTTTTCCCCTATTTTCTTCTTTCTAATAATTATTATTGTTTTTTGAACTTGCACACATTATTATTATCATAACTATTTTAATTAAACCGAGTTGTTTTATGGTAGGTAATATTAGATTATTTAAAAACTATATCAAATATATAAATGATATGATATATAAATTATTAACATAATATAAATAACAAGATAACTTTGTAAGTTATATATCGTGAATAATTCATAAGTCACATCGAAATTTGGACAAGTTTTAGGCAACCTAACATAACTAGTTGGTTTAATAGGGTTGAAATTTGGAAAAACCGATATTTCAAAAAAGAAATTCATATTCATCAAGAACCGTGTGAATACTTCTTTCAAAAATAAACCATGTGGCCACCATTGCCATTTGCCATTTGACATCAATAATTGAAGTTTGTAATAATTATTTGGATCTGAATTTCTTTTGTGGATGAATATTTCTGAGACCTCGATTGTTTATAACACCAGTTTAATTAAGGGCATATATCTATTATATTTATGTACACTCTCCTATAAGAATTAGTACTAACATTAATTGCATAAAGTTGAATTCACATTTTGTGACCTTTAATGTATAAATTTTAAGCTACTAAGTAGAATTTAAAAACTAAATTTTGTAAATTTGAAGAAATACAAATACATACAATAAAGAGAATTAAAAAAAATGTATATAATTATAAGATATATGATTATAACTTAAAATAAATGTTGAAGTTGATACAACACAAATACATAAAAAGTGCTGATTATTGATAAAAAAAAAAAGAAGCAAGAGTATTTTTTATGTTTAAGTTATTTAAAAGCCATGTGGACACGACCTATTACAATATTACTCTTAATTGGGATTCGATAAATTTCAATCCAATCCCTTGTTGATTGTTGCAAAGAATTGGATCGGGATTGGATAAATTTTAATCCAATCTCTTGTTTGGTGGTCGTATTGGATTGAATTTCTCCAATCTTGTGCAACCATTTATCCCATGTTGGTGGGATAAATTTAACCCACCAATTTGGTGGGTTAAATTTATCCCACTAACAAGGGACTTTTTTTTTTAACTTTTTTTTTTTTAATTTCCTTTCTTACATTAATTATATAAAACATCAAATTTATTTTTAATATTATTTTTATATATTTTATTAAAATATTAAAGAATAATATATTTCGATTTTAAAAATAATTTTAATGAGTTACATTTTACTTTTTAAAGGAATATTAAAATATGTTTAGTTTTATTTTATAAAAATAATAAAATACATAATTATTTTTTGTCTAATCTCATACTAGATCAAACAATGGATAATATTATTTTTAATCCTATTGCAAACAATATCAAACAGATCACAATATTAATTTATCTAATCCAATTCAATTCAATCAAATCTCATCAAAATAATTCAATTCAATTCAATCCAATCTCACATGCAAAAAAATCTTCATCTGAAACCTAGATGAACCTTCATCTGGGTTCGACAACCTAGATGAAATGAAGGTTTATCTAGGTTCGAACCCAGATGAAGAGCGACAGCAGTGGAGATGAAGAAAGAAGGAAATTGAGGGATGAACTGAGGGATGAAGCGTGTCGGCAACAAAGATGAACCTATATGTTAATGTGAGAGAGAATGAAAATAAGGACAACAATGGTGGCAGAGAGAGGAGAGGAGACTCAGGGATCAAGATTGATTTTAGCTCAAGATATAGGGATTACTTTTTTTAATTTTTAAATTTGTTTTCAAATTAATCTCTACTATCCACCTTAAGATGGATGGTAGAAATCTGATGAAAAAAATTATTTATTTATTTTTTTAAATTAATCTATGTTGTCTATCTTAAGAAAGACCTTGGAGATCTTATTAAAAAAAGTTTATTTTCTAATTTTTATCTAAATTTTTATTTTTTTAAATTAATCTTGACCATCCATCTTAAGATTTATTTTAATTTATTTTAAAATTCTTAAAATTTATTTTAAAAGAAAAATAAAAAAAATAATATAAATAAGGTCAAAAGATAACTTTGCCCCTCAACCAATTAACTCTAAAGGAAATAGACAAATGGCGGGTGGATGATTTGTAATAAATGTCAAAAATTTGCCCTGTTTGAACATATTTTTCAACTGAATAACTAAATATAATTTGCTCCAAAACAAATATTAATTGAAAATTAATTTTTGATTCAAGTTGATGACTATCAAACTAAAATAATCATGAGAAATTTTTAAAATAGACTATATATCATTTTGAGAAAACTATGTGGACCCACCAATATATATATATATATGAAGAAAATTGTTAGTTGGACATAATATCTTGATCGATATTTACTAAACAAATATAAATATGAAGATAGAAAAATTCTTTGCATCGATGAATAAAATAAATTTAAGAAAAATTCTCTGCATTTATGAGTAAAAATAAATTTATATGTACTTGATCGATCATATAACACATAATAGCTGCTTTTGGTGCTCATAAGGAAATTAACAAAAGAAAACAAAATTTGTTAGTGATATGTATACTATATGCCAAAAACTCATATTTTTGAATTTACTAAGATTATACACTATCATACTTCAAGTTAAAAACTAATAAAAACTAATAATTATCTACTGAGGAAGAGTGTAGGCAAAATATGTGTAAAAAATGAGATAGGATTCTCTCTTAAAGCTTTTTATAATCTCATGATATACCACCATAAAAAATAATGGATGGTTAAAATTGTTATACTATTTCTATCTCATGCATAACTTAAAAACAAACGTTATTCGTTTTTACTCTAAAATGAAACTTTAATCCTTTTTAAAAAAAAAAAAAACATTTAACCCCTTGAAACATTTCATATACAACATCAGATATATATTTACGTACGTGAAATGTTTTAATCAAGAAACATTTTATATAGGTGAAATATTTTATGTACAAATTACTTGTGACTATTCACTTATGTGAAATGGACAAAATCGAGTGAAGTTTTGTTTGATACTAGAAATGAATAACTTTATTTATTGGGCCACAAAAATATTTCTACTTTGTTAATGCTTAATCTTCCTTTTTACAAAAAAAAAAAAATCCAATTTCTTACAAATCATTCTATATCTTATGGGATAGTTGTGAACTTCCTTACTACTTACTACATCATTCGAACAACATTTTCGACAATATTTTACTTACCAATAGTTACAATAGTAATTCATAAGTAATGCTACATCGTTCCAATATTTATTCAAACATATGAAAACAAAGTAAATTTTGATTTTCTTTTGGCAAAAGCATAATGCTCTTTTGGTTGTTGATATGTTTATTTTAGAAAAATGCATTTGTTTTTATGGTTAAGACTTAAAGACTCACTATGTCCCTTCTTATTAAATATAGCTTTGTTTCTTAATTGATTAACTTTCATAAGATTTACTTAAGGAAAATTATTGTAGCCTACACTGGTGTTGAATCTGTCCCTGATTATACAATTATTTTTATATTATAATTCAACTTATGATTGTTGTAGCCTAAATTGTCATGTGAAGATTTTCAATTCCTTCGGACGACCCTTTCCTTAGGTAGGACAATTATCTACTGCAAGCCTACAACTCCACCTGCAAAACAAATTAAAACCCTCGTTAAGGTGGCTTGAAGGTTGTCTCAGGGAGAACTTTCTGATGCTTAAGTCAATATTTATTTGTGATTATTTTAATGAGTGTGTATTCTCTAAGAACTAACTAACCCACTAATAAAGCGTTAAATCAACTTTTATAAGGAGACAAAAACTTACTTTTCAGGTGTCGTGATGCATACGATGACACTTGTCACTTGTTGCTTGAATCATTTTCGTGTTGACAGTTATTCGCTCCATGCTGGACATTTATCATTGATATACTGGAATAGTTTTCACAAAGGTCGATGTCCCCTGCCTTTAAATTCCTTCAGCTGACTTCTTTGTTCACCAAGTTTGAGAGCTTCTTTGGTTGTAAAGGCAAGTTTCTTTCCTTTGATGACTGGTTATACTAATTGTATAGTTTAGCGTATCATCCAAACTTCACCTTCGCTTGAAGTTTGCATTGTATGCCACGTGTCCTATTTTTGTTATGCTAATGTGTCTACTTCTCATTGGGTCTATCTTGCACCCATACAATGATATTATTTAAATAATTTTAGTTGGATAATGCGACATATTTATTTGGATAGTTTAGCACTAATAGCTAGTGAGGTTACTCTACTACCATTTTCACACTCCATAAGCCTATAAAGGATGTAAAATGAAAGAAATGCTCTCCATCACTTAAAAAAAAAAATGGTCGGTTACTACTTTAGTGAGATGGCTGAATTTAGAGCTAATTTAATGTGTGAATGATATGTGGGTTTGTGTCATCAACCCTTGCTCTTATTTTTCAACATGTGCTTTGACAAATTTTCAAACCATTAGGAAAAAAACACTTTGTAGGAGATGAAAATATACTTAATGAAAATTAGAAAAAATGACCCATTAGAATAGTAAAAATTTGTTTTTGGCCTAAAAACTAAAGTTATTCACTTAACTTCAAACAAAATTTCGTTTATTTTGTTGATTTCATGTAAGTGAACATTTCACATGAAATATTGCACATGAAATGTTCTTATCTATATAAAATACTTTTTGATGAAAATATTTCATATACATGAAATAATTTCACCTATGTGAAGTGTTTCCTTATGAAAATATTGCAAATGAAAAATTTTCTGAGAAAAATATTTTATATGTGATGTCCATGAAATATTTGATGTCCATAAAATATTTCTTGATAAAAACATTTCACATGCATTAAATATTTTATATGCAAAGTTGTACATGAATCATTCCAAATGGTTGATGATGCGAACCTCTTATATATAAGATATGACACTCACAGTCAAATTAAAATACAATCCCCAAAAAAGATTAAAACAGATTTATAAAAGAAAATAAATTTGACCCGTTGATTATATGACATCAAGAACCAAAGGTATAAAGAACTTTGACCCAATGATTATAACTCAATCAAGAACCAAAATTATAAAAGAATGATATTGACGTCACTCTCAAGACATAGATAAGAAGGTGGGAGATAAGTCATTTTTTATCGCTACAAGTATAGCTTGATATGATCACACGTTCATGAATGACAAAAAAGAAAATTCATTCTCTCAATTAAACATAATAGGTTTCATCATCAATGATATATTTGCTTAGGGTTACAAGCCTTTTTAATAAACTACAAAATAAAACCCTAACCCCCTAACAGTTGGGTTTAACTAAACACATCCACTTAGATTTAAATTAAATTAAATGTTTCAGCCCAAAAAGTCTATCATAAAATTAAATAGACTAAGCTAAATTAAAACCAAATCCATTGTCCAAATTAGGCTCAAATTAATTCAAACAAATAAATACTAGCCCAATTTGCATCCAATTAAAGCTCAACAAAGTTCAGTTGCCTTCAAGAATCAGCCCGAATGCCTTCAATTGTGTTGTTGTCCAATTATCTCGTTGTCCTCCATGATTGTTATCTTGGTTTCCATTAGTTGAAAAATGTTAAAAATGATTTCATTTGGAAATGAAGATGAATAACTTTTCCTTTTGTATTAAAAATAAAATTTTCATTTTCAGTTGGACTAAAAGTAAAATTATCCTTTAAATTTAATATTAAAATATTAAATAATATTTAATTCAAACAAATTTGAATCAATACATCTAATTCTTTTTATTTTTATTTTTAATTAATTAATTAATTAATTTGTAACTAATATTCTATGGGTTGTGACTGTGAGTAGTTGACTTGTAATGTGACCGAGAGGCACATCAAAAAGTTGGAGAATTAGACCTTATTTTATAAGACATGACCTTAGAGACACCAAGGTCATTTTAGACCTCATGGTTTGGTGTGTGGCATTCTCATTTGTGAACATAAAAGACATGAAAAAATCGTTATCATTAACTTCTAAGTCTTCAATACTCACCAGCCTTTCCTCTCATTCTAATATCTATCATCTTCAATAGAGAAAATATATATATATATTATAGAACATACTGTTACATTTTCTATTTCAATTTTAATATGTAACAAATTTTATTACGTAATAAATTTGGTTGAATAACAAAATTACAACTTGTATTAAAAAATAATAATAATAAAAAATAAAACAAAACAAAATTACAACCAAAGATGTTGATGCAGTCAAGTTTTTTCCTATCGATGATAAAATGGATGTTCAACTTTGTAGTCTTTTACAATAACATCAAGTATCTCTAGCTTCTATTCATTTTATTTTTCTAACTTACGATGTAACTTTTATCAAAAGAGAGGATAAAGTAATCTAATTGAACTCACATTAAAACGTGTAGGAACCAATTTAATTAACCGATTTAATTAAACTGAACCAAATCATTCAATATTCACTTAATATATATTAGGAACCATTTTTTTTTTCCAAGTTTGGTTCAACATAAAACTGCACCACCTTTAGAATTGACATGAGATTAAATATATACTATTCGCAAAACAATCACCTTCATATTTTCATGATGAGGAACACACCACCATTTAATATAAATAATTGTGTAACGACCGGCCCCGGCCTCGGCTAGCAACCGACAGGCCAAGTTGGGGCTCGCCCCAAGGTGGCTAGGACCAACCACCTGTCAGGTACTGTCCCTTGGTCCCCATAAGGATTTTTTGGCCTTGGCCACACCTCTCCCGTTACTCGAACCCAGAACCAGAGGACCTTATTAGTAATTGGAAAGAATGGCGAGTACCATCTGAGCTAGTAGTTCAGATGGTACTCGTCATGCTTCCCAGTTACTAATAAGGTCTTCTAGTTATGGGTTCGAGTGGCGGGGGAGGCATGGCCAAGGCCAAAAAACCCATGTGGGGACCAGGGGACAATACCTATCAAGTGGTCAGTCCTAGCCGCCCAGGGGAGAGCCCCAACCTGGCCGGTCAGTATTCGACCGTTACATAAAAAAACACCTTTTTATGCAACAGTTAGCCCTGGCCTCTACTGGCGACCGACCGGCCAGGTTGGGGCTGGCCTCCGGGCCGCTAGGACTTGACCATCTGGTAGGTACTGTCCCTTGGCCCCCACAGGGGTTTTCTGGCCTTGGTTATGTCTTCCTCGCCACTCGAACTCAGAACCAAATGATCTTATTACTAGCTTAGATAGTACTCGCCATGCTTCCCAGTTACTAATAAGATCCTCTGGTTCTGGGTTTGAATGGCGAGAGAGGCGTGACCAATGCCAGAAAACCCCTATGGGATCCAACGGATAGTACCTGCCAGATGGTCAGGTCCTAGTTGCCCAGAGGAGAGCCATAACTTGGCCGGTCGGTCGTTGGCCGAGGCTGGGGCCGACCGTTACAAATTAAGTATCCACCTTGACTTTAAAAAGTCAAGAGTTTAAGTCTCATCTTTATTAGTCTCTACTAGATCTCTACCATCTATTTTAAAATAAATAATGGAGATTAATTTTGAAAAAAAAAAAAAAAAAAACATCTTAAAAGTTTTTTTTTTTTTTTTAATTGGATCTCCATCTCACATCATCTTCAAATACATCCAAACCTAACATCATCAGTCATCTACAATAATACAGTCATTTTATAAAAGAAAAGATTAAAATAATAATAGCATATCAGCATGACAGCATTAGAGTAATCCTAAATATATTTTCCCAATATACTTTCTTACCATACTTTTTGTTTAATGTAGAAAGTTGTATAAAATCTATTATACATTTTATATTTTAAATATAAAATCTACCCTTACAAAAAATATAATTTATTTTTATGTCATTTTCAATCGCCTTTAGAGAGCTTTGAATTACGTAATCAAATTTTATTACGTAATAAATTTGATTGAATAACAAAATTACAACTTGTATTAAAAAAACAAAAAAACAAAATAAAACAAAACAAAATTACAACCAAAGATGTTGATGCAGTCAAGTTTTTTCCTATCGATGATAAAATGGATGTTCAACTTTGTAGTCTTTTACTATAACATCAAGTATCTCTAGCTTCTATTCATTTTATTTTTCTAACTTACGATGTAACTTTTATCAAAAGAGAGGATAAAGTAATCTAATTGAACTCACATTAAAACGTGTAGGAACCAATTTAATTAACCGATTTAATTAAACTGAACCAAATCATTCCATATTCACTTAATATATATTAGGAACCATTTTTTTTTTCCAAGTTTGGTTCAACATAAAACTGCACCACCTTTAGAATTGACATGAGATTAAATATATACTATTCGCAAAACAATCACCTTCATATTTTCATGATGAGGAACACACCACCATTTAATAGAAATAATTGTGTAACGGCCGGCCCTGGCCTCGACTGGCGACCGACAAGCCAAGTTAGGGCTCGCCCTAGGGCGGCTAGGACCAACCATTTGTCAGGTACTGTCCCTTGGTCCCCATAAGGATTTTTTGGTCTCCCGCCACTCGAACCCATAACCAGAGGACCTTATTAGTAATTGGGAAGAATGGTGAGTACCATCTGAGCTAGTAGTTCAGATGGTACTCGTCATGCTTCCCAGTTACTAATAAGGTCTTCTGGTTCTGGGTTCAAGTGGCGGGGGAGGCGTGGCCAAAGCTAGAAAACCCATGTGGGGACCAGGGGACAGTACCTACCAAGTGGTCAGTCTTAGCCGCCCGAGGGAGGGCCCCAACCTGGTTGGTTGGTATTCGACCATTACATAAAAAAACACCTTTTTATGTAATAGTTAGCCCCGGCCTCGACTGGAGACCGACCGGCCAGGTTGGGGCTCGCCTCCGGGCCGCTAGACTTGACCATCTGGTAGATACTGTCCCTTCGTCCCTACAAGGGTTTTCTGGGCTTGGTCATGCCTTCCCCACCACTCGAACTCAGAACCAAATGATCTTATTACTAGCTTAGATAGTACTCGCCATGCTTCCTAGTTACTAATAAGATCCTCTGGTTCTGGGTTTGAATGGCGAGAGAGGCATGACTAATGCCAGAAAACCCCTGTGGGATCCAAGGGATAGTACCTGCCAGATGGTTAGGTCCTAGTCGCCTAGAGGAGAGCCTTAACTTGGCCGGTCGATCGCTGGCCGAGGCTGGGGCCGACCGTTACAAATTGAGTATCCACCTTGACTTTAAAAAGTCAAGAGTTCAAGTCTCATCCTTATTAGTCTCTACCAGATCTCTACCATCTATTTTAAAATGAATAATGGAGATTAATTTTGAAAAAAAAAAAAAAAAAACATCTTAAAAGTTTTTTTTTTTTTAATTGGATCTCCATCTCACATCATCTTCAAATACATCCAAACCTAACATCATCAGTCATCTACAATAATACAGTCATTTTATAAAAGAAAAGTTTAAAATAATAATAGCATATCAGCATGACAGCATTAGAGTAATCCTAAATATATTTTCCCAATATACTTTCTTACCATACTTTTTGTTTAATGTAGAAAGTTGTATAAAATCTATTATACATTTTATATTTTAAATATAAAATTTACCCTTACAAAAAATATAATTTATTTTTATGTCATTTTCAATCGCCTTTAGAGAGCGTTGAAAATCTCCGGTTGTTCTTCTTCCTTGAGTTATTATTATTATTATTATTGAAATATTCTTCCTTGAGTTATTTTATCGTACATTGTTACATTCAATACAAAACACTCCGTGTTTTCACATTTAACATAAACCGGCTCTCCTTAATTAAGTATATCTTAGCAGAAATTTCAAAAAAAAAAAAAAAAAAAGAATAAAGTATCTCTTAGCACTTTCAGAAAAAAAAAATATATATATATATCTCTTAGCAGAAAATAACAAAAAGTTGTCATGCCGACTACTAGCTAAGTATCTGGAATCTTCGATTCACTTCTTAATTTATGAATTAAATGATTGATTGTCGTGATGAATAATCGCCATGGAGTATGCAGAATCAAACTTGTGGGTGGCTGTACTGAGAGGTTCCAAAATTAGCTCGACAAGACGCAAGAGTCTGATCTCTGTAACTGCTTAGTAGGGCAAAGTTAGATTGATCTATCCCCAATAATTTCTTAACAACAAATTAATAATAATAATAAATTATTTATAATGAAAAGTCAATAACACCCTTAATTTAATAATAATTTTATAAATTAAAAAATTTAAATTTCAAATAAATTATTAGTTTATAAAATTATTAGTAAATTAAGAATATTATTGACTTTTCATTATAAAATAAATAAGTGATTATTTCATAATTATAAAAAATCTTAAATGCACACTATTATAAATAAATATTCTATTTCTAAATATAAATATAATTCTCAGTAAATCTTTTTTTTATAATATAAATAAATATTATATAATTAAATCATAAATCATAATTTATAATCAATAAATCAATAGACTAATTAAATAATTTTTCTCTGATAATAATTAAATAAATAAAATCTGAAATTTAAATAATTATAATAAATCAATTTAATTAAAATAAACTATTCAGGAATTTAATTAACTAACAAATAATTAATTTATGATAATCCATAAATAATAAAATATGAAATATATAACTATAAATAATTAATTCAATTTAAATAAAACAATCGAGTCACGAATTAAATTTCAAGCTCTATTTCGAACCAATAGCATTTGTGTTCTCCTTGGGTTCTTCCTTGCCTAAAATTAACATAAGATCCTATTTAAAACTAATAAAATCAAATCGAAAATTGAATCTGAAACTGAAATTATTGCACACCAAATCAATTTGAAATCAGCCCCAAAATATTTTTATTGTTTTCTTTTTCCTTCCTTCGGCTTTCAATTTATTTCCCTTCAGCTGAAATTTTCTTTGGTTTTGAATGGAATGGCTTTGTCACCTATTGCTTATAAATATATATATATATATATATAATAGTGGCTTGATGTGGTCTATATATATATATATATGTATATATATATATAAAGGGAAAATTACACTAAAGTACCTTCACATATCACATTATTACATCAATGGTGTGAGTTTATCGTTAATTACAGGTAAATACCCTACTGTTAGTTGACTAAGTCAAACTTAACAGTTTGACAACATTTTTAGAATGAAATGACACATATGCCCTTATCATCTCTGTTCTCCTTTCTCATCTGCTTCTTGTTCATCATCTTCTTCTGGGCATTTGGGTTTGAACCCATATTCGACTGGGTTCACAGTCATGAACCCATCAAACCATCACGAAATCCTTATCACCCTGAATCACGCATCCTCCTCATCACCACACAATCACCAAAAATACAAAAGTTTTGAACCCAGTTTTTTCAAACCATGACTGTGAACCAACCATTACCACACAATCATTACACAATCAAGCAACCAACCATTACCAACCACCCACCACCACGCAAAAAAGAAAAAAAAAAACAAGAACAGAAGATGACGAAGATAACCAACCAACAGTTCTGGGTTCGAAGGGTTCGATTTGAACCCGGATCTGGGTTCGAATTCGAACCCAGATGTGGGTTCGAATGGAACCCAGATCTGGGTTCAAAGGAACCCAGAAACTGGGTTCGAATTCGAACCCAGTTCTGGGTTCCATTCGAACCCAGAAACTGGGTTCCATTCGAACCCAAAAACTGGGTTCGAATGGAACCTAGAACTGGGTTCGAAGGAACCCAGAAACTGGGTTCGAAGGAACCCAGAAACTGGGTTCGATTCGAACCCAGTTTCTAGGTTCCTTCGAACCCAGTTCTGGGTTCCATTAGAACCTAAAGAAGAAGAAGAGCAGAAAAAGAAGAAGAAGAAGAAGAAGACTAGCAGAAGAAGAAGATGATGATGATGATGAGCAAAAGAAGAAGAAGAAGTAGGAGAGAGAGAGAGATTTTGTTTTTTAGAGAGAGAGAGACATTTTGTTTAAATAATATCCCAAATATTATTTGATATATAAAAAGATCAATTTACCCTTGAGCATTAATTTTACCGTTAATTGATCGTTAGTCAAACCAAGTCAAAGGTATTTATGTGTAATTTAGATAAAACTCGCATCATGATTATAATAATTCGATAGGTCCGGGTACTTTAGTGTAATTTACCCATATATAAAAGATAAAGCATGACAACACTTGGATAAATAATAGTGGCTTGAGGTGGTCTGCATATATATATATATATATATTGGCCTGAGGTGGTCACCACACACACATATATATAGTGACCACCTCAAGCCAATATATAGAATATATATATATAGTGGTCACCATATATATTATTAACCCAAGTGTTGTCATGCTTTAACATGCAAAGCATGGTCAAGCAACACCTGTTTTATTTATATATACCTGTTTTAAAATTCTACTGGGTTGATTGGATTGGAGCCTTACAATATAAGTCACAGCAAAACCGATGAAACCGAAGCGATACGATCCGATCGAATTCACTTTATCTTGACTCCATCCCCAAAATCAGAGCTGCTCGTTTCGCACGGACAAAAACAGAGATTTTGTACATGTAAATCAGATTTGGTATCAATCGTCCATCTCTTTGGAAAGCAATAGTAGAAGAGAAAATGGCAAGTCTTCGGGTCATCTCAACCAGCACAGTCTGCGCGTCAAGTCACAAAGAACCAAACCGTAGGATTGACTTAACTCCATGGGATCTTCAGCTTCTCTTGCTTGGTCCCATCCAAAAGGGACTTGTCTTCCACAAACCAAAACCTGATCCTTATGCAACCATAATCGACCACCTTCGAACATCCCTTTCACGTACTCTAGACTTCTTTCTACCACTAGCTGGTCGTTTTGCCACCATTGAAAATGGAGATGAAACAACATCGTTTTTCATAGATTGCAACAATGCAGGTGCCGAGTTTGTACATGCTGTAGCTGATGGCGTTTCTGTTTCTGATATAATCGAACCAACTTACGTCCCTGATCATATAGTCTACTCTTTTTTCCCACGAAATGAGGTTAGAAACTACGAGGGTACCTCCAAGCCGTTGCTGGCAGTGCAGGTCACTAAGCTTGTGGATGGTATCTTCATTGGCTGTACCATCAATCACGCTGCTGTCGATGGCACATCTTTTTGGCACTTTTTCAATTCCTGGTCTGAAATTTCCCGAGGTTTTGATTCCTTATCTAAGCCTCCAGTTCTTGAACGCTGGCTTCTTCCTGATACCGATTATCCCATCCGCATACCTATCTTCAAGAAGGAACAACTCCAGCATAGGTTGGTTCCACCACCTTTGCAACGAAGAGTTTTCCATTTCCCAGCTGAAAGTATAGCGAAACTCAAAGCAAAGGCCAATGCTGAGATTGGTACAGACAAAATCTCATCTCTTCAAGCACTCCTATCTCATATCTGGCGATCTGCTGTCCGCAATAAAACATCGGAACCCAATCGAGAGACGAGTTTTCTAATCTTAATAGGTGCTAGACAAAGATTTCAGCCACCATTGCCACAAGAATACTTGGGAAATGCAGTTCATTGTGGGTTTATAACCTTGAAAGCAGGCGAGGTACTTGATCAAGGACTTGGTTATGTGGCTTTGCAGATAAACAAGATGATTGCTATGCACACAGAAGAAGAGCTAAGGAAGTACTTGGAGACATGGAAAGAAAATCCGATGATAGTAGCACCGGGCAGTCTTACAAGTAATGGTTTTGGCGCAAGTAGTTCGCCGAGGCACAATGTTTACGGTACTGACTTTGGGTGGGGAAGGCCTATTGCAGTCAGAAGTGGGCCTGGGAACAAATCTGATGGGAAGATAACAATTTATCCCGGAGCGAAACAAGGGAGCATAGACATTGAAGCTTGCCTTTCGCCTGAAGCATTGCAAGGTATGGGTAACGATGCAGAATTCATGGATGCTGTACTCACCACCACCTAATCTTTAGTTAAACGCATTTAGTTTGTGTAACCATCTGGCTTATGGATTCTTTGTTGAAGGTTATATGCTGTTGTTTTGCAATGGCATGGTTATTAAATATTAATTATTGATTAATATTAGAAAAAAAATTAAAAAAAAAAACAAACAAACAAACAACACATGTTCTACGACTGGCAGTTCAGGTCTGGAGTCTTGCTGCGAATTCATCTGACCCTTCTCTTTACTCAAGATCTCTCCTTCGTCTGGAGCAGATTGATCTGTTATGATCTCCACCACAATAGAGATTTGCTACCGCTGGTGGCGGTTGGCACGGGCGGATGTTGTTTTTTCCTTTTTTTTTTTGTTAAAAATTTATTTGATTTTTAATTTCGATTTTTAGTATTGAATATCAT
The DNA here is from genome assembly GCA_021234005.1 of Nephelium lappaceum. Lineage (NCBI taxonomy): Eukaryota > Viridiplantae > Streptophyta > Magnoliopsida > Sapindales > Sapindaceae > Nephelium > Nephelium lappaceum. The sequence continues at coordinate 8,323,136 of CM037996.1, forward strand.
CAATCATCATATAATAAAATAAAAGGGAAAATTACCCAAAACTCACTTGCAAATTTGATATTTACAAGTGCGCATAACTTTTTTATTTTTTTACAACGTCCTCCCCTGACGAATGGGTTGATTGGAGTTGACCATGACGTTGGTCACTTTGACCGTTTAAAAGGTGTTGAAAGGCAAAATTACCCTTGACTATTTTTAGATGGTTGTGTGTTGATTTTGTAGTCAAATGAAATTACCTATATGCCCTTAGCATGAAACTCCTTAGAAAATCATCTTCAATCTCTCTTCCCTCTCATTTTCAACCAAAATCATCATCAATCCAGCAAAATCATCAACATCGATTACTAATTTAAAATTATCATTGACAGGACTCATCCCAGCTCCTTTCTCTAGTCGAGGAAGATCTCGTGAAAACTGAGATCTTTTTTATTGGAATCTAAAATTCCTAAAAACCTTTTAGAAAAATTATATTAAATTTGATAGTCACTTTATAAAATTTAATTTGAACCAATCAAAATTATGTACATTTCTGGTGGACCCATTTACTGAATATATAAAATATTTATAAAATACTTTAGAAATGATATTTCATCTGTAAAACTATTCTAGAAACACATTTACTAAATCTAGTAAATAAAAAAAATAATATACACAAATATAAGTGTTCATCATCATATAGCTCTTCTCATGATCTGCAATAATTTGCATAAATCTGCAATGGATATTTGAAAAAATCGTTTTTATAAAAAAGTGAGCGCTAACGTCTAGTAAGTGGATATAATTTTTCTAAAAGTATTTTTAAATAAAACAAAACATATTTAAGGTAATAATAAATGTAAGCCATTGATTTATATTTACGGTTTCCCTAGTGATAATCCTTAAGTGATAATTGGAAACCTTAAATGATTAATGAAAATGTCCAAAGAATGTAGGGAAATTTTAGAAATTGATTAAACCCAATTGGAGAATAAGTAGAAGGGTAAAATGGTTATTTTCATTTAAGTCCTTATAAGCTAGTATGATAAAGGACCAAATTGAAAATAAATTTTCATATTAGCGATCAAATTTGAATTAAGCAAAGATAACAGATAATAACCAAATTTTTAATGACGCAATTGTCACATTTGAAAATGTTAGGGTATTTAAAGTTGAATTTTTCCACCTAACCACAAAATCGCCACAAATCGTGAGACAAAAAGAGGCAAAACCGAGACAGACTTGGGTGAGTTCAGCTAAGCTTGGAGAAGGGTGGATCAAGTGGTTTCAGCCAATTTTTGAGTTCCAAACCAAGAGTTCAAGCTATTCTAAGCTAGAAGACCAAGTCTAAAACAAAAATCAAGCCAAAAATAGGTAAGTTTCATGAGTTTGAACTTGTTTGAATGATGTTAAGTGTTGATGTTTGAGTTGGTTTTTGATGGGTGTTTTCATGTATATCATGATTTGAGTTATAAGAGACCTAAAGCAAGAATAAAAATTAGTGAAACCATGTAAGATTTCTAAGCTAGGGTTTATATGGGAGAAACCCTAAAGTTTGAATTGATGATTTGTTTAAATGAGATAAGTTGTTTGTTAGGTGTTTAATGAAATGACAAAGGGATTAATCATGGAAAAATTGAATGAAATGAACTTGATATATATAAAGGCATAAAAGGGCATAGTTAGGGGTATGTAATGCCAATGAAATCTAAGAGTTTTAAGCATGATTCCATGTTAAATTTATGTTAGATAAACCTATGATACACTCATGAAAGTGTTAGAAAACAATATAGACAACATTCACTTAGTAGCCCAAATGAAGGGCATTGATGGGTATTATATAATACCACTTCCTCTATGTGTTTAAATGCATTGAATGAGTATAATTGAGTGTGAATAACATTAAAGGAAAGAGAATTGAGATTAGGAATGAAAAAATGCCAAAATTGCCCTTAAATTAGCGTCGAAAAAATGATGTTTTAGCTAGAAACCTTCACCTAATGGTCGTTTCTTTTCGGTTTGATTTTTGGACCAACTTAAGTGCGAGTTAAGGAGATGAATGGAGCAAGAATTAAGGAAAGAAAATCAATGGGGAAGTCCCTACATACCATTCGGCCAAAAGGTGTCCAAAATGGGTGATTTTCGTTTCAAGCATCGGAAAATTATTTTGTGTATATGGGTGTGTTCCTAGGTGAGAATAAATAAGAATTATGGAAACAAATCGAAATTTTAAAACTTGGGTTAAGTAGAAACCAAGTAGAAAAGCCTTTTAGTGAAAATACCCTTCAATGAGTTAATTGAGTTAAAAGCTATGTAATAAGTTTTATGATGTTAAAATTTGTATATTCTAAGCTAGAATGTGACGTGTGGGTGAAGAAGAAGCAAGAAGGGCAAGAGAAGACCATTGAAGAGCCTTAAATCAAGCTTGAGTTTCAAGTGAGTGCTACACTTTATGTTTCAAAGTGTTTGTAATTGATTTGTATAGTTTATTTTGTATTGAAAAGCTTAAAGAAAAGTTTTTATGAGATTCGAGCTGGGCGTTAGCGCTTACTCTTTTATATTTTAAAACCATTTTTTAGGCAACCGTCAGGTCTCGAAAGAAATTTCTGAACAAGAAGATGTGGGCCACTCGATCAAATGATGCAAGAAAATCATATTTTGATGTTGTACATGTCTTTTGTATCTTTCATGACATGTAATCATACGTGTGTTTACTGTACTATATTTTAATGTTGTAAAATATTTGATTTTCCATCTGTTTCGCTTATATTGTTGTTTTTGAGTTTACAAATGATATAAACATACTTTATAATTATGTTTTCATATGAAAGCTAGCCTACTTTATATATATATATATATATATATATATATGTGTGTGTGTGTGTGTGTGTGTTATACAATGCTACTTGTGTTAAAATAAGATTTGGATGAGGGACCAAAGGTCCTAAGTAGTTGAGATTTTTGAAATATATTAGAAGTGTACTTTTCGTTTATTATAGAATGTAATCGTTGGATAAATAACTGTCATATTGTTGAAATTTTTATTAAATCATCCTATACATTGTTAGATTTCTAAATAATTTCTATCAAAAAATTTAGAATCATATATAGTTTTTCAGTCTATCATTGGATCTCCTCGAATTTAAGATAGGAATCTAGGGGCCTTGTCAAATGGTTTTTCAAATAAATGAACATACATCAAATTTAAAATCGCTTAGTTTTAAATTGTCTCTTAAAAGACCTTTCGAAATTTCATTAGATCAAATGTATGTACTGGATACCGACAATATCTGCCCTGCATGTTCATGCTATTATGTTTTTCTAATAAGACACAGGAGGAAATGATTACATTACCATACACTATAACAAAGGGTGTAAAAGGAGGAGGAATAAACGTTATAATGAATTGTCACTCATCCCAATTCTGTTTTACAAATTCGAGTAGTTCATGAAAAAAAAACATATCTCAACCGTTGTCAAGGCAAATTACCGAATGCACATCAATCAGCTCGTCTATCCATGTATAACTATTGCGTATTGAACAAAGTAACCAGACATAAGACTGACAACGCACGTGCTACTTTGCAGGATAAATACAACATCAATCAGCTTGTGTATACATGTTTGGAATATAATCATGATATCGCGTGCGATCCGCTCGTCGATACATGTAAAATTATTGCGTACTGAATAAACCTGACATGTGATTGATAAGGCAAGTGCTGCTTTGCAGAAACGGAAACCAATAAATAAAACTTAAAAAAAAAAAATTGATAAATAAATTTAAAATTTGAAAACTTGACAGCAAACAAAAGTTACATGAACTCACATATGACCCCGCAAGGCTTGTGCGATTTTGCCTCATTGTTGAAATGGATGATTGACATGGCGGTTTCGAATAAGCACCCTTATAATAGAAATAGAGTAACTCATATAAAATTAAAAGATGATGTTTTTCTCATCATAAATATGCGAAGGTAGTTGTTTCACAAATAGTAGATACCTATTCTTGATTATTCTTGATAGATATTTAATTCACTTAACCCTTTTTAAAAAATAAAAAATCAGTAAAATAAATAAGGGCCATCACCTTAGTCAAACCTCTTTATTATTTTCTTTTTATCATTTTTCTTTTTTATTTTTCACAAAGTGGAAATATAATTGATCATTAAATAATGAATCCTATACTCCTACCTAGAAAGAAAATAAAGTAATTGGTAATAATACTATTTGCTAATAATACTATATTCTATAGATAATTAATTAAGTTAAAATTGAATATAAATATTCTTAGAAATATTAAAATCTCACTTAAAGTATTATAAGATTTACTAGAAATTCTTCTTTTACAATAAAAGGTCTCCGTTTGTTGTTTAAATCCAACTACTTTGTATATAATTAGGTTAAACATCTTGTTAATTCTAATTTATTTTGATGAAGGGTACACTCATTCCATGTTTGGTACAATTTGTTCAATTAACACTTTCTCTTTTCTATTTTTCTATTTCTTCGTTCTATTTTATTTGGTGGTCGAGTCCACTGTGCACAATAATTGTGGAAAATTTGATCAGTTTTAGCCATGGTAATGGATCAACACGGTTTTAAAACTGTCTATATATGTGCAATAGTTGAATAGAGCATAAGTGCACAATCAAGTAAAAAGTAACTACAAAAGTTGAGATTGGATTTACTATTCCTTCAAATTAATTGCATAACACCTTTTTGAGGTGTGTCTAAAACCAAACAAAAACACATTTAGTCTTTTATCATACAAGTCCGCACACCGTTAGTTGACTTTTGTTAATTTTAATAGTTGATTAAAATTTTTGGTCAAATAACTATTTTGTCCATGCAGAAGATAAAAATAAAAAATATATATATAGTGGATTCTAGGTTGAACTTCCACAATCGGATGTGTAATAGTTGAATAGAACATAAGTGCACAATAAAATAAAAAGTTAACTACAAAAGTTGAGATTGGATTTACTATTTCTTCGAATGAATCGCACAACATTTTCCTAAGATGTGCCTAAAACCAAACAAAAGTATATTTATCCTTTTATCATACAAGCCCTCACACTGTTAGTTGACTTTCTTCAACTTTAACGGTTGATCAGAATTTTTGATCAAATGACTATTTTGCTCATGAAAAAGATAAAAAAAAAAAAAAAATTGAAAAAGAAAAATATTGTGGATTCTAGGTTGAACCTCCATGGTTGGATGGCATCCATCCGATGGTGGAAATCAAATATGGTTTCCACCAATAATTTAAAAAATGAAAAATTAAAAAAAAAAAAAAAAAAAAAAAAAAGATCTCTATCATCCATCTCATAAATGGATGGTGGAGATCAAAATTTAGTAAAAAAAATTCCTATAAAAAGAAACAATTAATTTAATATTCTTTCTTATCCTCCACAATTTCTTCTCTCTTATCTTATATGGTCTTCTTCTCTCTCTTTTCTTTTCTCTTTCTTTTTTATTTTTGTTTTGTTTTTTTATTAATTGATGGTGGTGGGTTCCCACCATCTAGGACAAACATCATTTAAGATGAACTCAAATTATGTTTATTTAGGTTTGAATCAAATTTGGGTTCGTCCCAGATGATGTACATCATCTAGGTTTCAATCGAACCCAAATCATTTGGGTTCGATTGGAACCTAGATGAAAAATGTTAAGGGTTGATGATGATATGGGTTGCTGGGTTGATGATGGTGAGGATCCAATTTCAGATTGGATGATCTTCACCTGTGTTAAGGGTTCAAATTAAAATTTTATGAGTGTTAATATATGCAGTCACAATCAACCTATCATCTATAACTTCTAATTACATCCAAATAAAATTGAAAGAGAAATATGATTTATGAAGAAGTAAATTCCAAATTGAATTTGTTAATCATCAAGTTGATCTAATCAACTTATCTCAAGTCCTAATCAACTTACCAAGTTGCCAAATCCATATTTGCAAGTTGTATTTAACATTTAATTAGATATTGTGTTGGCAAGATTTGATTGGTAGATCAAAATCAACATTTGCCTATAAATAGACATCAACCTTATGTAAATTGTATCCCATTTTTATGAATGAAGACCACTCTCTCTACACTCATCCATAATTTCTTCTTTCTCTACATTTCTTAGTTCTCTACATAAGTCTTATTACTTGTTTTTTTTAACCCTAAAATTTACAACGACGTCAAATTTATAATCTCTTACTTTTAAATTGTCTCTTAGAATTATAATGAGGTTTTGAAATCCGATTTGAACAAATGCATTGTATTGGATACTGACATCTAAATATAATTTTTTTTTTTTTTGGAAATAGTAACTATAATTTTATAATGCACCTAATAATTCCCCCTTTGCAAAAAAAGATGAGATGTTCTTGATCTTTCTTGGCACAAGAGGATGAACAATCATTCCAGTCTTTCGGAGTGGGACCAGATTCCCAAAAATCAAAATATATGTTATTAAATTAAGTATAAATTCTATTTTATCCCCAACTTTTATTTTTATTTTTAAAAAACCTTCCAACCTTTCGAAAATATCCATTTTTCAATTAACAGTTAGAATTTTCGTTCGAAAAAGTAGTCACCGTTAATAAGTTAAGGGTAAAATGATAAATAAAACATTTAGGGTAAACTAGAAAATAATAATAAAATATATATATAAAAGAAATATATATATTAAATTAAGATTAAAAATTTAAATAAAAAATTTTAAAACTAACAACAGACTCACCACACCCACCCCTCCCTTCCCCTCCCCCACCCCCCCCCCATCCTTTGTCAACATCCCTTCCCACGCCGACCACCGCCCTCTCTTTCATCCCATCTTCTTCTCTTATTCTTCTTCTCCTTATCTTCTTATTCTATTCTTCTTCTTTTCGAACCCAGATGTTTGGGTTCAAATCAAACTTAGTTAGGCAATGGCAAACTTAGAAAATTTGTTCGGGAAGCGTATAAATAAAGTAATAAAAATATCAAAAATTAAGAACATATTAAATATATAATGGTTTTATGTAAAACAATGTTCGATAACATTATATAGTTTAAATAAATAAAAAAAAGACATAAATTATATTTAGGTAAAACAAATAATATTATGTTTAAAAATTCTAATAAAATCATTAAAATAAATAAAAAAGAAACATAAAAAATTTAAAAAATTGAATCATGACAATACATAAATAATTTTAATAAAATAATTTAAAGTTGAAAATTTTAAGGTTTATTAATGTGATATTTATTAAATTCAAATAACTAAAAAATAATTGATTTAGGAGACTAACCTTATAAGTCACAATATGTCAAAGAGAAAATAAAGAGATGTCAAATAAATATGAAAAGAAAAAGAAAAAAAAAACAGTTGTTTACTAAACTTGTAAATTATCAATGGATTTTATGTAGCACATAAAATATAGAAGTAAATAGTATTATATAGGAGAGAATTAAAAGAATAAAATTGAAAATAAAAAATATTAATTAATTAAGAGTAGGAAAAATATTAGAAGTAAAAAAAAATAGGTTTAATAGAGACAATAAATATGGAAGGAGGTTAATCATATTAGAAATAAAAATAATAATAATAATTAAAAAAAAAAAAAGAGAAATTGGGCACGAAATTTGAAAAAGAGTGGGGCATGGCAGAAATTATTTGTAGCTTTTAAATCAGTTTTTAAAATAAAATGATGAAAGATAAACAATAATAACAATAATTAAAAACAACAACATTATATTTTAAAATTAACATAAACAGATTTACTAACATTTATATAATTTTAGGAGGGTGTTCTTGAATGAAACTAAATTATTCCATGTATATAAATAAAAGTTGTAGATATATATTTGATTAACCCTCGTTAAAATGATTGCATTGCATGGTCCAGGAATATGGCTAGAGTCTGAAAGCTTCGAAGGCACCGGAATGAGCGAAATCCCTTCAAGATGGAAAGGAATTTGCATGGAATCTGCAGACTTCAAGAAATTCCACTGTAACAGGTATTCATGTTATTTAGTTTTATTTTTGGAAAATGATTATTTGTCAAAATTATTATTTCCCCGTTGAGATTTGTAAATACATGTTACGCCCCGTAATTTTCTGTTTTCTCTTATATCTCCCTATGGCATTAGTACTTTGTTGCCCTATTTGTTTGATAGGATTTGATGGGTGGGATGAGATTTCAAATCCTAAACCCATCAAGTCTTGTGTTTGGGCCTGGGGAGGGAAGGGTTATCTTCCTTCCCAGGCCTACCTTCATTTTGTGTCACGGTAGGAAATTGAAATCTACATTCATTTCCTATGCATTAAAAATCAATTAGTTAAAAAAATTTAGAGCAAGTTACATATTAATTAGCTACCTAGTTAAAACCTGTTATCAGGTGGTGTAAGCTTTATAAGTTTATTATAATTTAGCTACCTATCGTTAGTTTAGGTTAGTCAACAATTAATCAATTTTAACACATTTAGGAGTATTTTTCTCTTTTCACTTTAATTTAAATTTTTTTTTTTTTTTTTGTTTTTTATAAAAAAAACTAAAAAAACTGAAAAAGGAAATTTAATCTCCACCCATCTCCATCTCCATGGAGATTTAATCTTTATGGAGATGGAGATCTAAGATCTCCATTGATGATGTAGGTCTCATTTGCTGGTGACCAACATCAAACAACTAACAACTAGATCAACCAACTGATCTCTCTCATCCTTGTCTCTCTCCACACCACTCTTCATCTCTTTTTATTTAGTTTTTAAAATTTTTTTATGTAAATTTATTTTAACATTTATTTCAATAAAAAGGTATTATAGTCTTTTTATCAATTTTTTATTTGTTCAAACCAGTCAAAATATATAAGCTGTCAACCATTAGAGGCATTTTCATCTTTGTTGCACTTTGACACTGTTCATCATGAAAGATAATTGACTTGAGGTAATGGCCAGGTGGGCAATTTGTAATAAATACTTAAATTTTGCGTGAAAGTAAGTTTGAACTGGGTAGTTAATTTGTAATTTACTCTAAAATTTATAATAAATTTTCTAATTTTTCATTTATAATTATTTTTTTTAATTTTTCATTTTTAATATAATTGAAAATTAATTTAATCTAATATTATATTTTTTTAGTTTATTCCAATCTAATCCAATCAAATCTCAACTTCATCAAACATATTGGAACACTAATTTAACCAAATCTTATCTCATTCATTATTATCTTATCAAATTCTGTCTAATCCTATCTCACCAATCCCGCGTGCCAAATGGGTCTTATTTGTATTCTCAATTCTATTAAAATGTTGAAATGATGAAGGTAAAAATGAGTAAATTTAAGCTCAAATTAATTTAATATAATTAGAAATTAAAAAAAAAAACCACCTATCTCACAAGTCTCGCCTCTCTTCTTTACTTCCATTCCCAAAAGTGTAATTCTCTCTCATTTTGTTATCAATCCCTTAGTTACTTCAATTGTTGGATGTTAAGTGGTGGTTAAGGTTTGTTGTTATTGTTTACGGGTTAGAGTTTGGTGTGTTGTGGTGAAGACAATAGGGATATGTTGAAGAGGTGTGTTATGGCCAATGCAAATGAAGAAGAGGGATGGATAGTAGAGGTGGACAAAAAAACCAGAACTGAACTGAATGAGCCTAAATCGGATCAAAATATTCAGTTTTCCACTTATATTCAGTTTGATTCGATTTTTAATTTATAAACTATTTTTTTTTTTGTTCAGTTCGGTTTTGAGTTGGAAAATCCACGCAAATCGAAATCATAAAATCTATTGAGGTATGAAATCGGGCTCTCACACTTTCTTTACACTCTCTTTCCTTACCTACCACCGACCTCAAAGTCACATTTTCTTTACACTTTCTCTTTCCTTCGGTAGAGCCTTCTCGATGACTGAACCACCAGAGCTTGTCTTGTTATCCAAAGTGACGGTCGCTATGGTGGCTAGAGTGACTCTCTACGTTGCTACTTGGGATCGATTGCAGTTGACAACAAAAAAAAATGACACATACAACAATCTTAGTTGTAGGCTTGCTATTATCATTATTTGTTTTTTTCTTTTTATTGTTGCAAACGGTCCCTAGTACGTGACGAGACCCGCCCTTCCTTTTCCTTTATGGGGCCCAGGTGCCTGCCTAGCACTCCACGGAATCCCTCTGGATTCTATTCACTACATCTAGTAGGGAATCTGAGGAGCAAAGCTTAGAACTGAAAATCATCAGAATTAAGATAAACTTAAAATTTATTAAAATTTATTTTCTATAGTTTAAAAATTTTTAAAAAGTTCGGCAGAGTTTTCTCTGTTTTTCGAGATTGCCAAAATTTACAAAATCAACTTACAAATCAAAATTTACACTTCTAAAGTTTCACACATTTTTTCAACTTCCAACTGGACCTCAGGTCCATTTCAATGGCAATCCCTAGCCATAAATTCTAAGAAAATAAAATCAAATCAGTTTAGTATCAAATTTGAAAATAAAAATTTCTTTACAAATCCAGAACTTTACAATAAAAAAATAATCGATTTAATTTCTTATAGAATAAAGTTAACCATAATTAAATTATGGCTATTATATTTACATTCGAAAGATATTTACAACCAAAAATAAATTTCATATATTCTTTTGTGCATTGTCACATATGCATTCACAAAAATTTTATTTCTTCAGCCACTTTCATTCTGATGGAGGGGAACGTGTATCCTGTCAGCTGAAACCTACACCTGGGGAGGTTTTTTTAACAAAAATTTATAAAATGTGAGCTACGAAAGCTCAGTGAGTGCGAGGTTTTCTAACTTAAATTCTTTTCTAAAAGGGTAACCTCCCTAAAACATTTGTAAAAATTTTTATTTCTTATAGTTTTCAAAATATAAATTCAAAGTCGATAACAACAGAATTCAGATTCCAAATAATAAATTCAGAACTAGTAGAAAAAAATTTATATTAAAAATGGTAATCAATTTATGAAATTTTCATAAAATTTGATATATAACAGAATTTTAAAACAGTTTTAGATATAACAAAATTTCATATAATTTCAAAACCATCAATGAATTTCCAGAAGCATATAGATAATGGCCACACGTACTGGGCAGGACGAACCACTATCCCTAGCATTAGTGACAGCCATCAGTGCTTCACGCCTAGCGTCCTTCACACTTTCTGGCATATACAGAAGACATCTCACTAACGCTCTGCGGATTAAATCCATAGTGCAAACGCGAAATGAAATAATACCCCTCACATATATTTGGCGACGCAACTCGACTTACAGGCTCAATTCCCCCAAAGTTAGTGACAACCCATCCCAGGACTTGCCATACACGCAAGGGAATTCCTATCGGGTCTAAACAAATATATATTTTCAAATACCGTCAATTCCATAACAGATAGTATAATCCATTGGATTTGAAAAATTCAATAATTTTTTTTATGTCATTCATAATTAAGTTCATTTATTTCAATTGCTCATAATAACCATATATCATTTTGAATGACATATAATTCACATTTCATTGCATATGTTTTTTTAATGCATAAACCATAACACATTCAAATTAAAATGGAACATTTAAATCACGTATTAGTTTCCATAACAACATGAAATAACTTAACTATTTCACAATCAAAACAACTTTAACATAACATGATAAAAATATAATTTTGCACTCACTATTTTTGATCACTTGGTGGCTAATCAATCCTCCCATTTTTTTTTGACTTTTGGACTGCAATTTGGTCACCTATAATTCACCATTTTAGGCCCAAAAATCCATCAATAACATGTCCATTCCATAATTAAAATAAATTCACATTTCCTTAACTAAACTTCAATTACATCAAAACTAATTCCGTTACTAATTCATCCAACACTTTCTAATTTCCATTTCTTTCCATTCCATTGGTGTTTATTCAACATTATCCACCTTCAAATACTTTAATACCCTATGGCATCACATGAATTCAATTAAAATTCAAGGTATCCTTCAACCTAACAAAAATTATATTTTATACCAATTCATCCATTTAATTAAAACTCCTTCCATCAATTATCTCCATACCAATTAATTCATCAACCAAAACTCTTAAACACATTAAAATCCAACACCTACACTAGGCAACCATTCTTGCCATCCATTATCTCCACACACACACAATCATTCATTTCATTTTACTTCAATTAAATCATACAAATCACCATCAATCTAACTCATCTACCATTCAATAAACTAAAATCAATTAAACCCATCAATTATCATCATCATCCATTACAAACTCTAACCTTCAACACATTAACAAAATCCAACCAAACTCATATCACATTCTAATTCAATTCTAAGCTTAAAATTATGATAAACAACCTTCAAATAACTCACAAACAACATCAACTCATCCATCAACCACCATCTTCAACAAAACCCATAAAAACTCATCAAAATCACTTTAAATTAACTCTAAAACTTATCACTTAACTTACCTAAGTTTCTTGATGATTCTTGGTGCTAAGAGGATGAAAAGCATGAGAGAATTCACCCCAAACCAGCAGCTCTCTTGGTCCCTTCCATGACTGCACACACCCCCAACATTTTCTTTTCGATTCTTCATCCTCTTTGTTTGCCCGAATGCTCTCTTTCTTTTCTTCAATTTTTGGTCGGTCAACACCCCTTTTATAATTGCTTCACAATCTCATCTTGCCCCTTTAACATTTTAAAAATCACACGAGCCCTAATGAGTTGTTTTAATCCAATTGGCCATAAACTTTCATAATTATCCATTCAATTATCTTTAATCAATTCTAATTAATCTTCACCACAAATTTAGTCAAAAGATGACTATTAGGTGCTAATCCATCGTTGGTCTATCAATAATCATATGGATTTTGCTTTTAGAATGAGTTTATTATCATAAAATCTTATTTATATCCTTAACGTTAAAATTTAATACAATTCATTCTTAAATAAATTTCAATTAATTCTATGATCACCCATTCATCAAATTGACTTTACAATACTCTAATTAGATATCTTAAGGTTCAATGCATGGCTTCAAAAAAAATTCAAACGGAGCTTAAGTCAACAGTATTCACAATCTTGTCCATAAGGGCGTTTGCATCGGTAACGTTCGAAACCTTCAGAACTACCCAAACTGACTCATTTTTACTCCGTTTCAGTTTTATTGGGTCCTACTAATCATTCTAAATATTTTCGATTTTTCGGGGTCCGTCTCAAAATTTCACTATTCATCGGATACTATTCACCCGGAGATACTATTCATCCGAAAATATTACTATTCATCCATAAATTCACTGTTAATCATAAAATGAAAGTTTTGGGTCCCACAATTTACCCCTCCTCATTAAAATTTCATCTTCGAAATTTAAATAACATATAAAACTTAAATCGCATACCTGTTCAAAATAGGTGGGGGTACTGTCATCTCATCCGTTCTCATACTCCCATGTTGCTTACTTTACTGCATGGTTCCTCCACAGAACTTTAACCAATGGAATGACCTTGTTGCGCAGAACCTGTTCTCTTCTATCTAAAATATGTACAAGCTGTTCTTCATAAGTTAGATTATCTCTTTTAATACATGTGAAGGATCTGTTAGGTACTTACAGAGCATGGAAACATGGAATACATCATGTATATTGGCCAGTGATGGTGGCAAGTTTAGTCGATATGCCACTTCCCCTACTTTTTCTGTAATCTCATATGGCCCAATATAGCGTAGGCTCAGTTTCCCACGTTTATCAAATCGTAACACCCCTTTCCATGGCAACACTTTGAGGAACACTCTGTCACCTACTTGAAATTTCAGGTCCCTTTTTCTATTGTCTGCATAGCTATTTTGTTTGTCATCAACTACTTTCAGCTTGTCCCTAATACTTTTTACCTTCTCTGAGGTAATTTGAACAAGCTCGGGACCTATTAGTTTCCTTTCACCTACCTTATCCCAGCACACTGGTGTTCTGCATTTTCTCCCATACAGTGCTTCATACGGTGCCATACCAATGCTGGACTGATAGCTATTATTATAAGCAAACTCTATCAGTGGTAGGTACGTATCCCAACTTCCCTTGAATTTAATAACACAAGCTCTAAGTACATCCTCTAAAGTCTGAATAATACGCTCCGATTGACCATCTGTTTGTGGATGGAACGATGTACTGAAATTCAATTTGATGCCTAGAGTTCTCTGAAGACTGGGTCTGAATCGCGAAGTGAATTTGAGATCTTTGTCAGATACTATAGAAACGGGTGTACCATGTAGCCTCACTATCTCATCAACGTACAACCGGGCCAATCTTTCTAAAGAATAATTATTCTTGATGGGTAGGAAATGAGCGAATTTCGTCAATCTGTCAACAATTACCCAGATCGCGTCATGGCCACTCTGGCTGTGCAGAAGTCCTACCATAAAATCCATAGTGATCTTCTCCCATTTTCATTCAGGTATGGGGAGTGGCTATAGTAACTCTATCGGTTTCTAATGTTCAGCTTTTACCTGTTGGCAGGTGAGATATCTGAAGACAAACTCTACAATGTCTCTCTTCATCCCTTTCCACCAGTAGTGTTCTTTCAGGATGTGGTACATTTTGATGCTTCCCGGATGCATTGCATAGGCTAATGAATGAGCTTCTTCCATAATCTCTATTTTTAAATCAGCTACATCCGGAACACATAATCTGTTACCCATCACTAATGTTCCACCATCCCTTAGTGAGAAGTCTGTCGGTGGGTCAGATCCAATCTTATTCTTCAGTTCCATCAGATGCGGATTTTGAAGCTGTAACTCTCAGATTCTATCAATCAGAATGAGGCGCACATGAAAAGTGGCTAATAATGCCCTAGAATCAGTCATCTCCAACTGCACCTCTAAAGCTCTCAATTTAACGAACAGTGGGAGGTATACAACCTTCAGATGTGAGATGGAACCTGTGGGCTTCCTGTTCAGTGCATCAGCGACCACATTAGCTTTCCTGGGATGGTATGCGATGGTACAGTCATAATCCTTGAAGAGTTCCATTCATCTCCTCTGTCTCATATTCAATTCTTTTTGTGAGAACAGATATTGCAGACTCTTGTGGTCGGTGAAAATCCTACAAGGGACTCCATATAAGTAATGCCTTCAGATTCTCAAAACAAAGACCACTACAGCCAACTCTAGATCGTGTGTGTGATAATTCTGTTCATGCTTCTTCAACTGTCTGGAAGCATATGCAACCACCCTATCATTCTGCATCAGCACACAACTTAGGCCCTGTCTCAAGGCATCACTGTACATTGTAAATCCATCCCTGCCAGTAGGAATGGTGAGAACAAGCGCCGTAGTCAGTCTTTTCTTTAATTCATCAAAGCTCTGCTGACATTGATATGACCACACAAATTTTTCTTCCTTCCTGGTCAGCCTGGTCAATGCAGTAGCAATTCTTGAAAACCCCTCTACAAATTTTCTGGAATAACCAGCTAACCCTAGAAAGCTTCTGACTTCTGTAACATTGGTGGGCTGTCTCCAGTTCACTATTGCCTCAATCTTTTGGGGATCAATTGAAATTCCCTCTGCTGACACCACATGCCCCATAAATGCCACCTGATCTAGTCAAAACTGACATTTACTTAGTTTTGCATATAATTGATGTTTCCTGAGAGTCTATAGCACAATCCTCAAGTGCTCTTCATGTTCTTCCCTACTGCTTGAGTATACTAGGATGTTATCAATAAATACTATCATAAATTTGTCCAGATAAGGCCTGAAAACCCTGTTCATCAAGTCCATGAACGCTGCAGGGGCATTAGTTAACCCAAATGGCATGACAAGAAATTTAAAATGCCCTTACCGCATTCTGAAGGCAGTCTTGGTAACATCTTCTCTTCTGATCTTCAACTGGTGATAGTCGGACCTCAGATCTATTTTGGAGAACACCCTAGATCCCTGTAACTGATCAAATAGATCATCAATCCTGAGAAAGGGATACTGATTCCATACTGTTACCTCATTGAGCTGTTTGTAATCTATACATAACCACAAACTGCCATCATTCTTTTTGACAAACAGTACTGGGGCTCCCCATGCTGAGGTACTCGGCCTAACAAACTCTTTACTTTTAACAAACCCTTTATTTACTAGCTCATCCATCTGTACTTTCAATTCTTTTAACTCTAAAGGAGTCATCCTATAGGGTACTTTAGATATAGGTTGTGTCATAGGAACCAATTCTTTTCAAATTCAATCTCCTGGTTGGGTGGCAAACCAAGTAGATCGTTTGGGAACAAATCTGGGAAGTCTCTAACTACAGGGATATCTTCCAATCTTACTTTAGTCTCTTTTGCTTCAATAGCATATACTAGATACCCCTGATGTGTTTTCCGTAGCATCTTCTGGGCTATCATCACTGTCATCAAACTACTAGCCAGTAACTTCCGTACCACTCGAAAAATGACATCGGACTCCCTATCTCTAACAAATCTAACTTCCTTACGGAAACAGTCAACTGTGGCGTGGTGTCTGGACAACCAATCCATCCCAATTATCACATCAAAGTCTCTAATGTCCAATAAAATCAGATCTGCCAGGAATTCCTGATCTTCTATAACCACCTGACAATCCATATATACTTTATCTGCCAACAGTATGTCCCCTACAGGAAGTGATACCCTCAAATTACAGTCTATTGGTTCTGGTTTTCCATTGGTGGTTTTAGAAAAGTGTGTAGATACAAAAGAGTGGGTGGCACCTGGATCTATCAGATTAAATGCATCTCGGCCAAAAAGGGAAAAAATACCTGTAACCACCTTAAGAGCTGCCTCCGCCTCCTGCTGGGTGATTACAAACACTCGGGTATGTGTACAGGGCCTCCCTGACTGACCCCTGAATGATCCTCCTCGGTCTGAACCTCCCCTGGGCTGACTGGTACCAGTGGGTCCTCCCGTTTGTGTGACTCTCTTTGTACCTCGGCTCTCATTGGTCTGTCCAGTAGCTATAGTCTGTGGCCCTAACTGATTTACTAGGAGCTGGCTGTGGGCAGTCTTTCATAAAATGACCCTCTTGCCCACATTTGAAACATCTGGATCTCTCTCTGTAGCATTCACCCGCAAGTGGCTTGCCACATGTCTTATAAGCAATCTGCTCTACCAACTCCTTCTGGGGCCTTTAGAACTAGCTGGTGAGGTCACGGAGCCTTGGCTTGATTTGGTTCGCGATTCTATTGACGGCTGTTGGACCATATTGATCTGTCTCCTGATCCAGTGTGCTTGTTGGGTTCCCCTGAGTAGCTGTCTGACCAGCTGCGCTTCTGGCCCTGCTTTGGTTTCGACTTTGGGATGGCCTCCACACGCTTTTCCACCCTAATAGTTGCTTCCACTAGCTTTCTATATCGTGGGTAGAACATAGCTGACACGTAGGCCCTGATTTTTGGATTTAGGCCCACTATGAATCTTTTTATATTCTGCTCTTTATTATCAGCTATAAATGGAACCATCCGGATCAGTTATGAAAATCTCTTATCATAATCCGTAACAGACGTCGGTCCTTGCTCTAATCTGAAAAATTCTTCCACCTTAGAGTCTTGGTAGCTCTTGGAGTAAAACTTTTCTAAAAATTCTTTCTTAAACACTGTCTAGGTCACCCCATCTGGATTCAGCCTCTGTAAGGGTCTCCACCAGTCCTTCGCCCTATCTTTTAGTTAGAAGGCGGAGAAGGTGACCATTTGATCATCTGTACACCCCATAACCTGAAAAATCTCTTCTGTGGTCTCCATCCAAGACCAAGCATGCTCAAGATCCCCTGTACCATCATATGACTTCACGCCCAATTTTCTGGTGTGCTCTATAGACACTCCAGCCTTCCGTGTCTGTTGAGGAAATGCCGCCACTAGTGCCTGAGCCATTTGCTCTACATTAACCTCTACTCTGACTGGCTCTAGTGGGTGGGATGGTCCTGTTGGAGGGTGCTCTGTAAGTACATTAACAGATTCATCTATTCTCTCTACTGTAGGTGCAGAGATCGCTGCCGCCCCTCTTCTTTTAGCTGGACGACCTCTTCTATGCATGATTTTGTGAATTTTCAATCACCAACTTGGTTATGCAATGCACAATTGATGTAATAAAATTATTATTGAAAATTCAATCAAATACGGAAAGTCATTTAATAACATTAAAACCACTTTAAAAAACAGACAACAGATCAGACAATATCGAGGTTCTGATACCAACCCTGATGGGGCCCACCCCGCCTTTCCCTTTACGGGGCCTAGGTGCCCGCCTAGCACCCTATGGAATCCCTCTGGATTCTATTCCACTACATCTAGCCGGGAAACCAAGGAGCAAAGCCTAGAACTGAAAATCATCAAAATTCAAAGGAACTTAAAATTCATTAAAATCTGTCTTCTATAGTTTAAAATTTCTTAAAAAGTTCGGCAGAGTTTCTTCTGTTTTTCAAGATTGCTAAAATTTAGAAAATCAATCTACAAATCAAAATTTACACTTTTAAGGTTTCACACATTTTCTCAACTTCCAACTGGACATCAGGTCCCTTTCAATGGCAATCCCTAGCCACAAATTCTAAAGAAATAAAATTAAATCAGTTTAGTATCAAATTTGAAAATAATTTTTTTTTTTTACAAATCCAGAACTTTACAATCCAAAAATAATCGATTTAATTTCATTACAGAATAAAGTTAACCATAATTAAATTATGGCTAATATATTTACATTCAAAAGATATTTACAACCAAAAATAAATTTCATATATTCTTTTGTGCATTGCCATTTATATATTTATAGAAATTTTATTTCTTCAGCTACTTTCATTCGAATGGAGGGGAACGTGTATCCTGTCAGCTGGAACTTGCACCTAGGGAGATTTTTTTAACAAAAATTTATCAATGTAAGCTACGAAAGTTCAATGAGTGCGAGGTTTTCTAAATTAAATTCTTTTCTAAAAGGCTAACCTCCCTAAAACATTTATAAAAATTTCTATTTCTTACAATTTTTAGAAATATAAATTCAAAGTCTATAATAATAGAATTCAGATTCCAAAATAATAAAATTTAGAACCAGTAGATAAAAATTTATATTAAAAATGGTAATCTATTTCATAAATTTTAATAAAATTTCATATATAATAGAATTTCAAAATAGTTTCAGATATAACAGAATTTCATATAATTTCAAAACCACTAATGGATTTTCAGATGCATACAGATAATGGTCGCACGTACTGGGCGGGAGGAACCACTATCCCCAGCACTAGTGACAGCCATCAGTGCTTCACGCCCAGCGTCTTTCACACTTTCTGGCGTATACAGAAGATATCCCACTAACACGCAGCGGATTAAATCCAAGTGCAAGCGCGAAGTGAAATAATATCCCTCGCATATATTTGGCGACGCGACTCGACTGGCACCCTCAATTCCTCCAGAGTTAGTGACAACCCATCCCAGGACTTGCCATACACGTAGGGGTATTCCGATCGAGTCTAAACAGATATATATTTTCAAATACCGTCAATTCCATGACAAATAGTGTAATCCATTAGGTTTGAAAAATTCAATAATTTCTTTATGCCATTCATAATTGAGTTCATTTATTTCAATTGCTCATAATAACCATATATCATTTTGAATGACATATAATTCACATTTCACTACATATATTTTTTTCATGCATAAACCATAACACATTCAAATTAAAATGGAACATTTAAATCACGTATTAGTTTCCATAACAACATGAAATAATTGAACTATTTTACAATCAAAACAACTTTAACATAACATGGTAAAAATATGATTTTGCAATCACTATTTTTGATCACTTGGTGGCTAATCAATGCTCCCATTTTCCTTGACTTTTGGACTTCAATTTGGCCACCTATAATTCACCATTTTAGGCCCAAAAATCCATCAATAACATGTCTATTCCATAATTAAAATAAATTCACTTTTCCTTAACTAAACTTCAATTACATCAAAACTAATTCCATTACTAATTCATCCAATACTTTCTAATTTCCATTTCTTTCCATTTCATTGGTGTTTATTCAACATCATCCACATTCAAACACTTTAATACCCTATGGTATCACATGAATTCAATTAAAATTTAAGGTGCCCTTCAACCTATAATTAAAAAGATTTTCTTGGAAAAGCTAAAATTGTCAGCTTCTCCCATTAGATGTATTTCAACTTTTATAATTATTCAAAAACTCTACTGAGATAACAACCAAACCAAAAAAAAAAAAAAAAAGTGAAACAAAAAAAGAAGCTTTGTGGATTAAAAAAGTTCATTTGTTTAGTAAATAAGTTGTAATAAATACACATTTAATTACTCCTTATGTCTACTTTACAAATTTATAAATTAATCATTTAATTTTTATAATATGCCAAAATTTGTCATAACTAATATTAATCTCTTTAATATGAAAACAAGAGTAAGTCTTGCTAGATTTGATTCATAGTTTCCTTACATGATAAATAATTGAACAAAAAAAAAAAAAGACTATTAATAAATGGTTCAACAATAATTTTTAAAAGCAATTTTCGAAATTATGTCTCTGGTCCATTTCAATGCATAGCTGCCGGGCCCCAACACAAAATAATCTGCTTTCGTTATCAATCTTTGGACACAAGGTTTTGTATTAACTTCTACACGGAGTAACACGAGCTGAGCTGAAGCTTGATTCTAAACCTGAGATCAAACTTGAACTGCAGTTGGTACTAGAGGTTAAAGCATCGGCTGAGAAGGAGTTGAGGGTTGAAGTGGAAGCCATTGGACGTGTGCGCCACAAGAATCTGGTTAGGTTGCTTGGTTATTGCGTTGAGGGAGCTCATAGGTACTTCAACTTTGTCAATTCTGAATCTTTGATCTTGATTTGCGCAGTTGCATGCATGGACTTTTTGTTCATCTGATGATTTGTTAGCTTTAATTGATTTTATGTGATGCTCTCACTTGGGTCTGATTATAGTTACTTGACTGTTTTAGGATGCTTGTTTATGAACATGTTGACAATGGCAACTTAGGAAGGTGGCTTCATGGAGACGTAAATTGGAGGCTCGGATGAATATAATACTTGGATCTGCAAAAGGGTCATTGCATGCTTGTATACCCCACTACCATGAGCAGGTCCACCACCCCCACCATATCATCAGAAAATATTATCTCCCACTAATTTTTTCCCTCCTGCACTTACTAAAAGCAGAGATAGAAGTGTCGGTTGCTTCGTTCTTTACCTCCATTTAGAATATGCCTTCTCCTCTCAAAAGCAGCAGAGAAAACGCGTCCACCTCTCAAAGAAGAGACTTTTTCTCTCTGGTCTCTCTACTTGACATTGCACAACATACGAGATCTTCTCGTGAGCCTCCCCTACCGCCCTAACCATTATACGAGACCTTTGCAGGTGTGAAGTGTGTTTGGGGAGATGAAGGAGATTCTCAAAGATGCTTCCATTCTTGGTCGGCCTTGCTGGACAAGCTCAGGTCATTTTCCCCTCTTTAATTTATCTTTCACTGAAATCTGTTCAAGTGCTTGAATTTTGATCAATCATCATATGAGCTAGAATTGCATGCATCGTATAATTTTGTTCAAGTGTTTGAATTCATGCCCGCTTCATATCTCACTGAAGATGTCCTGCAAGGTTAATGAATAATGCATCATAAATGTCTGTTATTTTTAGTTTTTAATACGAAACAGAACGCACTTCGTAACTGTAAGATTAGCCTTCACTATTAGATCTTGTTATTTAAGAGTGATCTGACTTCTCATTAATGTCAGGCATCAGTCCAGCATCTCTGCTTGCTTTTGTGAGAGCCCACAATACAGAGATTCTATACAGAAATTAAAGGGCGTTTCACTTAGATGATAGGTGTGCCACCACTGCGTCCATACCTTCTTTTCACAACTACAGAATTTGGTCATATACCTTGTTCTCCTCCCTCTCATACGTCTCGTTCTTTCCACCCTCTCCTCTTCTCTCAACTGTTACTTGCCATTTTAAGTTTCAGAGCTACCCACCATAGAATTATATATATATGGTAGGAACACTTCTTGACAAGAGCCTAATGAGACCCCTGGCTAGAGAATAATATAAGGCAAGTTTTCTCAACAACAGGTGGGTACTACATTTTAGTTGCATGTGGTGTTTGATTGTTGCGTGTTCAAGAGTTGTATGGAACTTGAAGGGGTTGTTTGTTTGGTGACAGGGGACAGGCTGAGAAGGAGTTGAAGGTTGAAGTGGAATGACAAGAATCTGGTCAGGTTGCTTGGTTATTGTGTTGAGGGAGCTCATAGGTACTTCAACTTTGTCAATTTTGAATCTTTGATCTTGATCCGTGCAGTTGCATGCATCATGTCAATTTTCAATCATTCTGTTTGTTAATGTAGAATAGTGGATGGAGGTCTAATTAACTTGCAAATTAGGGTGAAGTCTTGCATATTTATTTAATTTATTCTACATTGTCTCCATATTAAAAGTATTAAAATTATCATATCAAGAAAAGAGCTAACGAAAAAAAAAATGTTTTTTTTTTAAGTAATTTGAAAACTAAAATTGTTTGTTTTTATGTTAAATAACATATCATAGTTGGAAAATTTTGAAATTGTTTAACAAGGATGAGAATCATAATTAAAAATAGAAAACTAAATATAATGTGGCTAGGATTCATGACTACATATTATTATTAATTTCTGAAATTTTTATAGTTAATTCTATTTTTTACGACCTAGATTTTCTTTTTTACCATGATTGTGGTCTTCAATTAGTGGTAAATATAAACAAAACAATACCTGGTAAGAAAAATCATACCATGATTTTTGACTGAAAATAAAATTAAAGAAACTTTTTGTTAGTGTAACTGAAAAACAAGACAGATAACTATGAAAATATATAAACAATGGATTGTATATCTTTAATATATCTTTTTGTTTCGATGTGTTAACATCTAGAGCCAGAGCAAATCCATCGATCACATCATCTAGGCTATCACACAAGGACATGCAAAGCCTGGTATAATTTCTATTACCTAGCTTACCACTGACGTATACCCATATGAATTACAACCGATGACTGTGAACTTATTATGGGTGTCAATGATGGTGGAAGAATCACCCATATCAAGGAAGAACGGGGATGAGGTTCCATTATAGCAATCTACTGATATTAAGCTCAGTAGTTGCAACCGGCCTTCCTTGTTTATGTTGGTGACCTCCACCTCTAAATTCGAATAAAAAGGTTTGAGAGAGTTGTAAAGAGTGTGGTTACAAGTTATTAAAAAGGTTTCATATATATTTGTCATTTAGGTAACATCCGAGCTTTGTCCCGAACAAATATGGGATTTTGAAGTGTCCACACTTGGTAGGGTAACCGGGCTTGGTTTGAGGTAATTTAGTAGTTAGTAGTGCTGTTAATGGCACAACTACTCAGAGAGATGGAAAAAATAGAAGAAGAACAGGGAGATGGAAAAAAGAGAAAAGTAGGCTGGTGGAAAGAGATGGAAAAAAAAAAGTGAAGTATTGTTGGTGTTGTATTAGCTACTAGTAGCATCTTCAGTACAACTACTTCGAGACACATTGCACTCAATCCCATATTTTCAGGAACTACAAGTCGTTAATTGATCTTTTGTGTTGATGCATTCCTTTATATGTTCACTCTATACTAACTATTCACAAACACTTTATTCACAAACACGTCAAAAGTTGATTATTCAACAACTCATTTTGTGCATCTTCTATTGAAATCTCTTACTGACCAGGACAGACTTCTTTAGGATTGAGGTGAATTAGGTGGCATGTCTTGGTCAAAGTCATCTATACTAGAATTTGCACAAAGATAGAGCTTTGCAGATAAGAGATGTGCATGCCAAAGGTTGATTAACGTGTTTTTCTGTTAATGGCAAACATGTTATTTCCCACAATCCTATGTAAGGATGAAATATAGGTAACAATCATTCTCTCCTTTTTCCTTCTCTTCTTATCAGCTGGCTTCTCTCTTTTTTCCATCTCTGCAAGTAGTTGTGGTGGAGATGTTACTATTAATGGGAGCTAATACAGCACTAGCAACTACTCAATTACCCAAAGGCATGCTTGGTTGCCCTACTAAGTATGGAGACCTTGAAATCCCATATCCTTTCAGTATGAAGCCTGGTTGTTATCTTACTAACAAACATGAAACTTTCTTAATCATTTGCAACCACTCTCATTATAGCCATTCCAAACCTTTTTATTCGAATGCAAATGTGGAGGTCATTAGCATAAACATGGAAGATCGGTTACAAATACAAAGCTTAGTATTTATAGACTGCGACAATGGAATCTCGTTCACGTTCTTCCATTGTTTAGGCAATTCCTCCATTATGGTTCACACTTAAAATAAGTTGACAGTCATCGATTGTGATTCTTATGGATAAATCATTGGTATGATAGGTAATAATTCACATATTCAGGGGTGTTTATCCATATGTGAGGGCCCAGATTATGCGATTAAGGGATCTTGCTCTGGCTCTAGATGTTTCTAGATAGATATCCCTAAAAGACTACATAACATGACGGTGCAATCTATTACCTATAATAGCTAGAGATGTAAAGATTTAATGAAGAAAGACATTCCATGCAACTACGCGTTTGTTGTTGAATATAGCCAATTCCATTTCTCTATCAAAAATCTATCAAATATGGCAGAAATAGTTCCTACAACGATTGAGTGAGTAATAACTGGGCAAGACAAGTGTAAAGAAGCAATGAACAATCCAAGCTACGCATATAATGAACATGCCTCATGTTATTAACCATCAGCTGCAAACAACAGTGCCGACGATTATCTTGTAAGTGCAAAGATGGTTACCAAGGGGACCCATACCTTCTCAATGGCTACCAAGGTATGTACATGAATAGTCTTTTTTGTTTTAGCATAGTACTTGGCTTGACTATATGGTATTTTTAATATTTGGTGTGTACTGATATTTGCATTTCTTTATTAGGATTTGGATGCTCTATTTTGTGTTCATTCATTTTTTTCTACTTTTGTCTCATTTATCTAAATTATTATTTTTTGTAAAAAAAAGTTGTTTGTGATTTGAAGTGGTGGAGATATTTTGTTAGGTTTTTTCATTATTGTCTACTTGTGGCTGACTTGATAAATCGGTTATTTATTTATTTTTGAGTGAGATTAATCATGGTTTAGGTCCAGCTAAACAAAAGATAGTAGTTAGGTTCTGGTAAACATCTTCTTATGTTGCACCATTTTTTATAAAGAAAGGTGTGTATGTGGTTAGGTTTATTCACCAAAGTTGTTGTCTTTGTTATAGTTGAATGTAAAGAATTGAGTCAAAGATATAGTTGGTGGTGCTGTGAGCTTATAGTGCCCTCTGGGACATGTTGATATTGTACTGGGGTGAGTTGGAGATTGGAATTTAAAATCTATAATGTTGTTTTACTAAAGATCACTCTTATTCTCTTGTTTTTCATGTTACGGTTTATGTTAAGATTAATTAGATTCAAGATGTGTTGTAAGATTATTGTAGTATGCCACACTTTTATTTATTGTTGGACACTTGTGAGATTACATTTTGAGACATTCGAGCACATTTAAAATTTGAGATATTTGCATGGATAACTGAATTTGATGCTGTATAACAAACGTTACCCTTTTAAGTCTATAAATTTGAAGTGGAAAATTCTCCTTCATAGTTTACATCCTATTAAAGGATATTGGTGCTAATGAAATTCTAGAATAAATAGCTGTGACATACTATTGCTGCCTTCAAGATTCGAACCTTGCAGACTAAATCAGTTGTATGCAATGAGATATGGAAGCATACTAGTCGTTCACGCCATTGGAGGACTTAGGGGTGAGTTCAAAATCCAAATAGTTAGAAATTGCTTTTATTTTAATTGGTTTATATGTGCTCTTAATGCCACTTTCTGTCTTCTAGGCTACTGTCGAAACTTTCAATCGCTATGCTTGAGGAGGCAATGGTGAAGGTATAGGGAATGTAAATGTCCTTAAGCTTTTAGCCTTGATGGTCCTTCTTGAACAGTTTCTTATAAAACAAGGAAATTAATACTACTAGTAAACGTTTTTCTTAAATATTACTGTGGAGTTTAAATTGCAATTTGCATATTCAATACAGCGCCATGATTATGGTTACTGAATCACAAAATGCAAATTACGAAACTTGTTCTAATGCTTAACATAGTCCTGTGGACCGAGAAACAAGTGCTTCGTTGAGAGATTTTTTTGTTTTTGTGGAGAAATATTTAAAACTTTACTAATATAGTCCACATCTTGATAACAAAACCATATACATCTAAAAGGTACTAAATACGCTGAATTAGGTTATAGGAGACAATTAAACAAACACAAGCTTATCATGTGCTATCAAAAGAAAGCATGTTAGCAGTAAGTTAATTCATCAAGCATGCTATATCTCAATTTATATTTTCCCTATTGAATATGAATCCAATACCATATTTTATGTCGATCTTATATTAACGCTTTCTTTTCTTTCATTTGTTCACAAAATTTTTGAGGTTGTATTATACTTTGGTGAATTGGAGTAAAAAAATTAGGACAGTGTGATTGGTAAATTTGGGGTTGTAATTTATCATGTTTCGGCCTCCCATGTGACTGATGTGCATGAGACCGTACTTTTAACTGTGATATTCTCTATTGAGGAGGTCAATCAGCATTTTAACACTTTATATATTGTGGATGCTAAACAAATGTGCAATTGTAACCTTGAACTATAGGATAACGGGAGGTCATTGAAACTCATGAAGAAGATGAAGCTTCTCATGTAGGAGGTGAAGAATTGAAGCAGAGACGAAAGTTGAAACTCGAGTAACCTACAACGTCGTCTTTGTCACTGCTGAGGCAGCGCCCTATTCAAAAACTGGTGGATTAGGAGATGTTTGTGGTTCTTTGCCTATAGCACTAGCTGCCCATGGACATCGTGTGATGGTTGTTTCTCCTAGATACCTTAATGGCACTGCTGCAGACAAGAATTTTGCTGCTGCTGTTGATACCCTGTGTCGGAGGTGTGCAAGAGGTTTCATTCTTCCATGAGTATAGAGAAGGTGTTGATTGGGTAAAATATCTCCGGGCCCTCTCTTATAAATATGTCGAGCCTTGTTCCTTTCTTTACAATATTTTTTTCCACAGGGAGAAATTTTTTTCTGTTGATGATTGTTTCTTTTCCAAATTTATAGGTGTTTGTGGACCATCCGTCATATCACAGGCCTGGAAATCCTTAAGGTGATTACAGTCGTGCTTTTGGTGATAACCATGTATGGCTTGTGATTGTGTTGAGCGTCGAGGCTGACGAAGTACTAAGAACTTTTTATTCACAAACGATGACAAGTCTTTTTCTCATTTGGTTTTACAGTTTCGCTTCACTTTGCTTTGCTATACAACATGTGAAGCTCCACTAGTGCTTCCATTGGGAGGATATACATACATATGGAGAGAAATGACTTTTCCTCGTCAATGACCGGCATCCTGGCCTTGTGCCTGTGTAAGTTATTTTCCATCTTTAGTTGGAGATTTATTTAAACTTATCCTAAATTATTAGGAAAGAAAATATATTTAACCTCCTAGTCTTGATTTCGTGCTTTCTGGTTCAGGCTTTTGGCATCTGGCATCTAAGTATCGTCCATATGAAGTTTATAAGCATGTCCGAAGTATTCTTGTTATACGTAACCTTGCACATCAGGTTTAAGTAACATTTTGATGCTCTCCGAATGCCATATTATTTGAAATGTTATTTGAACTTGCCTCTCTGAAGCATGCGGTCTGCATCTTATGATTGATATTCTTGTGAAACTGTGGAAGTAGATGTCTAGGATACTAATCTCACGTATTATCATTGTGAATGCTAGGGTGTTGAACTTGCTGCAGCTCATAAGAACTTTGGACTACCTCCACAATGGTCCGGAGCGCTAGAGTGGGTGTTTCCCAGATGGGTGAGGACGCACGCACTTGACACTGGTGAAGCTGTCAATGTTCTGAAGGGTGCAATTGTAACATCTGACCCGTTACTTACAGTTAGCAAGGTCATTAGTATATTCCTATTTTTGGAGTGTTTGATTTGAAGAAATATCTGGTTTCTTTTTCGGTAAATTGCAATTATTATCCGCTTTTGAAATTTTTAACACTCTAGGTAAGTTATTCTTGGGAAATAACTACTGTTGAAAGTGGATACGGCTTATACGAGCTATTAAGTAGTCGAAAGAGCGTTTTGGATGGTATGCATTTTAAACCTTTAACTAGGAAATTTACGTCTAGTAGGAAAAATGTAATGTCCGAGGTTGTCCAGAAAATACAAAAATCAAAGCTTCAGTATAAGAAAACTTCACCGAATCTGATTTTGATAGCACCTATTATTAGTACTGACCTTTATCTGTGATCAAACCTTTGTGAATAACTGTTTTGAACATGAATAAATCATACTAAATAGACTCTTAGGTCATATATATGCGCTGTGTTTCCTCATGTCCCGTTATGAATAAGTATATAGTTTTTATATGAACATGTATGTATGTGGGTGTTTGAGCTGTTCTTCAACTAATTTATGTTGAATTGGTCAGGAATCACAAACAGCATCGATGTAACCGAGTGGAATCCGTCCGTAGACGAGCATCTCACTTCTCATTACTCAGCTGATGATCTCTCTGGAAAGGTGGTCTAGTCTTAAAGTTTCTAGTTTCAACTCTTCTGTGACATCATTCGATAACCCTAGTGTGTTTGTGAAGTGTCGATTCAGTTCAAGGTTGCTTTGCAGAAGGAATTAGGCCTTCCCATTCGGCCTGATTGTCCACTGGTAAGATGTTAACATCTCTTTTTCTACAGACATTCATAGCAAAACTGACATGTTCCTTCAATTGTTATTCTAGTTCGACGCTGTAGATTGGATTCATTGGGAGGCTGGACTACCAAAAAGGCATTGACTTGATTCGAGCAGCAACACCAGAGCTCATGGAAGATGATGTTCGATTTGTAAGTTATTTTTATGTGTACTTCATGAATTTTAATTTCCAAAGCATCGGTAGAGACTATGACGGCCTGAGATGTGCAGGTATGCATGTTTAGGATGTTCTCTTGTTTTTTCCATATTAACCTTTATTTATGTTTCATCTTATTTTCCTGGCTGAAGGCTTTGGTGTATCAAATTTCAAGACAAGTCAAACAACTCATGTGTTTACAGTCCTGACTCGCACATTTACATACATGTAATGTCTTTTTGTGTTGGCTTTTTCAGACAAACAACTTATGTTTCCATTTTAAATTACCATAATACCCCTAATACCCCCAAGTCCCCTGACCTCCATCCAATATTCAATTTTCAAATTTTGAAATGGAAACATAAATAAAGTAGGAGGCAGTTGTCTTGTGGATTTAGAAAACCAGGGGTGCAATGGTTTTGAGTGAGTTTGATAGAAAAAAAAGACAAGGTACAAATGACAGGTTTTTTTGCTAGATATTACTTGATTGTTGAATGTATTGACTCAATCAACCAATACTACAAATTAAAATTGAATTGATATGATATACACATGGTCCCCAAGTCTAGACTGCCGGCTTTTTAAAAAGAAAGCATCCATTGTCCATCCAATATTCATTTTTCAAATTTTGCAATAATAATAATAATAATAATTATCATTATTATTATTATTACTATTATTATTATTACCTTTGGAAATTGAAAACATTGGATAAAATATATCATATATCGAGACAAATATTTCTGCATAACACATACATTATCATTAACGAACACAAGCCGCATATCTACAGTATTTATTATTTTCTTCAGGCCTTTGGCATAAACACACGCCTGCAATGCATACAGGGACGCCAGGACAATCTATAATTACACAATCTTTATTAACTGAACATGGAGTTTTAGCTTCTGAGAAAGGTACAATACCTCCACACATCAATTTCGTTAATCATTATATATCCATTAACAGTATTTATAACGTTATATCAGAGTGTTTTTCAATTTCGCTAACAACTCTCATGGGATGTGTTTTGTAAAAGAACCAAAAAAAACAAAACAAAAACAAAGACACTTTTTTAATAAACAAGGAGTAAACAGCATATTTTATAAATAAAATATACCAAGTGTTTTCTAAATTACTTGATACTTAAAATTATCTTCTGCAGAAGCATTCTCAGGTGTACGTATACATATACGTGTGTATTGTGAAGAGAAAAAGAAGGATGTACTAACAACAGGATGTGTTCAAAACGAAGGCTGGAAATGTGGACTTGAAAACAGTGGTGGCGTCCGTTGTTTTCTTCTACAATAAAATCTGTAACACAATAGAAGAAATATGAAGAAAAGAGAACTAAACAGCACCGAATGTTATTATACTTGTTTCTCTCTTTTTGGGTGCAAATGAGCTTGCATGAGTGAAGCTATTTATAGAGGAATGGGTCGGCTAGAAAAGTTGAAGTCGGCTAGCCACCACCCAACACAACCAATCAACTCAGTCCAATATTTTAACCAATAAAAATTGCCTAAATTTCAACCAATCACACTCTACTTAACAATAAAATAATGGTGGAATTCATCCCCTTTACAACACCAACTCATTAATAATGTCTCTTATTAACCTCAAATCTTAAATACTATAGTTAGTCTCTTTCTTATCAATTTAAGTTTTTTGGCCTGATAGTAAATAATATGATATCAAAGCTTGAATGTCTTTGGTTCAAACTTTGTCTCATCTCTTTATCTGAAAATCTTCTCGTTACACATTATATGGTAGAGGGCGTTTAACATGTATTTATCATCCGTTATCTCTCTATGGTACACGTGAAGGGGCGTATTACGTGTTAACCTTAAGTTTTAAATGCTATAGTTGAGTTTTTTCCTATTAGTTTAAATTTTTGGGTGTGATAGTAACTAACAAATACAAATCATTAATTGTTTACCAACCAAAAATTAAACCATAATAAAGGGAGAACTACACTTTAATCCCTATATTTTTGGAAAACTTCTCATTTTTAAATTTATATTGTTCATGGTTCCTTACAATTCAAAAATTTATCAAATAACTATAGTGGTATAAAGCACTAGAGTGGGTGTTTCCCACATGGGTGAGCACACATGCTCTTGACACTGGTGAAGCTACCAATGTTCTGAAGGGTGCAATTGTAACATCTGATCGGTTACTTACAGTTAGCAAGGTCATTAGTATATTCCTATGTTGTTTTTGTTAAATTGTAGGGCTATTCATGGGAAATAACCACTGTCGAAAGTGGATATGGCTTCCACGAGCTATTAAGTAGTCGAAAGAGTGTTTTGGATGGTATGCATTTTGAAGTTTTAACTAGGGATTTTGTGTTATTGTCTAGTATGACAAATGGAATGTCTGAGGTTATCCAGGAAACACAAAAATCAAAGCTTCTATATCAGAAAGCTTCACCGAATCTGATTTTGATAGGAACTATATTTGATTTCAACCTTTATTTATGATC
This sequence comes from Nephelium lappaceum, assembly GCA_021234005.1. NCBI lineage: Eukaryota > Viridiplantae > Streptophyta > Magnoliopsida > Sapindales > Sapindaceae > Nephelium > Nephelium lappaceum. Next base: position 8,354,581 of record CM037996.1, read on the forward strand.
TAACCTTTGTGAATAACTATTCCAAACATGAACAAATCATACTAAAGAGACTCTCAGGTTATATCTGGCGTGTTTCCTCATGTCCCATTATGAATTAGTTTATGGTTATAATATGAATGTGTATTTGGGTGTTTTAGTTGTTATGCAACTAATTTATGTTGAATTGGTCAAGAATCACAACTGGCATCAATGTAACCGAGTGGAATCCATCCCAAGATGAGCGTCTCACTTCTCATTGCTCTGCTGATGATTTTTCTGGAGAAAAGGTCTGGTCTTTTTTATTTATTGATTTATTTATTTATTTTTTTAGGTTTGTAATCTCAACTGTTCTATGACACCATTCCATAACCCTAGAGTGTTTACGAAGTGTAGGTTCAGTGCAAGGTTGCTTTGCAGAAGAAATTAAACCTTCCCATTCGGCTTGATTGTCCACTGGTAAGATGTTAGAATCTCTTTTTCTACAGACATTCGTAGCAAAACCTACATCTTCCTTCAATTGTTATTTTAGTTCGACTTTGTAGATTGGATTCATCGGGAGGCTGGACTACCAGAAAGGCATTGACTTGATTCAAGCAGCAACACCGGAGCTCATGGAAGATGACGTTCAATTTGTAAGTTATTTTTATGTCTACTTCATGAATTTTAATTTCCAAAGCGTCAATGGAGACTATGATGGCTTAAGAAATGTCTCATCCTACCAAAAGACATTCAATATCTGTAATTTGTGATTACAATTCATAACCTAACATTAATTATGCATACTATATAATCACAAATTACAAATATTGAATGTCTTTTAACAAGATGAGACATTTCACAATAACCATTTCAATACACAGCTGCCCACAAAACTATTATATTTCATTTTCACTGTCCACAAAACCCTTCCAAAGCCAAGGGGTGGCGAGTTTGGAAAGTTTTATAGCCTTCTAGCTCTTCATGATCCAACTAAATCCAACGATTGGTATCTCTCATTCACTTTTATTTTTTTTCCTTCTTTTTGAATCACTGGGACTAACCCAGAAGATAATCGAAACTAAGCTAATAGCACACTGGTGTAATCCCACTTTTTGTTGATTAGAATATGGGGTGCGCTTGCTGTAATCGAACCCATGATTGGGAAGGAAGGAAGGAAGGGTGCACTTTCACCACTATATTGACACCCCCAAGCGCTAATTTCTCATTCACTTGTTACTAGAAATTAGTAGATAATTTGTTTAAGGGGTTTTTTTTTTTTTTTTTTTTTTAACTAGCATGAGGTTCGAATATTGTCGAGATCAACTAGAATAAAACTTTAAAGTAGAGTCCGGATTCTTATTGCTAAAAATGGGAGAGGGTTAACTATATAAAATGAAAAAATTATCCACATTTAGTGGAAGATGTAGATTGAACCTTGATATGAGCAAGGGTGGGGGTGACTTAAGACACAATAATAACCGCCTATATCAGGTTCCTTTTCCTTCGATATCATTATTTGTATCTATCTAGTATATATAAAAGCCACCCCCTCACTACTTCTCATTTATAAACAATTCTTTTTATTTCTTTTTTTTTTTTGAAATTTTTTTTTTTAATTCTTTTTGTCCACCGCGACTCAGTCTCATTTCTCCCCACCAATTTTTTGTGCTCTTTCTCGTATCAAATTGTTGACTTTCCTAAACCAAATGTTTGTTTGGCTTGGGCTTGGTGTCCACCGAATTGGTGGACAGTTGGCCCATTATTTCCTTGTTTTATAGAAAGTGAGCAACATATCAAAGGTTGCATTCAAGTAATGTTATAAATCGTACTACTTTATTGAGCCATTTGATTTATTCATTTGGGCTCAATATAATGCTTATAAAAATTCTGTTGGATTGTTCCAACCAAATGACCAACAATAAATTGGATTGCAATTAATCTCATGAATTCACTTAGATTTGAGCCTTACAAATACAAATAATAGGGGTAATGTGTAATAATCAGAAGTGTAATAAGGGAATATATGATTGAAGATTTTGAGGGTAATTAGAGATTTTTCATGAGTGCCAGTAAATGTTGGTACCAAAGTAGTTGCTTTTCAATTTAGGAAATGAGAAAACAGAGAACAAGAAAGAGTTTTTTCTTTTCTTAAATTGGAGAGTCACTACTTTAGTACTAACATTAACTTGCATCCATAAAAACACCTCCGATTACCCTAAAAGTATTCAATCATATCTTTTCTCTCTCTATATATATATAATATTTGGTAGTACTCCATATCAAGGTGATGATGATTGTGCAGCTGGCAAAAGTGATCTAGTGAAGGTCACAAGGTGCTTGGCATCAGCTTTCCAACACCGTTTGCTATTCTCTCGGCATCAACTATTTATTTTTTTAACAAAGATTTTCTGTCACTATTGGTACAGTATTAGTCTTTTTATGAGAAAAATTTAAATTTAAATAATATAAAAGAGAAAATATATATATATAATTTCGATTATCCATTATCTTTTATATTGATAAGTCAATAAATTATTAAAAATTTAGTAAAAAAAATGATGATAGAAAATCTTTCATTTTCCTTTCGCTTCCTTTGATTAAGCTCTTTTAAGTTCTAAAAGGTTCTTTTTTAGAACTACTACTTACAATAGGAAAAAGAAATGGCTTCATCATGCTCAGCCATGCGGTAACTTTTGACTTGGATTTCAGTCTTTCTAGAGATGCTCCACTTTCGTTAAGCCAACAGTGTCTTAGCTGTCTACTTCAAAACACTATTGTTGATGAGAAAGATTTTGTTAGAGATTGATTAGGACATAGAATGGAAAAAATCTCTGTACCCAAATGTCTATAAAGATTAGATTAATGGTGGATATTGATGTATGAGATGGCTTGGTTGAACGATATATACACATTCGTACACAAAAGTTTTTAGAGATAAATTGATGATCGCTATTTGAGCTTTTAAAGTGAAGAAACGAGGATAGACCCTTTTCTCTTGTTTTCACCAAGAAAGGAAAATGCCTGTATCTAAGTATCTACAACCCAGCAAATACATCTTGTATGATAGGAATCTGTATCGACCCATTATTTGGTTTGTCACATAACTAAATAAAAGATTTTGACTTTAGAGACAGTAGTGGTCCCATTGATTCTATTCAAAGATAGAAAAAAGTGTTTGTGTAGTGCAGGTTTGCTATTGATGCGATGACAGAGTTATAACTCTGCTAAATACCAATTTCCACTTATATTCAGATGTAGAAACAAAGGTATATAATATCCTACAAAGTAATTTCATTATAGTCTATATCCTATTAGAAAATAAATAATATTTTAATTGATGGATCACAAATTTGTGAAAAAACACTATTGAAGTTTATATATTCAGATGTAGAAACAAAGGTATATAATATCCTACAAAGTAATTTCATTATAGTCTATATCCTATTAGAAAATAAATAATATTTTAATTGATGGATCACAAATTTGTGAAAAAACACTAATGAAAGTTTATTTGCAGCTGAATTATCTGACACATATGAGAAACATCCAATCGATTGTTTCTACTCAAATGAATTTTATAATGTAATATATAATTACAAAAAGACTAGAAATGTCACCTTCTAATTCACTCAATTCAAAAGGAAAAAAAAAAAGTTAAAATTTGAATTAGTAATGGTTACCTTCATTATATGTGATAGTTTTATATGCTTGGTTGCTCCATTTCATTTTTTATATACAATTTTATATCCGCTTTCAACACATTGGAACAAAAATATTTTCAGATTTTAAATGTAGATTTCTAAATTTGTAATGAAGAGGAGTTTATACCAACTAACTTAACCAATCTATAATTGATGTAAATGTTATTATATTTATCATTATTGGATCAAACATGTAAAATTGTAAAGTCATATTTTTTGTCAGTTGTTGCTAACCAATACCGATCAAGGCCAACATAACTTCACAATAATTAAAACGTCTAATTCAATAGATCAATTAATATTTCGGAGTTTACAAAGCTTGAACGCAGGTTCACGGGAGTTATATAAGTGTGTTTATATTAGTCTTCCCTCTGACTCTTAAAAACATCACTTCCACTTGGTTAAGATGATTAAAATCTCAAAAATTGAGTTCATTTTCTTAGTTGATCAATAGAGAATTCGCAGCTCAGTTTGTAAGCACTCCATGATGGAAAAATAACGAAATCAAACCATTTGAAAAGTAAAATATTTTGAATTTGAAAGGGGTTTTTTATTTTTTATTTTTTAGAAACTGGAAATTTCATTAGCATCAAACCTAAGTGTGGGTCCACAAACTTACAACCCTAAGAGCCAACCCAATTTGGGGCAACCACCTTAAACACAGAAATACCACAAACGGTTCTCAAAGGGAACTAGTAAGGAAGGTCGGAGGGAAACCAGGCACGTGTAAAATTTGTTAGTCTCTCGAAGCTCCCTCACTAGAGAGAGAAAGTTCTCTCTCCCTTTAGTGAGAGAAAGCTTTGTAGAAGAAGTTCTCTTAGCTCGGTTCAGGTCGTTTTTCAGCATCATCTTGTCACTTCTCCCTTCCGATCATTATCGTCTCCTTCTTTTTGGGCTTCTCATCTGCGATTCTAGTTTGTTTTGGGTTTTTAGGGCTAGGTCCAATTTTTTAATTGGACCCAACTCTAAAAAACGATTTTGCTTTGGTGGGTTTGTTTTTGCAGATGATGGGGAAATTAGTAGCCTTAGCCTTATCCTGGCCAGCGATGGAGTTGCTTTTTGGTGTGATCCTAATTGGATTTAGCGCTTCAATCTTGGTCTCATGCACCTATACGGATGCTTTTTAAGTCAAGGATGGAGATCACATTGTTGTAAGGATGGATTCCCATTTGAGGTGCCTTGTCTTGGTGTCCAGAAGCTGTTCTTCAGCAGCTAACTATTGGGTTTTGGAGGTTGTATTGTATAATCTATTTTGAGGGCTTCTGATTTTCTTTTGTTTATGTTCTTTGGTTTATCTTGTGCTTTAGTTTGTTAGTGGTTAGCCGATCCTTTGGTCATTTGGCCGCTCCATTGTTTAGGGCTTGAAAGGAGCACTATTTGAAAAGGGTTTGATTAGGAACTAAACTAACATGACCTAGGTTTACACGTGCACTATTTTTTTTTTTTTGTTGGAACGTACAAATTTACTATTTAATAACAAAAATTAGAGACATTTTATTTATCACATAATATAACTGTGGTTCTATAATTTGGGCATGTAAAGGTTGCTTTAAAATAACAGCCTTGTTCATTTTTGTAAATATCATATATGAACACATCAAGCCGATAAAATTTAAAACAAGACGAAAAAAAAAAAAAAAAAAGAATTGTACATCGAATTAAATAAGACACCGCATTACTTCACTCTTAATTATGATTAATGAAAATTTTAAGAGGGAATTACTCAAAACCCTCTAGATATATACATTATTACAAACAGAAACCTCTTTTACGTTTTATTACAATGTCCTCCCTTATATTAACGGTTTGACCTTAAGAGTTAACTATAGTAAGGGTATTTTGGTCATTTTCTCTTATTTTTTATTTTTATTTAAAATTATATTGATTAATATGTTGTTTAGATCTCCATCGTCCATCTGGACGGTGGAAAACCATTTAAAATAATATAAAATTTAAAAATAATTTTAAAATTAAATAATCTTAAAATTTTAAAAGAATAAATTCTAACTATAAAAATAATTTAACCTCTGTTGATGATGATTCATCAACATTCAACAGAGTCTGGGTTTCGATAATAAATATTTGGGTTCATTAACAGATGTCTAGTTCATGAACAATGGTTTATCATCATCAGCCATCAACGCAAGAAAACATCATCAATCATCAACACAAATAGCACAAACAACGGTCCTACATCATCAATCATCAACACAAACAAAAACCATTGCCATCTTCAAACAAAAATCACTACCATCATCATCAAACAAACCTAAAAACATCGTCATCAACACCATTTGTAAAATCATCAACCCATACAATCAATCAATCGCACACACAACTACAACAACATCTGGGAGCAAAAATCAATCGCAAAATCATCAACCCAATCTTGGTGAGAGCAAAGAGAAAGAAGGAAGATGGAGGATATCAAATCGACAACGATACTAGATCGTCGTCGATTTGGCATATCTGTTCAAAGTTGGAACTAGACTATCACCGGCTGGCGACGATATGGTTCCATCTTGAAACCACACCAAATGGAACCAGATCGGTGTCTAGGGTTCCAGATCGAAACACAGACATCGATCTCGAAACCTAGATCGAAGTCTGGGTTTCGATTTGGAAACCCAGACTCCCGGTACTCAGACGTCTGGGTTTTCAGGTTAAAACCCAAACGTCAATCTGGGTTTCCACAGATTGACGTCTGGGTTTCGATATGGAAACCCAAATGCCCGGTGATTGGTGAAGAAGACGAAGAAAACAAAAAGAAGAAAGAGAAGAAAAAGAAGAAGAAGAGAGAGAGAGATGATGACTAGTTAGGGGAAGAAGAAAATGAAACCATGAGTTCGAGTATGGTTGGCTTTAATAAATGGAAATCCAATCTCTTCAAATTAGATCTCCACCATCCATCTCATCAGATGGACGGTGTAGATCCAATCTGGAGATTAGATCTCAATCCATTTTTTCTTTAATTTTTTATTTTTTAAAATATAAAAGATTTTTTTTTTTTTATTTTGGTTTTCTAAAATTAATCACCACCATCGATCAACACAATGGACGATGCATATCTCTTTTTTTTTTAATTTTATTTTCTTAAATTTAAATTATTTAATAATTTAAAAATTGTTTTTAATTATTTTTATTTTTTTAGTTATTTCTAGAATTTAAAGTTTTTTTTTTTTTTTAACTAGATCTCAACTGTTTATTTTTGAAATGGATGGTTGAAATTTTTTAAAAGTTTAATTTTTTTCCCACAAGAGTAAGACCACAAATTAGTTAGTTAGGGGTATTCTCATCATTTTACTCTATTTTGTCATTTTTCAGTCATCTTAAATGGTCAATATAGACAAACTGTTAGTATAGGAGAGATCATTATTACAAAATACAAAAATGATTTCCATTTGTAATAAGACATATTTTCAGAGACTACTCAATAATTCTCTCAAAATATTAATTAAGACTAGTTGAGTTGAAGAGATCAAATTGGAATTTGTCAAAACAAATATTAAAAACTATATTTTTTACGTGTTTTTTTCTTTTTTCTTTTAAAGTATTAGGACGAGTTCATACGACAATCGGGATCAAGCTTGGTAAGACTTTAGTGGCATGGTTCGGATAAACAGTTTTCATACTGCTGAGAGCTATCACACCTAGGTGGGAGACAATCCATATATATGAAGAAAATATCACTTTTTATTATTTGAAGGTGGGTTGTCAAACCTTGAACAACACCAAGGCTGCCTTAGTGTGCTTATCCACTGCACTGCAAGGCTAAGCTAATGACTTTTTCGTGTGACCTTGTAACGTTTTGGCATCGGTCTCCAAATTCGAACGTGTACATTCATGGGTTAAATGTTAAACCCAAGAGCTTTGGGCTTAAAAATTTTAACATTTATTTTTTTGGGCTCATGGAATGAAAAATTGCTTCAATATTGAGCATGCATAATCTTTATTATTATTATTATTATTATTATTATTATTATTATTGTTATTGTTATGGATGATCAACTTTTAGAAAAAAGTTTCTTTCCAAAACAAAAACAAAAACCAAAAACTTTTTGAAAAAGTTATTCAAACTCAAGACACTTGTATGAGAGATTACCTATTTGCAATTTTATAAAAATATATTACATGGCTTAGAACATAAATTTGTTACGATATAAAATTGGAGTTCTAAATAAGTGATAAGATTTACGCTTTAATAAAAATTTTTGTCATTCATACTTTAATGTTGGGAATATAATTATGGACTTATCATGATTGTTTGTACATAAATATATATATATATATATATTTCTAACTTAAAAATATATTTATGCACATCTTCTTCAAATTTCAATTAACCCTTTGGATGTCAAATTTCAATTTTATTTAAAAATAAATTTATTCACATATTTTTATTTTTAATAGTCTCATAATTGATAAAAAAACAAGGAAAAAACAAAGTTACGGGCAAGCTTTTTTTTTTTTTCCCAATAATTTTAATAAAAGGAAGGTAGCACTTTCAATTGTGTAACATTTATTAATAGTTATCTTTGAGAACAAATTCGATAGGTATCTTATATCTTAAAGATTACATACAATCGGTATGCCATATATGAGAAGATAATAAAATTATTTATATATTTCTTAATGAGGAAATGATGGATGGGGATTTTATTCAAAAATATATATACTGTAACCTCCGCATAGATAATAAGAACATGAAGCCATGTGCGCTCAACTAATTATTAATGTCTTCTTCCTAAATATAACTAGAGATAATCCAAAAAAACATATTGTAGATTGTACAAATGTCCATTTTACTATCTATGGTTTTATTTTTATCCAAAATCCCTTCTAAAATTAATAAAAACACTCAAAATACCTCTAATGGTCACAAATTGATGATGAAGTCATAAGAGACAAAATGATCATTTTTTGTTAATTTTTTAACATCAGATGAGATTTTAGACAAAAATGAAACTATAGTGGTAAAATGAATATTTGTACAAATTACAATGGGGTTTTTGGATTATCCCAAATAACTAAATGTCTTCTTCCAAGGCATTTCCTCAGCTACTCATAATGAATTTGTTCACATTATTCAGATAAACTCATCTATGGCTTTCTACCCACCTCTATATGCCCATGCCTATGAAGCGGTAGATTATACATTGGAAAAAAGAAGTTACATATTACAAGTTACCATTTATGTATATGCAAAGAGTAGTATAACGTTCATTCAATTGGCCGGGTGAGTTATTACTGCACCTCTATTTGGACCATGAGGGGAAAAACCACAGTGGAGAGGATACCACAATTATATTCCAATTCCAGTTAGCTAGCTAGGTCACATTAAAACCAAAGAAATGTGTTGTCATTGTAGCTTGTATTTTTCTCTATCAGACTTACTCAAAACCAATGCGCCCCTGGTTTTCCAAATCCACCTTTACACATAATAGTGATTTATAGTTGACAAGCTAAAACCAAAGAAATGCTCTTTGTCTATATAAGAGATGAGCCATTCACCTCTTCTCTACAAGCACAAACCAAACAAGAGGGTTTAGATTGCTAGCTCGTAATTTTTTCTCTCTGGTCTCTCTACTTCACATTGTAGATCTTCTCGTTGCTGTCAGAGAACCTCCCCTACCGCCCTAACCATTACACTTACATACACTTTCTCTTTCACTAGCCTACCGCCGTCTAACCTCCCCTCCCCTTCTCCGCCGCGCCCGCTACATCTTCTCACACTCACACGTCAGCTTCTCTACACCACCAACTGTTCTCTTTCTCTCACAGTAGGGTGCGATTACTTGGTCTTGAGTTACCAATCTGACTCTTTTTTTCTTGCATCTTCGTACTGTTGGTTCAAAGTTCCTTCCTTTCAAATACTGTTGGTGTGCGATTTCTGGGTTTAAAGGTTTGGTTTTTGGTTATGTTCTTCTGTTTTTGATTTATGGGTTCTGTTCTTTTTGCACTGGTTTTTAATGGGTATGTGTATTTACTTGTGATTGTTTGGGTAAACGATAAGTGGTGGTTTTTTTGTTCTCTTTTTTTTCCTGGTTCAAGTTTGGTTCTTTAGATCTGATATATTTGAGTTGAAATGTGGTAGCTTTGTGGAGTAGAACTAGTTAGGGTAGTGATTTATGCCGAAATCAGTACAATAAGGTTTGAATTTATCAGAATTCCAGATATATTTGCAACTCATAGTTATCATTGGCATTTAATGCATGTGTTACTGGCGTTGTTACTGTTGGTTTAGATGGTTAATCAAATGATTTGATTTACTTGTTTAACTGTTATTGTTTTTCATTTGGTTTTTTTTTCTTTTTCGAAGCAATTGAATTGCATGAAACCGAAACTTGTAATGGTATGTTATGAAACTGGAACTGAAACTTGTTTAACATGTTCACGTGTTCAATGGTAGTGAACACGTGGACATATTTAACAGAAGGAAAAGTTTGTGAATCTTTCCTTGACTGTTGTAGTTATCTGTATATTTTATTTTGTTTGCTTAGAATTATTAATTATTCTTTAAGATGTTAACTCTGTTATTTTATATTCTCTTTTGTTTAAATAAAAAATTTATACATTGACAGTTTCTTGTATTATATTAGAATATTAAATCTTGAAACCTTTGAGTAATTTTGTGCTTTCATGAGAGTGAATATGTCGAATCATGGTGATTATTGAGGTTTAAGTTGTTATTATGCTTTGAATCTTCATTTGATGGTGATGAGTTCATCAACAAAGTGAGATAAAAAAATTAATAGATATTCAAAATTGTTGTATTTATGATTTCTTTTTTATTTTTTCGGTTTTGTTTGATTTTTTTGCTCTTATTGATCAAGTGATTTTTTTTTTTTGAAGATCCATTCAACATTGAAACTAAAGTCTCTGGTGCGTATGGAATTGATGGTTCTTGGCTAACAAACAAACATTTTGTTGAATTTTTATGGGTTTGGGTGGAGTGCGGGTTCCACCTGAACTCTTGGTTCTTGCACAACACCCAAACATGCAAACTTTGTAGATGTGGAATGGGAGGCGTTAGAAAGAAAAAGTATACAAAAGATGATAACAACCCGATGGCAGTAAAGAAATCAAAAGGTAATAATATTATCACAAAGTCAAGCTCTTGGGTTGTTGTCTACAGACGGAGGTCCCTTTATTAGGTTATGAATATATCAATAATGATAATTTGTTTGATCATATTCATAACAAAGATAAAGCATCCTTCATTCCTTAGGAAACGCGACTAAGGATAGTCTCCAATCATCCATAAAGATGTGAAGTCTACCAATGTTTTCTTAGATGATATCTTCACTACAAAAGTGTCTGATTTTGGTGCCTTCAAGGTGGTGTTAATGGATGTAACTCAATTGTTCACAATGATCGAAGGCACTCTTGGGTACCTAGACCCTTAATATTTGTAGACCAGTAAGTTGATTGAAAAAATAAAGGATACTGTGTTGAAGTTGTCCTTGTGGAATTAATGATAGGAAAGAAAGTAAGTTCGGGTGGTTAACCTAAACTTTATTTTCAGATGGGTTTAAGTTTATGTTTTATTTTCTATCATAAGTTTATGTTTTATTTTCTATCTTTTATTAAATTTTGATTATTGAACTATTGAATTGATGTAAAAAATTTTATTATTAAATTATAATTAGTACTTTTTGAAAAAATTAGAACAATTTATTACCCAATAAAAACTTGGCCTACCTTTGCATTAATAGTGGTAAGTGAAATGAATTGTCATATAAAACATTATTAAGTTGAGATCTCTAGTACTCTTTGTATAATTGTTGTATTATATTTCTACTGGGTCTGCCTTTCTTGTTTCTCTTTAATTCATGCATTGCTTTTCTTTTTTTTTTTAAAAAAAATAAAAAAAAATTGAGGGGTTTGAAAAAGTTAAATCTAATTCATGTATGGTGCTCATTTTGTGGTATCCTCAACTCATAATGAATTTGTTCACATTATTAGATAAACTCATCTATGGCTTTCTACCCACTCTGTATGCCCATGCCTATGAAGCGGTAGATTATATGATAAGGTTGCAGATATTTTGAGTTAAGAAATAAAGAAAAGAAAGACCAAGATGAGAGAAATAGAATAGAAAGTTTCAGAGATGAAAAATGAATGAAATGAATGATATCACAATCTGCCTTCCTCCCTTCTCCTTATTTTCTTTTATTGATTATGATTTCCCTCAAAGTACAAGAGACCCACAACTACAGCTAACTAATAGAATTCAGTTACAAATTCAGTTACACCCAAAATTCCTCTAAACAACAATTTCTAGTTAACATATCTCCTGGGTTTCTTTATTTCCCTTCTTGCCCTGCCTTGAGCCAATGAAATCTCCTCACATTCTTCTACATATCTGTCTTCTACATACCTGTCACCAGCTCCTGCCTCTTCTACATACCTGTCTTCTACATTCCTGTCACCAACTCCTGTCTCCAACGTATCATTATACATTGGAAAAAAGAAGTTACATGTTACAAGTTACTATTGATGTATATGTAGAAAGTAGTATAAAGTTCATTCAATTGGCCGGGTGAGTTATTACTGCAACTCTATTGGGACCATGAGGGGAAAATCACAGTGGAGGATACCACAAAATGAGCACCATATATTTCTAGGGTCCCTATCCAACAGAAGAGATAGTAAAGAAAGTGTTGCATGGTAAATTATTTGCTGAATGTGACATAGCTAAATGCAGAGATTTGCACTCCACCTACATATTTTCACCTCATCATCACACTCAGATGTTGACGTGCCATAATTAATTCAAATAAATGTTTCAACTTGTACCTCCGCAATTTATGTGACAATTTTAATTCACATGATCAATTATGCACTTCTAAAGTTTAATTTCAGGTGAATTAATCTAATTTTAATTTTCAGAGACACGTTTAAGTTTATGTTTGAATTCTTATCTTTTATTAAATTTTAATTATTGACTTACTAAATTGATGTAAAAAAATTTATTATTAAATTATAATTAGCTCTATCTTAAAAAATTAAAACAATTTTTTACCCAAACTCCACCTTTACACATAATAGTGGTTTACATTTGACATTTAGCAATTCGTAATATTCTTATAGTTTATTTGGTTTACCCTTACAATTAATTTAAGAGTTTCAATCGAATGCTAAGGTTAGTGTGTAGACTTTATTATGGTGGCCAGTATTTATATATACAGTCATTTAATAAATACTTTCCTAATCTCAAAACACATGTTAAGGGGTACATCGACTTGTTTCCAAGGCAGGTATTGCTTTAAGATGGTCGACTCGTTTCCAAATATACCTATATTGCTCATTGAATATTATTGACAATAAATGTAATAGCTGTTTCAGCAGAAGTATTTTTTTTTTTTTAAATAAAACCAATAAACTGTACATGAGATGAGCAATGTCACCAGAAAAATTAAATGTATTAGATTTGTCATTTATTGAGAAACTTATGGTAAAAAATTGAGAATACAAAACTATAGTTAATATTTTTATATCTCAAAATTAAAGACAAGAAAAATAAATTTTAAGTAAGATATTTTTGTTAAAAAAAATAATAATTTATAATAAATATAAAATAAGGTCTCACTTAAAGTTTTCGCCCAAAGCCTCTAAAGTTCTTGAGCTGCCTTGATTGAACATCCAACCTCATATGAGGAGGGGAGGTAGTACTCATTTAATTGTATTCACTAGGAGGGGTTGTACCTCCAATCTTATATGAAGAGAGGAGGTACTCAACTAATTGCACTAGCAGATGGTATGTATAATTTTTACTTATGTAATCATAGCTATTTGATGCCTATGCATTTAACCTTAGTAGGAGTGGTTAATCATAGCTATTTGAAGCTTATGCATTTACCTTTAGTAGAAGTGATTAAATAGCTTCCTTGAACCTAAGATCTCGATGCTAAGATGTTAAGGTTTTGTTTGACAAGTGAGATTGGATATGATTTGATAAATTAGTACAATCATGTGTTTAGTACAGTATGAGATTTGATAAATGAGTGATGTGATGTGTTTAGTGCAATATAAGATTAGATAAAATCAATTTTAAATAATTAAATTATTTTTAAAATAAACAAATTAAGTTTCATTTAATTGTAATATGAAATAAAATTTTTTAATTAATATTAAAGATATTTTTTTATAAATATTAAATTAATTTTAAATAAAATAACTATATCATATACTAAAAATATTTACATTAACTTGAAAAATAATATAAAATATAAAATTATATTTTATAAATAAATATAACTATATAAAATCAATTTTTGAGGAAATAATATTTATTTATAATTAATTTAAAAGAATATTATATTTTAGAAATATTTAATAAATGTATTAACTTAATTTTTAAAATTAATAATTTAATTTAATTTAATATTAAGTCGGAAAAAGGAAAAAAATGAAAAGAGAAAAAAAAAAAAAGAGTATGAAAAATTATCACAACAACAGCGTGAAAAGGAGAATGACAAAGCAAGGGATTGATTCATCTCACTTGTTATGGTGGGTTTGATTTAACCCAACAAAACAGCATGAAAAAAAGAGCATAAGATTGATTTTCCAATCTCATGCTTGTGCTAAACATGAGTTTGGGCTAAAAATTATCCAAGTTTAGTCCAAACACATGTAATAAATAGTCATAAGGGTTCAAATCTTACATTTGAATTTTTTTTAATTAAAAAAAAAAAAAGAAAGTGTGAAAAGACACCACAACCACAGTTGCAGCATGAAAAGAAGAATGAAAAAGCAAGGTATTGATTTATTCAATCACCACCATAACAGAAATAAAAAAAATAAAAGCATGAGATTGATTTTCCAAGCCTATGCTGAGTTTGGATTGAAAATTATTCAAACCCATGTAACAAACAAGTTCCAAGAGTTCAAGTTATATCCTTATTTTTTAAAACACAAAGTATGAATATGAGTTTTCTCTTAGTAGGAATTGTTATTTCTTGATTGTGAGAGTAGTAATTTAAACCGTACTATCAATTATCTATTTCGATAGGTCCTAATAGTCCTTTAATTTGAAAGATATTAGTGTTGAAAAAAGAAAAAAAAAAATCACCAGTAGCTTTAAATGGATAGATAAGGTAAGAGTCTTATATGGAACAAATCAAAAGGAGCAACTGATCCAACTAGAGTTTTTTGGGCTTTGATTGCTTTACAATATTATGGATATTATGAAAATAACTCTAAAATATTAGGCAAACGCCCAGTTTTTTCATTCAAAAAAGTAGACAATTTTCATCCAAAATTAAGAAATATCTAAACTACCCTTAATGAAAAGTTTGATGAGATAAAATAACAGATCCATTAAATACCAATGAAAAGACCATAATACTCTCATGCACATATAGAAAGCAAAATAAGAAAAAGACATTCATACCCTCAAAAAAATGTGACCAACTGACCATGGTACTGTAACCAGTGACTCTAAAACTGGCTCATAAATTGGATGGATGTGTCAGCTCCACCATTTCACCACTGTATCTCAAAAAATGCACCAAAAAGCTTCATTTCACCATTTCACCACTACTTACAAGGTATTTTGTTCTTTATAACCCACTGCGGCTGAATCTTCCGATACTAACAAGCCAATAAGGATGTGAGATATCCGAACTTGGTTGCTAACTTGTAAAGCAGTATTATTTCAATAAAGGGCAAATTGCACAAACCCTAATTGCACAGAAATGATAATGTTTGGAAAACTCGCACTCACCTCCCCCGAGGTTTTAAAAACTCAAGACAAACTTCCCTTATCGTGGGTCAGCTGTTAATTAAGACAAAGAGTCAAAGTCAATTTGAACAAAATACCAAAATACCTCTAAATAAATTAATATATTAATGTATTATTTAAAAAATAATAATTAAAGAACATTTAAAAAATAAATCCTATCATCTTCTTCATCACCTCCATCAAATTTTGTTCATCATCATCAACATCAATTGTTCATTACCATTATCAGTTCAAACATAACACACATTTAATCAACCTCCATTCTTTAATCAAAGAACTAAAAAAAAAAAGGGAAAAAATTTTTTTAAAAAAAAATGTTTGAAGATCTGAGTTCAAAACACAGATCTTGGAGATGTGGGTTTTGATGCCAAATCTTCCAATGAAAAAAGAAAGAAAATAAAAAATAAAAAATAAAAAAAAGAAGAGAGAAAAAAAGTAAAATGAAAAACAAACAAAACCAACTTAGTTTCTTCAAATATAGCAAAAATCAAACATAGTTTAGTAGTAACTCAACAAACTTGAATTGATCAAAACCAAAAGCTCTCTCTTAATGGATCAAAAACTAAGCTCAAGACACTAAATTTAACACAAAACTCAAATCCTAAATCTAACCAAAACACCTTAAAAAAAAACCAAAACCAATATCAAATATTTTCACCATCCAAACAAAAAGGCATAAGAAAATTGAAAAAAGAAAAAAAAAAATCAAAATCGTTGGGTCTGCACTTGTCTATCTCCACTGATGGATAACCATGGGTCTCCACGATGGAGACCTGAAACCAAGTCTTTATCGTTAGAGACCCAGGTGGTCTCCATGACGATCTGAGTCGATGGAGGCCTAGTTGGTCTCCATTGGAAACCATCTGGGTCTCCATTAGAGACCGTCTAGGTCTCCAATGGTGGAGACCCAATCGGTCTCCAAGGCGATCTCCCTTTGCTGGAGGTTTGAAGAAGTTGAGAAAATGAGAGAAGAAGAAGATGATGATGAGAGAAAAAGGAGAAGAAAAAAAGAGAAAAAGAGGAAGATGAAGAGGAAGATGAGAGAGAGTGGTGAGGTGATGAAAAGAGAGAGAGAGTGAGAGAGGTGACGTACGAGAAGATCTACCTTCATTTTTTTTTTTGTTTTTATTTTTTAAAATTATATATATGTTTTTATTCAAATTAAAAGTATATATTAAAATTAATTATTAAAAAAAAATTAGATACTCAAAGGATTTAATGTCATTTGACGATTTTACCCTTACCTAATGGCATTTAACGGCTACTCATTAGCGGTTATCTGACGGTAGATGAGGTTTGTGGTAAGTTTTTGAAACCTTAGGGGAGGTGAGTGTGAGTTTCTTAAACATCATCATTTTTGTGTAATTATGCCAAACCTTAAGAGAGGTTTGTGCATTTGTCCTTAGATAAATAAGGATGTTTTGTCGAAATGGTTAGAGGACCAAAACGACATCATTTCATATTGCTTTAGGTTAAATAGCAAATATAATGAACCCTTACCGTCAATCATGTATTGCCCCGACAGACCTCAACCTCCCTTTCTCTCTCTCCAACCTTACCTTTCTCTCTTCAAAGTCGTTCCTTTCTCCCACTTAACCTCAAGCTCCCTCCAACATCGATCTCTCTCTAACCTTGTTCTCTAAGACAATGTCGTACTCTCAACAAAAAGACGATGCCTCTACCTCTCTGTCCTTAAGCTCAATGGCGGTGCTACTTCGTCTATGTCTCTCCATCTTCAAGCTCAAAGGCTTGTGGTAGTCACCAACGCACCATTACCAGCTCGTGGTAGTCACCGTTTGTTGTGTTGTAAATTTTTTTGCAGCGTTGTTTGTTGATAAACTCACAAACTCAAAGTATTTGCTGTATTTGACTATTCACAATTTTTTTTTTTATAACTGTTTTATATTTGACCATGTTTGACCAGTGATCCATTTACCGTTAATCAAACCTCTAAGCACCTTCTCTAAAACATTGTTCTCTTGCTCATTGGCGATTATTTATTATTTATTTATTTATTTTAAGCACTGAGCTTTACTGCTTAAGGTTAAAAAAATCCCAAATTTTAGTAGAATCCATAGAAAACATAGACAGATGAAGTTAGAAGTCGATTGGGTTGGTAAGCCTTTTCTTTTTAATAAAATTAAGACTTTAGTTGTGAGCTTTTCGTGCTTTTTGGTTTCTAGTTTTTGATATATATATAAATAAATATATATAGATTTTAATTAAAAAAAAAAACAAATAGAGTGAAAAGTTAAAAAGAAGTTTCAATTTGCAAATAGTACTAGTTTATTGATGTATTCAACATGCACATAACTCAATCTTTATTATAATAAGCAAATTACAATTTAACTATCAAGTTCAAACTCTAATTCTATCAGAGCTACTGTTTCGCTTTATTGCAACCCTCTTGTCGTTAGTCATTTTCCGTTAAATCTTACAATAAACAGTGTAAAAGCAGTAAAAAGACCAAAATGCCCTTGGAGATTAATTAGAAAAAAATTAAATAATTAAATTAAAGCTAAATCAATCTTCAATGAATGTTGTTCTTCATTCTTCATCTACACATGCCAAACAAAATCATCATCATCAATCAACAAATATCAAACAAAGTCAACAACAATATTTAAAAATTTTAATGAATGTTGTTCTCCATTCTTTATCAATAAATACCGAACAAAATCATCATCATCAATAACAAACAAAATCGTCAACAAATAACAAACAAAAATCTTATATATATATATATATATATATATAATCAGCTTAAAAAAATCAAAACCAAAATAAATCTTCATCAATGTTCATCCATCTACTCAACAAAATAAAAAACACAACCCAACAAAACTAACCAGTCAACCACCTGGGTTTATCGTGATAGCAAACATCAACAAAAAAAAAAAACCTAACAATCGACCACCAGATCAGTAAACATCAACAACATCATTCACCAAGAAAAAAAAAAACCCCAAAAAGAGAAAGAAAACAATTTTTTAAAAAAAAAAGTTAAAATGAGGTTCGGCGATCTGAGTAGATCACCGTCTGTTGCAAACCTAGGTGGGTTCATTGTCTTTATCGATGATAGTTCATCGTCATCATCCTAAGTTCGTCATTAAGTAGGTTCAACTGGGTTGGAAGCGAGAGATGAAGGTTGAACCATCGTCCTAGGTTTATCATCAGGTGGGTTCGACTGGGTTAGGAGCGAGAGATGGAGGTTGGGGCTGAGAGATAGATGTTCGAATCTGGATTCAAAGAAGAAGAAGCAAAAGAAGAAGAAGAATAAGAAGAAGGAAGAGACAAACAGATAGATGAAACCTTAAACCAATCTTCAAACCAAAACAATCAAACCCAACCTTCGAATTTAGGTTTGAATGAACCCACCCAGCATACAAATGGAACCTAGAAATATGGGTTCGATTTCTAGGTTTGAACATAAACAAACCTAGATTTGTAGGTTCGATTCAAACCAAGAAAAATAGAAGAAGAAAAATAAGAAAAAGAAGAAGAGAAGAAGAGAAGAAGAAGAAGATGGACAGCTGAGAAAGGGATAGTGGCGGTAGCACAACGAAGTAAAAAGAAAAGCCTGAGGGTTGAAAAAGAGAAAGAGAGAGAGAGAGAAATGAGAGAGAAGACTATTAATTTTTATTTCATCTTTTAATTATTTTTTTTTCAAATTGATCTCCACCCTCCATCTTAAGATGGACGTTAGAGATCTGATTAAAAAAGTTTTATTTAATTATTTAATTATTTGATTTTTTTACAAATTAATCTCCACCATCCATCTTAAGATAAACGATGAAGATTTGATTAATTTTTTTTAATTTAATTTATTTTAAAGTTTTTAAAATTTATTTTTTAAAAAAATAAAAAAAATTATATCGAAAGATAATTTTACCTCTCAGTAAATTAATTTTAACGAAAATCCACTAACGGTAGAGGGGTCAATTATAATAAAAGCAAAACAGTAACTTTGTTAGAATTAAAATTTGAATTGTGTAACTAAATTGTAATTTATTCTATTATAATTTGTAACACACGATAAAGACAAAGTTGAAATATCAATTTTGTCCAACAAAAGATCTTTCAAACACATCACACATGACACATCATTAGCTACTGACTAAACAACTAGACTAACTAATAATAATGCTTAGGGGAAGACAACTTTGCACTTGGTACGGTAATAAGTGGTGCTTGCTTCTTCAAAACAAGTCCACACTTCTTAGATAGATCAAGTTTTGTTTGCTCTGGATATTGATTAAAATCTCGGTCGAGTATACTAAGTTTGCGACGAGAAATCGTGGATCGGGAGGGTGTCGATCCGATAACCCCCTGATTGAGGGTTCTGCTCAGACTAGGTGAGCACTCGGCCTAGTTGACCAAGCTTTCTGGCCAACTTGGTCCAACTCGGTTCGACTTGGATTATTTACAAAAAAAAAAAAAATTGAAATTAAAATATCAGTCACCAAGACTCACCAACTCACGATGACCACCATGCTTTACCACTACACTAGTCACCCCATCACTATACTAGTCACCTTACCACCATACCATAAATCCCCCCAAACCAATCAACATACCTCTCCCAAACCAGTCACCACAAATCCACCTAAACCAGTCACTACTGTTTGAAGAAACTTGCTGAGGGACCAACGACAAAAGAGAGTGAGAGAGGGGGTGGAGCAGTGGCGATGGATGACAAAAACCTACTTGCTTATGAAGTGGTGGCGACGAAAGAGGAGGACAAAGATCGGAGAGGTAAGAGGCGAGATGGTGATGGTGGTGGTGGTGGTGGTGGTGGTTGTGAGATCGATGGTATAGGGTGCTTGAAATAATGGTTGAGTGAGGTTTGAAATGGTGGAAGAGAGAGATCGCACAACATAGCGGAGTGGAGGCGATTTGAGAGAAGAAGAAAACTGATGAAGGTTGTGTGGATTAAGTTTACTTATATTATGGCATCTTACACAAACCTCTCATGGGGTTTGATAAAGTTGAATGGTCAAAAATATCAAATTGGCATTTGAAGTTTAAGAACATATCAGTTTACATCCTGAAATTTCAAACGTAATAATCTCACCCCCACCACCCCCCTCCCTCTCTTCCCCCTCCACTCTCTTCCCCCCAAAACAATGCTCGCCGAGTAGTCAATTATTCGCTACTTGTTGGATCGCCGATTGAGTAACTAATAGCAAGTTTTAGAACACTAGTAAGCTCTTATGTCACTATTTCACCATTTTTGAATTCAGCTTCATTATTATTGTTGTTGGCAAATCCATTTGGTATTAACAACAACCACTATTTTCTTTCAAGGCTGTTAATGTGTCCAAAAAATAAACTTAAAGAAGAATCTTTTGTTTTCAGAATAAATAAATAAATTAATAAAAATTAATGAAAACATAGTAATGGACCATTGATATTTCACATTGGACTGACCTTGTTTTTTTGTTCAATGGTGAGGAAGGGGTGATTAAATCCATAGATAACTACCCACACCTTTGATAAGGATGGAATTTGAATCCATGATCTCTTATAATAAAGGAGGTTCTTAACCATAACGTGTGATATGATATTAAATACATCAATGATGATATCTCTTATGATGTTTTCCTTTTGAGAGAAACAGTAACAGGGTCATTGCATGGGTGTGTAACCCACCACCATGAGCAGGTCCACCACCCACCATATCATCAGAAAATATCATCTCCCACCAGCACTTACTAAAGGTGTCGGTTGCTTCGTCAACATATGAGTGCGATGATGATGTGGAAATATGTTGGTGGAGTGAATGGACCTTTGCTGAAAATGGCAAAAGCACTTGACTTTCCCAAAATGGATAAACAGCACAAATAGAAAATATCTCTTTATCATCTTTTCCCTTTCAGAGTAACAGGGTCATTGCATGTAACCCACCACCATGAGCGAGCAGGTCAACCAGCCCCACCATATCATCAGAAATTATCATCTCCCGCTTGTTTTCCCACCTGCGCTTACTAAAAGCAGAGATAAAAGTGTTGGTTGCTTCGTCCTTTACCTCCATTTACAATAATCCGCCTTCTCCTCTCAAAAGCAGAGAAAACGCGACCACCTCCCAAGGAAGAGATCTTTTTTCTCTCTGCTTGACATTGATTGTACAACATACGAGATCTTCTCGTGAACCTCCCCTACCGCCCTAACCATTATACGAGACCTTTGCAGGTGTGAAGTGTGTTTGGGGAGATGAAGGAGATTCTCAAAGACGCTTCCATTCTTCAATGGGGGACAAGCTCAGGTCTTTTTCCTCTCTTTAATTTGTCTTTCACTGAAATCTGTTCAAGTGTTTGAATTTTGACCAATCATCATATGAGCTACATTTGCATGCATCGTATAATTTTGTTCAAGTGCTTGAATTCATGCCTGCTTCATATATATCTCACTGAAGATGTCCTGCAAGGTTAACGAATATTAATGCATCATATATGCATGTCTGTCATTTTTAGTTTTTAATACGAAAACAGAACGCACTTTGTAACTAACTGTTAGATCTTGTTATTTAAGAGTGATCTGAGGTCTCATTAATGTCTGGCATCAGTCTAACATCTCTGCTTGCTTTTGTGAGAGATTCTATGGATGACAAGTCAAAGGCTAATCTTGTGCAAATTTAAGGGCGTTTCTCTTAGATGATAGGTGTGCCTAGAGGACATGGACTTATACATTTGGAGCATGTTGTGCCACCACTGTGTTCATGTTGGGATCTCCCCCATGTGGAGGATGTGGATTCCACTAATCATATGGAAGTCAAAGTCCATTTTCAAAAGCATTAAAAATTACTTGATAGTTGTTGCATTAAAAAGTGAATGTTGGGGAAGAGTTTATTGAGAACTCTCTATAGAACTAATTGAGTGTTGGCATCATAGAATTTTCTCTCTAATAAGGGAGAAGAAAGGTTTTTTCATGTAAGAGTGAGTCCAAGACTTAGAGCACTTGAAAACAATAAACATGGGAAATAGAATTCTGCTGAAGTACTACAATCTGCAGCAGAATTTGAAAATTCGTTTGGAGGGTCTAAACTGTCCAGAATTTGCTAATTTTGAGATATGTTAGAGTCGAAGATGTCTTTTATCTCCAGTTAAAATTTCATCCCATTTGGAGTTCGGGAAGATCAGTTCTTGTATTGATTTCCACTGCTGGTTCTGGCGAGTTTTTCTTGCTGTTGTATTGTTATTTCCACTTTTTAGGTGAGGTTTTGAGTATTCCGGGAGTTGTATCTCTTGATGTTTGATTCCTCTAGTATATCTAGAGAAGAACTTATGCACCCATTGTTGATATAGTGGAAGAATGATTAGAGTTTGACCTGTGGACGTAAGCAACACTTGCCAAATCACGTCAAATATGTGTGCGATTTTCTTGTTTGCCGTTGTTGTTATTCTTGCTGCTATATATATATATATATTGCTTGTGCTGGAATTTTTGTGACTCTAATAGGGAATATTAGGGGTTGTCTAAATCCCTACAGTTCATACCTTCATTTCACAACTACAAAATTTGGTCATTTCCTTGGCCTTGGTATGACCACCTATACTACTGCCTGCTATCTACCCATAGCTGCCCTTGTTCATGGACAGCTCTTGTATTTCTTTCATTTTAATCCAACGTGTTCGTCCTGCTTTTTTGCTGTGTTCTTTGCTTATTGGCCGTTGGATTTCTTTCAGGTTGAAGGTGCGACTCACTCGGGCCCGACTAGCTTGGTTTTGTACTTCACAGGCGCCACCAACATACTTACACTTTTGGTGGGCATGCTGTCACTGTGTAAGTCCACAATGTTACCTTATTCTTTTTTGAAAAGGGAACAAAAAAGAAAATATTATATTTCGCAAGGTAGATTTCACTGGCAGCTTTTGGAGCCTCATTTATCAGTCCATCTTATGCTCAAGATTTACATTCATAATTTTTCAAGTTGCTTAGGCTGTCCATTTATAAAATGCCATCTTCATGTGTCAATGATATTTACATATGCAGAGTGCAGGTTCTCTATATGCATGTATTATACCAAAGATTACAACTTGTTTGAATGATTTAATCTTTGTAACTTCCGTGCCTATTTAGCTGAACATTTCCCCTCTTTTTTAGAGGGTCTTGGGATCAATTATGTTTGGTTATTATAAAGTGCCACATACATTGACTGAAACTGGATTGTTCATGAATTTAATGTTACAGTGAAATTATGCATGCAATGTGGAAGCCTCAGAAATTCAAGTACATATATCTTCCTGTAACCCTTTACGTGTTCACTCTTAACCATTCCATCTGCCGTTGCTGTTTACTGGGCCTTTGGTGACCAACTCCTCACCCATACAAATGCCTTCTCATTGCTTCCATGCAGTGGATGGCGTGATGCCGCTATTATCCTAATGCTAATCCACTAGGTTTCATCACAGTACTACTCTATTTTCTAATTGCATATAAGCCTAATTATGCAAGAGAATTGGCCTGACTAATAATTTGCATTGTAAACATGCAGTTTATAACATTTGGTTTCGCGGGTACTCCATTATATTTCGTGTGGAAGAAAGTGGTGCGAATGCATGACACAAAGGGCATCTGTATGAGGGCACTTACCCGGTTGCCTGTGGTGATCCCCATATGGTTCTTAGCCATTATATTTCCTTTCTTTGGTCCCATTAACTCAGCTGTGGGGTCACTTTTGGTCAGCTTCACGGTATTCTTGCTTTAGCCCACATGCTCACGTATAGATCAGCTTCTAATCGTAAGTTAAATGGTCCAGTCTTTCCACCTTGTAGCATAATTATCTACCTAATTTACATACCATAAACCTGGTTCTGTCTAATGTCACGATGGAGTCTTTAGTGGTTCGTTTTCAACCTTGTTTTTCTGGTCATCACTATAATAGCCAAAGTAAAATGACACAGCATGCTGATTAAAGTGGTTCATATGTTACCAAAGCAAAGTTATGATAAAAGTTTGATCCCAAAATATTTGTGAAGTGCTTGAATTTTGATTGATGCACTCGCTAGAAAATCTAGTTGATCTATAAATATGAATATGGTTCCTGCCTTATAGTGTAACTTGGAGGTGAATTTCACTGCAGTTCTAGACCCACTATAGATACAAATTCATGAGCCAAAGATGAGGTTGGTGGTATCTTCCTGTCAGTAAGTTATGTGCTGTTTGATTTCCAATCTTATGGTCTTGTATATAGTACTACCCACATCTTAAAAATAGCTGGCAGGCCTTATCTTGTTTCTTACTAATAAGAGATTAACGGTCTACTCTTATGTAATTATTGTTCACCATCACTGACTAAATGGTGTGCCTTAGGATATTCCATTAAGTTCCATTAATCACCAACACTGACTAAATGGTGTGCCTCAGGATATTCCATTAAGTTCCATTAACACCATCACTGACTAAATCACAGTGGAGGACACCACAAAATGAGCACCATGTATTCCTAGGGCCCCCATGCATCCAGCAGAAGAGACAGTAGAGAAAGTGTTGCATAGTAAATTATTTGCTGAATATAACATAGCTAAGTGCAGAGATTTGCATTCGTGATACTCCTTTTAAGCAATGCCCTGCGCGCGTATATCCTTTATAATTATATTCGTAGGTTAAGGTGATTAAAACCTCAAAATTTGAGTTCATTTTCTTAGTAGTTTTGGTTCAATTTTCTAATTTGATTTTTATGAATGTCAAATAGGGTTTTGTGTTGTTTTTAGGTGGAGACCCAACCGGTCTCCCTTTGTTGGAGGTTTGAAGAAGTCAATAAGATGAGAGAAGAAGGAGAAGAAGACGAGAGAAAAATGAAAAGAAGACGAGAAAAGAAGAGGAAGATGAGAGAGAGCGATAAGGTTAAGATGGAGAGCGGTGAGGTGATGAAAAAAGAGAGAGAGAGGGGTGACATATGAGAAGAAAATCTGCCTTTATTTAAAAAATATATATATATATATATATGTTTTTTAATTAAATTAAAAAGATATATTAATATTAATTATTAAAAAATTAGATACTCATACTCTTTAATATCATTTGACGATTTTACCCTTACCAGTGGCACTTAATGACTACTCATTAACGACTATTTGATGACAGGTGAGATTTGTGGTGAGTTTTTTAGACCTCAAGAGAGGTGACTGTGAGTTTTCCAAACATCGTTATTTTTGTACAATTATGCCAAATTTAAAGGGAGGTTTGTGCAATTTGTCCTTCAATAAATAAGGATTTTTTTCAAAATGGTTGGACGACCAAAACGATGTCGTTTCATGTTGCTTTAGGTGAAATAGCAAATATAATGAACCCTTACCGTCAATCATGTATTTCCCCAATAGACCTCAACCCCTATTTTTCTCCAACCTCAACTTTCTCTCTCTCTAACCAAAAAAAAAAAAAAAAACCCTCACCTTTCTCTCTCCAAAGTCATTCTTTACTCCTACCTAACCTCAAAGTCCGTCCAATGTCAATCTCTCTCCAACATTTTTCTCTTTCTAACATCATACTCTCAATAAAAAGACAATGTCTCTACCTTTCTATCCTTAAGCTCGGTGGTGGCGCTATTTCGTCTATGTCTCTTCATCTTCAAGCTTGAAGGCTTGTGGTAGTCACCGACTCATCACTCACCAATTAGTGGCAGTCACCATTTGTTGTGTTGCAAATTTTTTGTAAATTTTTTTGTAGCGTTGTTTGTTGATAAACTTAGAAACTCAAAGTGTTGTTTGTTGTATTTGACAATTCATAGTTTTTTTATAATTGTTTTATATTTGACCATGTTTGACCGGTAATCTATTGACCATCGGTCAAACCTTCAAGCACCTTCTCTAAAACATTGTTCTCTCGCTCATTGGTGACTATTTTTTATATTTTATTTTTATTTTTTAGTACTAGGCGTTACTGCTTAAGGTTAAAAAAAATCACAACTTTTAGTTTAACACATAGAAAACATAGAGAGATGAAGTTAGAAGTCGATTGGGTTGGCAAGTCTTTTCTTTTTAATAAAATTAAGACTTTAGTTGTGAGCTTTTTGTGCTTTTTTCTTTCTAGTTATATATATATATATATATATATATAGGGATATTTATAATTTCCCCCCTAACGTTTGGTCAAAATCTAAAACGCCTCTCCTTAGTTTCGTAATTAACCTTTTACTGCCCAATGTTTAACTAAAGGAATAATTAGCTCCCCGTCGTTACCATTTTCGTCCACTGCTGTTAGGGATGGAAGGGGAAAATGGTAATTGGAGGTGATAAAATAAATATAAATTTATAAAAAATAATAATAATAAACAAAAAATAATAAAAATTTTATTTATTTAAAAAAAAACAATTAAAAAAGATTGATCTTGCATTTAAAAAAAAAAAAAAAAAGGATTGATCTCCATCGTCCATCTGGACAGTGGAAATCAAATTAAAAAATAATTTGATATAAAAGATTAAAAAAAAAAAAAATTCTCTCTCTTTATGCTTCATCTGCTCTCTCTCTCTCTCTCTGTCTCTAAATATATATATATATATATCTTCTTCTCTTCTTTTTCTTTTTCTGAGTTCGAGCTTGAACCCATTCTGGATTCAAGGAATCCAACTTAGAAAACTGGGTTACAGAAAGATGAAGAAGAGAAGAAGAAGAAGAAGAAGAAGCTTTTCAGTTTTGGTGTTGAATATGGTTAGGTTGAACTGGGTTTCAATTTTGGTGTTAAACTGGTTGAATTTATTTTTTTGATGATTTTTTTCTATGACATCAAAAGAGAATGAGAATGAGATGTTGTGTTTAAGTTCTGGGTTCAATGTGATTTGGGGTTATGATTGGATTGATGATGGTGGATTGATCTGTGTTGAACTTCTGTGGATGGTGGATTTAATGTGATTGAATTTGGTGATGAACATCTGTGAATTGTTTAACAGTTTGTTGAATTTTTTTTTTTCCTTAAATTTTTTAACTTTTTGGTTATAAATCTAGGTTTTCAAGTTGAATCATTCAACTTAAAGACATGGGTTCATAACCCAACCTTCAATTTAATTTTTAATTTTTTTATGCAACAATTTTTTTTTCCATATTTTTTTAAATTCTTTGATCACCATTGTCCATCTCTATAAGATGGAAGGTAACGATTTATTGTCTTTTTTTTTTAATAAAATTTTAAAAATTAAATTTTTAAATAAATATAATTTTAAATTTTATTTTAAATTAATCTCCACCGTCCATTTCAAATATGGACGTTGGAGATTTTCTTTTATAATTTTGATTTTTTAATTTTATTTTAATTAAAATTAAATCAGAGGTAAAATAGTCATTTGTTGTTTTGGTTAACATTTTAATGGAAAAATTGATGGCAAGGGGCAAAACGGCTTTTTAAAAAATTATTGGGAAATGTTTCAAATTTGAGCCAAATGTTGGGGGCCAATTATAATATCCCTATATATATATTTATATTTTAATTTAGAAAAAAACTAGAGTGAAAAGTTAAAAAGAAGTTTCAATTTGCAAATAGTATTAGTTTACTGATGTATTCAGCGTACATAGAACTCGATCTTTATTATAATTTGTAACACACGATAAAGACAAAGTTGAAATATCAATTTTGTCCAACAAAAGATCTTTCAGACGCATCACACATGACACATCACTGGCTACTGACCAAACAGCCAAACTAACTAATAATAATGCTCAGGGGAAGATAACTTTACACTTGGTACGACAATAAGTGGTGCTTGCCTCTTCAAAACAAATCCACACTTCTCAGATAGATCAAGCTTTGTTTGCTCTGGCAATTTCCATTCAAAAGAATGTAATAAAGTAGCCAAAACATAAAGCAACATTTTCTCAGCCAAAGGAATTCCTGGACAAATCCTTCTCCCTGAACCGAATGGAAGAAAATTAAAATTGTTTCCACGATAGTCGCCTTTTCCAGCATCTCTCAGGAATCTCTTAGGTTGAAATTCCAGTGGACTCTCCCATGCTTTAGGGTCTCTCTGCATTGCCCACACGTTAAAGAGAACCTTGGAGCCCTTAGGGATAGTGTACTCTAAGATAGTTTGAGATGTACAAGGACTTCTTGGAACTAGTGGCACTGGAGGGTGTAATCGAAATGTCTCTTTTATTATAGCATCCAAATATTGCAATTTGGAGAGATGAAACTGTTCCACTATGTTGTCATTGCCAACCACTTTCTCCAGTTCTTGGCAAGCTTCCCTCATTGCTTCTGGATTTTGTAGCAATTCCGTCATTGCCCACTCTATTGTTGTTGCTGACGTATGTGTGCCCCCTAAAATAATGTCCTATTGACAAATTAAAATCACACGAGAAAATGAAGTTAAACGTAGGATAAAAAAGTAAGGTTAAAAAAAAAAAGTTAAACGTAGAATAAAAAAGTAAGATTAAAAAAAAAAAAAAATTGATAATTTGTATCCCCAAAACATGTTTTTGGATTAAATTATCCTTTGACTAACTCTATCTTCTTCAATCTTTTCACAATGGGAATTTCTTTTTCATCTAGCATCTTTTCCAATGTATTCTCTCTTCTATTGAGAATTTAGAGGTAATAAAAATGTTAGTTATCATTAGATCCAAAAGTTTAAATTGATGAGAAAATATTCAATTTTTAAGACCTAAGGTAGGCACATTAAAAAAAAAAAGAATTGATAAGTATGTACCATAAGTAAAGCCTTGATTTGGTTCATGGATAGTGAGGACTTATCATCTTCTTCCTGATTCAGCTCCAACAACAACTCTAGTAAGTCCTTGCTTCCTTTCCCTTGCTTGTTCTCTTTTGTTCTAATATCTATCAAGGACTCGAAAATCGTATCAAACCACGACAACAGCTTCTTCATTTTTGATTCAACTCCTTGCAAATCAAACCAAGCAAGGGCTGGAAAAAAGTCTGAAACGTTTGGTGCTGCCAACAAGTCAACAATTTGTTCCACCACTTGCCTAAATTGATTCCCCACTTTGCTCCTATCCTCTCCATGCAATGAACCACCCCATGACATGCTCATCATGACGTTGAGTGCAGTTACGAACATTTGCTCCCCAATATTGATGGGTGAACCAACCTTTGCATGCACCTCCTTCACCATTTCTCTTACTGCTTGTCGACGTAGTGCATAACAAGCGTCAAGGCTTGTCTTGCTCATCATTTCCTGAACGAAGATCTTACGTAACTTTCGCCACTCAGGACCGTTAGGGCTCCATGCTATGTCATGTCCACCATATGCGGTGATTATTCCTGCTATTGAAGGGTCACGGTTGGCGAAAATTGCATCATGGTCTTTGAGCACCTGTTTAGCCAATGAAGGTGCGCTAATCACCACACAAACTTTTCTACCTAGTTGAAGTTTTATGATTGGTCCATAAATTTCAGAGAGTTTGGCAAAGTAACGATGAAGCTGATCAGGTTCAAGAAAAGGAAGGTTTCCAAGTAAGGGCAAGCCTGGTGGACCTGGTGGTAATGGTGGAAAACTTGTAAGTGGTTTCCTGATCAACCAAGCATACAAGGACATGGCAGCAAGAAGTGTTGCAGCCAGAAGGGTTATGACTCCGGTGGTGGTGGGGTTTTTGGCGAGCCCATTCCACCAGTAAGATGACCAGGATTCAAAACTCAACCGAGCTGACTCAGTCTGAATATTGGAGATCATGTTTGATATTTGTAACTCAAAATGGCTCGTGGAAAGCCATACATTTATAGAACCAACGAAGAGGATAATAATTTAAGAACTTTGTCTTGTTATTTGGAGATATTTTAGCCTCTATTATTGTAATTTTAAAATAATTATAATTTCTATTAAGCTCATGTACGATTGCAATGGACCATATTACACCATACATCTATGGTACCCAATTATATTTTTTTTCCCTATGTAATTAAATAATTAAGAGGAAGTATTGGATTTAATCCTCTCATACCGAAGTGGAGAAAAAGTTGAAGATTAAAAGTGGAAAGATCATCGCTCTTAGGGATTACGATTAAATGGTGCTATTAAACAAAATGGGCTATGTTTTATATTCTATTTTGTATTTTAATTTTGATCTTAATTTATAATTATAATGTATCAATGGATGAATAAATATTAATTCATGATTATTTTTTTATTTAAAATATATATCCATTCATTAATCGGTAAATCATTAATTTGAATTAAGTTGGAATGTGTACGGTAGTAGTTTGTTTTGTGGTCTAATATTAACAAAAAAATGAAGGAATATCGTCAGAATAATCTTAAATGGTGGACGCAGTTACTGTCAGCCGCGGGTACATACATTAATTGGTCAAATTACACAAACCTCTTAAGTTTATTCATAATTGTGACTGGCGAAACCTTTTGATCATAATTGCACAAGCCTACCCTATCTTTGGTTGACTTCCATCGATATTAACAGTTTAACCAATTTTTGAGCAAAAAAAATACAAAGTACCCTTGTTTACTTATTTTATCATATATTTTTAATGAATGCTTTTATAATTAAGTATATCTTATTTTGAAAAGTAAGGATCAACCAATTAAATTCATCCATTGTATTCTATCTCTTAAAACAAATTCTCTCTCTTATTTAATTTAAATGCAACTGATGAACTTGATTAGTTAATCTTTAGTTTTAAAAATCGAGCATACATGATTTTAAAAGTCCTCTATTTTTAATTTCTTTACTT
This sequence comes from Nephelium lappaceum, assembly GCA_021234005.1. Taxonomy (NCBI): domain Eukaryota; kingdom Viridiplantae; phylum Streptophyta; class Magnoliopsida; order Sapindales; family Sapindaceae; genus Nephelium; species Nephelium lappaceum. Next base: position 8,385,617 of record CM037996.1, read on the forward strand.
TTAAATTTATTTAATTGTATATATTTAAATATATGAAAAAGAGACAAGCATTTGCACCATCAGATCTACCAAGTCAGATGGTGCACATGCAACACATCAAATAAGATGGGGCCTATCTTGGTAGACCAGATGTACCATATTTGGAGAAAATCTTCCATGTGATATTTAGTTAACATGCTATGCTGATATATATGTGTCTTTCCAATAATAATGTGATACGTAACATTTTTCTTTCCTAAAAAATTAATGTTAATGTCTTGTCTTACTTATGAAAAAATTTTTATTTAAAAAGTTATATCACATATTATGTTGTTATTATTATAGGGTCATACCAATATTAATATTTTATAAAAGATAAATGTCACGTTTCACATTATTATCGGAAAGGCATACCATGCATGACACGTCAACTAAATGTCTCATAAAAGATTTTCTCACCTCATTTGATTGATCAAAGGTATGCTCCATTGGAGCAGACCTTCCTTCATAGAGGAGCAGATGCTGCATGGGAGTGATTTGCTCCTTTTATGATGGAGCAGATCGTTCTCAAGGAGGAGCGAATTGCTCCTCTATCAGAGGAGCAAGTTCGCTATTGTGGCCTTTTTTTTTTTTTCTTTTTTTAGAAGAATTGTGCTTTGATGATGAATTTGGATTGAAGATGAAGTTTGATTACTGAGGTTGAAGATGAAAACATGGGCATTTGAGATTAAAAATGAATGATGAAGATGATTGAAGGTATTAATTTTTTTAATTAAAATTTTTTATTTTTTATTTTTTAAAAAAAATGGAGGAGATCTTTTCCATCCATTTGGGCGGATTGGATCTCCCCCATCATTTTTTTTTTTTTTTTTTTTTTTTATAAATTAACTAGTTTAATAAGATTGATGAAATCATTTATTTAATATTAAATGGAAAAGATTGTTACACCTGCCTTCCGTTATCTTTTAACTGCTACATACTAATGGTAAGGGAGGTTCGTACAATTTTAATCAAGAAGTTTCATTACTTGCAATTAATCTTAAACTCAAGTGAGATTAAACACAAACACACACACACACACACACATTAACCACAAAACACACATCAACCCACACACACACACACAGAGACACATCAACCACAAAACACACACACACACACACACACACACATCAACCACACACACACACACACATTAACCACAAAACACACGTCAACGTATACACACACATAGAGACACACCAACCACAAAAAAAAAACACACACACACACACAAAACACACATCAACCACAAAACACACACACACACACACACACACACACACACACACACATATCAACCACTAAACACACACACATCAACCACAAAACACACACACACACACCCACACACACACATACACACACATACATCAACCACAAAACACACACTCACACACACACATCAACCACAAAACATACACACCACACACACACACACACTCACACACACACATCAACCACAACACACACACACACACACACACACACCAACCACAAAACATACACACCACACACACACACACACACACACTCACACACACACATCAACCACAACACACACACACACACACACACCAACCACAAAACACACACACACACACAACACACACACCCCACAAACACACACACACACACACATGAACCACAAAACACACACACACACATGAACCACAAAACACACACACACATTAACCACAAAACACACACACACACACACACAAACAAAACACACATCAACCACAAAACACACACACACACACACACACATCAAGCACAAAACACACACACATATCAACCACAAAACACACACACACACACACACAACACACACACACACACACACCATAAAACACACACACACACACACATCAACCACAAAACACACACACACACACATCAACCACAAAACAAACACACATCAACCACAAAACACACACACACACACACACATGAACCACAAAACACACACACACACACACACACACACACATACACACACACAACACACACACACACACACACACACATCAACCACAAAACACACACACACACACACATACACACACACACAAATACATCAACCACAAAACACACACACACACCACAAAACACATACACACACACACACACAACACACACATCAACACACACACAAACACACACACACACACACATCAACACACACATCAACACACACACACACACACACACACACACACACACACACACACACATACACACACACACACACACACACACACATACACACAACACACACATCAATCACAAACACACACATCAACCACACACACACACATCAACCACATCAATCGTAAAACACAAAAATACTAATAACAAAACACACACACACACACACACAACAACCACACACACACACATCAACCACATCAACCATAAAACACAAAAATACTAATAACAAAATACACAAACACACACACACATCAACCACAAACACACACAAACACACATACACATCAACCACATCAACCACAAAACACACACATACATACACACCAACCACAAAACACATACACACACACACACCAGATTCAAGTCTTCAATAATCAACCACAAAACACAAAAATACTAATAACAAAACACACAGACACACACACACAACAACCATACACACACACATCAACCACATCAACCATAAAATACAAAAATACTAATAACAAAATACACAAACACACACACACACATCAACCACAAACACACACAAACACACATACACATCAACCACATCAACCACAAAACACACACATACATACACACCAATCACAAAACACACACACACACACACACACACCAGATTCAAGTCTTCAATAATCAACCACAAAACACAAAAATACTAATAACACAAACATAATTAACAAAAGTACAATAAAAAATACAAACAAAATTATTTTCTTGACAAAATAACAAAACAAATTACAAAATAGAAAACTAGATAACACAAAAAAAATGCTAGATTAAAAAAATATATATATTGTTCTTGAATCTTGAGGGTTTCACAAAAAAAGGTTATCGACAAAAACGAAAAGCAAGAAAAAGAGAGAAGAAGAAGAAAAAGACGTTCCGATTTGGTCAAATGGCAAAGAAGGTAGACGAACGGAGATCGGTTTGATGAAAAAAGGTGAAGACAGTGGTGTTGGCGAAATTAGAAGAAAGAAAATGAAGAAGAAGAAAGAAAAAAGTGACCGGTCAAGATTTCCAAAAAAAAAAAAGTGACCGGTGAATGGATGTATTAATCAAGGTTGTCATTTTCATGAGTTAAACTTATGCATATACCTTTAGAGGTATTCAAAATTTGAATAATCTTAAGAATACATGTGTAATTTTATTATGTAAAAAATTGTGAAAAATACCAAAAGTTATAACTCTAAAAACTGAAAATTCATAAATAACCAAAAAGTTTTAAAAATTTCTTTTTAACCTCCCAAACAAACTAATTTCTTCCTATACCCAAGTTACCCATTTTACCCCTAAGTCAAAGTTGACCATACACCCTTGTTTTGTAAAATTCAAAACAAAAAGCCAACAAGAAATTACAAAACTACCCTCACCTATATCATGGCATAAACTCGGTCACCCACCCATCTAAATCAAATTCAACCGGTTTTATATCTAGATCATGACCCGGTTTGCCAATTGAAGGACCATCACGCCCGACCGCCGCCCATCGCCAGCCTTGTCTCACCATTTTGGATCTTCACCGACCTCCTCTAACCGCCGATGAACATCTTCACCGATCCAAATCAAATTCAACCAGTTCCATCAAGGCATCACGACCCAGTTTGCTGATGCAAGGACCATCACGCCCGATCGCCCATCGCCAGCCTTGTCTCACCGTTTCGGACCTTCGTCGACCTCCTCCAAGCGCCGGCGAGCATTTTCACTGCCTCCATTGCTGACGATAAGTGACAAAAACTCCATTTGATAGTTGAGTTTTATATGTGAAATTTTTGAGTGTTGATTTAGTTTGTTTGTGTTATGGATTTTAGATTAGTTTAGTATGGTTAGATTAGGTTAGTTTTGGTTGGATTTGGGTGGATAAGGCATGAAAATGGAGGTTTGAGTGTGTATTTTGTCAAGGAAGACAATGGGTTTGAAATTTAGGAAAACCGGGTTTATATCATCATTCAAACCCGATTTTTGGTGAAAACCGAGTTAATTGATGCATTAAACCCAGTTTTCACAAAAACCGGGTTAATGGATGCATTAAACCCGGTTTTCAAAAAACTAGGTTTAATGGATTTAATTGTGCATTAAAACCTGGTTTTTTGAAAACCGAGTTTAATGCACCAAGTTTTTTTTTTAATTTAAATAAATAAATTATTATTATTGATTTTTGAAATAAGTTAATTAAATTATAAATTTCAATAAAGTTAGAAATAAATGAAATATAATCTATTATTCCAATAATTAAAATAAAAATATGAAATAAACGTGATGAATAAAATAAAAATTAATAAAAATAAAATAAGTAAATGAAATATAAAAATAAGAAGAATTAATTAATTAATTAAATTTTAAATTTGATTTAATGTAATTGTAATATGTTAATTTAATTTGTTAATTAAAATTATATTTATAAATTAATGAAAATAGGACAAAATAATAATTAAGTGTCATTTTAAAGTAAATAGTCAATTAAATTAATGTTATTATAATTATTTTTATTTGTTTTGTATAGATGCAGGTCCATTATAAGTGGAGTTCACAGGTTATTTTAAAAGAGATGTCGTAGAGTACACACTGCAGCTTCAAAGAGATTGCTTGTCTAAAAGCAGCTCTTGATAAACGAGAACTCCTAAAGTAGTTTCTGGGCATGACCCCGTTTAGATATTTCATGGATATATCTCACAATCAGTTGTTGGTTTGCCCTTTGATTGCAACTATTCTTGCTAGAGAATTGGAAATTCCTTGTGGTAACCTTGATCAGATGTGGTTTGAAATTGGAGGGCGACTATATTGGTTTGGAAAGCAGGAATTCTTATTGGTAACAAGGCTGCGATTCAGGCATATCGACGTAAAACCATTACGGCACGGCAAAATGACAAGAATAGTCTTTTATAGCGACTTTTCAAAGCAATTCCACCGTTAGTGAAAGCTATTGTCCTTATGATCAAGTCATTGGCGAATTTAGATGTCGACGACACCTTCAAGTTGGCTAATTTAGTCATAGCTTTCTAGCTATTTATGGCTTAGATGAGCACCAATGGGTGGATAAGGCGTTATAGGTCATGATAGAGGATGCAGAAGTGTGGAATGCATTCCCTTGGGGTATAATGGCATATAGTATACTTCTTTATCACCTTCGATAGGTGATTAATGAGAAACGACTTATACACGGACGGATGGTTAACCTGTACGGGTTTGTTTGGGCATTCTAGGTACAACACTTACTAGATGTTCATTATTATTATTAATGAAAATTGTTTAAATATATATCTATTTATATATTGTAATGATATATATTTGTTTTTGTTTAATGTACATTATAGTGGTGGCTTGTTGAAATGTTCACGTACTTGGACAATAAGGTAGGGAACAGAATAGCGGGCGATGTGGATTTGCCAAGGTTTAGGAATTGGCATTGTAATAAGAGGATTAGAAAGGATGCAAACAATTGGAGGAATGAGCTTCACTTTGTAAGTGTACCTTAATCTAAATTTGTTTAATTTGTTTACTACCTTTGCGTGTAATATACTAACTATATTTATATACATGTATTATAGTGTATTGCATTGAGGAGGATTCTTGTGCCCACTGATGATGAGAAAGAGATGGGATTATTGGAGATCCTTCAAAGCCAAGCATTTGGTTGAAGAGAAAGTGTGGAAATATGGCGGTGGAGGGAGTGAAGATGATGATAATGATGAGGGTGATAATGATGATGATGTTGAGGGTGATGTTGATAATGAGCAGACAGCGAGTGAGAATAAGTTAAATAGGGAGAAAGAAGAGGAGGAAGAGGAGGAGGGAGAGGATAAGGATAAAGAGAGGGAGTCGAGAATGAAAAGTGTGCATGATGTATAACCGGAGAGCAGTTCGTCGCTTGGACCCTCTCACCCTCAAGTACGAATTTGATATTATTATTTTATTTATATTTTACATTAGGTGTATATTATAATTTATATCATTTATATATAAATATATATTTTCTTATTTTTTTTTTATTTGTAGGAACCTCAAACAAATGTGGGCAAGATAATGAAGCTATTGGAGTATATTACTGGGATGCAGCAATCATAGAATAAAATGATAAAGGCACAAAACAAGATGTTGCATAAATTGGATGAGAGATTACGAAGGGTTGAAGACCGGTTAAAAATTAATGGGCCTATAATTGATGATGTTGCTGAGAGTTCTATCTGGGGCCAAGATCATGACCTGTACATCCATGATTCCATATTAGAAAGGGATCCTCACATTGCTGACCAGGACCAAGAATAGGGCCACCACGAGCACATCCATGAGTCAGAGTATGATCATACCATTATGACCAGGGTAAGGACCCGTCTATCCATATCCATGACTCTGGACTCGGGGGGGATCATGACATTGCTGATCAAGACCCGACCATCCATATCCATGACTCAGGACTAGAGAGGGATCATCACATCCATGACTCGTAAAGGGATATAGACATTGGTGATGTTTAGGTAAATTTTGTATTTATTTTACATTATAGTCTTACGTATCCATGATCGAGGTAAGCAAAAAATTAAGCCATCAACATCTTGTAGGATGCCATACATGGATCCCCTACACCCGAAAAAGAAAAAGAAAGAATCAAAGAAAGTGGTGGAGTAGGTGACGGAGCAGGTGATGGACCATGTGGCAGAGCAGGTGACGAAGACTGTACCCGATGTCTACACGAAGTACAAAGCTGCTTCTTTGAACATTCGGTATGAATAAAAAGCATTATTACCCTTTTTAATTTGATTACTAATGTAATAAAATATTGTCTAATTCTTTTTTTTTTTCAGGCGCATTATTGATGGTTTTCCAGTGCCATACACCCCGGATATGCTTCGTACTATCGAGGATGTTAATGAGTAGTTGACAGGGATTCATATTGATGCTTATTTGAGTTGCCTTAGGAAGAAAGCAAAAGTTTGCGTATGGTGGGACGAGGATAATGATTGTAGATATGCAATCCACGGGACAAACTTTTTTATAAGTATTTGCATTTTAGTTGTTACAGGTTGATATCATGTTTATTTAATTAATTTATTTTATTTTAAAATAACATGTTTAATTTTAATGATTACAGGCGGATATAGTATGCGTTTTCAATGCTGAATACACCACACTGAAGAAGGAATTTGATCCATCTACAGTTGTTGTCCCAAATTCCTGGCAAAGTTGTGCTACCGGCATAGGAGACACTAAAATGTCTTAGAAATCTGTTGAAAATGTAAGTATCATTGTAGAATTAACAATTTTTATTTAATTTATCCTTCACATTGGTCTTATTCCATTAATGTTTTGAAAATGCAAGTGCTACTCCCCTATTGTTTGTCTCAGATACATTGGGTTATTTGTAAGGTGTGCCTGAGAGAGGAGAAGATAGTAGTGTATGATTCCATGAAAGAAGTAAACTTTGAGCAATGGAGGCAAGTCTTGCAACCGCTTGCATGTTTTATGCAGATCATCTTGCGGTCAATTGGATTTTATGAGTAAAGTGAATGACCTACACCACCTGTGGAAAATATATGGGACGTGGCACGTGTCAATATGGCAAATGTGCCTCAACAAGCTGACGGGTAGATGTCACTTTTGTTTAAAACATAGTCCGAATATTATAGGGTTTTAATAATCATCTAACATGTCTTCATACTAATGCAGCAACAGTTGTGGAGCGTATTGTACGATGTTTATCCACGACCTTATAAAATCTCAAGAGCATGAATGGAAGTCGCACCAAATGAAAGATGACGCCGTTAGAATAAGGAAGGATAAGACGTATTATATATATATATGTATTCCATAGCACAATATGTAACAGACAATTCTGGACGGTGGATATTAGATGAAAAAGGAAATGTTGTATTTGAATTATTATTATCATTTGTATAAAATATAAATTGATGAAATTGAAATCATTTGGATGTTTTGTTAATAAATTAAAATTTACGTAAACCGGATTATAATATACATTATAACTCAATTTTTCTAATTTTTGCAAATTTTCATAAAAACGTTTTTTATAGACTATTAAAACCCGGTTTCAGGTTTTATGACCCCATAAAACCTGGTTCCATTATTTTGTGGATCTTTTCTCACATTTTTAATTGAATTTTTCCTTTCTAATGTCCAAAACTTCCCAAAAATACATCAAACTTGATGTAATATTCAACTTTAGACTAATATTATCTACAATACAATATTTTCAATGAAATCGAAGGAACATTGCACAATTCCTTATATATTAACGTTATGCCACATTATACTCGAATATGATGATTTAGTAAGATTTTAGAAGTTATATGCCCAATTAAGTTAAATTGATGAAATCAAAGATATTTGGACATAATTTGGGGCCTTTAGACACAAAAACAAGTAAGAACACAAAAAAAATATATCAAATAAGTTATAATGGGCAGTATAACCCGACATCGGGTTAAAATGTACATTGCAACCCTAAACCGGGTTATAATGGGCATTATAACTCGGTTTTTTTTTTTTTTTTTTAATTTTTGCACAATCCCTAACACTATGACAAGTTGTACTCCAATATGACGATTTAGTAAGATTCTATAAATTATATGTCCAATTAAATTAAATTGATGAAATCAAATATATTTGGACATAATTTAGGGCCGTATATTTGGCAAGAACACAAAAAAATATATCAACCGGGGTTATAATGCCCATTATAACCCGAAACCAAGTTATAATGGGTATTATAACTCGAAACCGGGTTATAATGCCTATTATAACCTGGTTTTTCTGATTTTTGTAAATTTTCAAAAAATGTATTTTAAAGCCTATTAGAAATCGGTTCCGAGTTTTATGAGCCCATTGTACATAGCATAATCCGTTATACATTAAATTTTCTACAAATTTGGACAAAGTCTCCCCTATTTTTTGATTATCCGGGTTTCATAACATTTGTATTATATACCAACCATCATGTTTAAAGTTCCCCAGTACAATACATATAAGAAGAAAATAAATGAAGAAAATAATATATGAAAAGTTGAAACAGTATATTCATTGCAAATGATTACCACCATTTTCATCATCCTTTGAGGGTGGAATAGGAAACCATTGATCACATCGACGTCGCATGTATCCAATCGTACCACAAAGACAGCATTTTCAAGAGGTCTTGATAGGTTCAATAATAGCGGCAGACGTCGTAGCACCTCCAATAGCTTCAGCGTTGCTCCCAGCACCTCATTCAGTAGCTTCAGCGTTGCTCCCAACACCTCCTCCACTCGTCCCTCCGATGCTTGATATAGGGGGTTAGGGCAACGAAACCAGTTGTGTCCCCTTTCACCATATTTTCTACATTTTTTCTTCCTATGACTTTCCCCAGCTGAAGGAATTCGCGCCTCTCTTGGTCTACCTGCTTGTCGTTTTCCTTCGGGTGGTAATACAATCATACATTTTACTTCCGTAGGAACATGCCAATCTTTTGGGCTAGGGACAGGATTGATCGGACGTACATATGCAGCTTTAAGTCATTCTTTGTTATAATAATCATGACAAAGTGTATAATAGTGAACACCAGTGAACCTGATATGTATGACAAAGGCAGAGTGTTACTATATTATATTAAATAATGAAAAATAACAAAGTACAATAACGATACCTGGTAACAGCAATTGCATGATGACATGACAACTGATCTAGGTCTCAATGATTACAACTGCATGACCACTGAAAAGGCTGAACAAATCTATAGCCTAGTTCATATGCAATTCCAAAATTGGTTGGTTCTTGAATGGCAGATATCGTGCCACTCGTTGACAGATCAGCCATCGAGTTCACATGATCCTTCATAGTTTTAGTCACTGACGATCTGAGTTTCTCAACATGAACACGTCTATCATTGTACCATTTCTGCAACATATGTCTCAGATATTTATGTGCAGTTGTTACTGGAAATCAACGTGCTTTCATCATGTATTTGTTGAGTGATTCTACAATGTTAGTAGTCATCATGCCATATCTTCTTTTTTTAGAATATGCACCTGACCACTTTGCCACTCTAATATTAACCAATTTTTCATGCAATTTTGGACATACTTGTCGAATTTGTTCTAAATATCTTTCACATTCTTCCCTATCATGACAATATGCTGCAACGTAAAACATATCCATCACATCTACTTGTTTTCTATGGTGTTGTTTTAGGTTTTGCTTCAAATGGAAGAAACATAACACATGTAGGGTTTAAGGAAAAACGATGCTTATCACATTCGTAATGCTTTTGTGACAATCGGATACGATAATCAAATCCGATGTCAAATGTTGTGTCCCACCAATAACCTTTCGTAATTTACTTAAAAACCAAGTCCATGAACTGTCCGACTCTCCATCACCAAATCCAAAAGCAATAGGATAAATCATCTCCTCCCCATCTTTGGCTACAACTACAAAAATCACCTCTTTATATTCAACTTTCAAATAGGTAGCATCAATAGCAATAATTGGTCTGATGTAAGATCGAAAACCCTCAATTGAGGCTCCAAGTGCAATAAATGAATACAAGAACCGGTTATTTTCATCCGTCCTAATTGTCGTCACTATACCAGGGTTTGTTTCTTTTAACATATGAAAGTACCGAAAAAGCTATTGAAATGACTCATCCGCTTTCCCATATGATAGTTTCTTTGCATATTGTAAAGACCTCCAAGCTTTAGTGTACATGATCTGCACACCATATTGCTCCAGCATTTCTGCAATAAAAAACTGAGGGGTAATACTATCAAGTCCCATCTTTTTTTGATACAATGTTACTCTGACAACAGTCTTCACACTCCGCCTATATGCCTCGAAGGCGTCTTGACAACATGTGTGTTCCGATAAATACTTGTACACATACCACATCGAACCACCATTTCTGCATCTTACACGAACCTCAAAGCTATAAGTCAAATCCTTGCACTCGGCCTCATATCGAACCGTGCACGAACGTCTAACCTTATGTTCATATATTGAATTAAGAACACATTTTCCAATAGCCACATTCAATTCATGTTTACTATCAAAAAAATACATTTTTATATAATGTATCACGTTAGATGAAGGTCGACATGGCGGTTGAAGTAGTCTCAATTTTGCACTCATCTACACCGAGAACAATCCAGTATGGTTGTGAAGGGTTGGTTTTAAATTGTGAACCAGAAAATCTAACTTCTAGATACTCCACATTCTTTCCATCATTATCATCTCCGGTTTCATCATCATCATCTCCAATTTTCAATGTCTCATAACGATCACTATCTGTGTCCCGATCTTCATCATCACCATCATTTCTATGATAATCAATGTCGCACATTAGATTTTCAGTAGATGTAAATGCAGCGATAGAAGCTGAAACTTGATTACTACCGCTATAGGAAGCAAAACAATTTTGATCTTTAGCCACAGTCGGACTTATAAATCTATCGTCATTTGTCTCCACACGATCTACGTCTTGTATTGAGGTGGTGATATATGGAGGGACGGTAGGACTGATAACTACAGAATCTCTTATATTCTTATCAACATAAATCTCTCTATAATCAACTTTGTTGTCCGAAATTACACACCGGACACTAAGATTGGTTGTGATAGGTATTTTAACTGCGGGCATTCCCTCAGCTCAAAGTAAATAATGCAAACGGATATCCCATATTCTTCTATCAATGTTAGTCACCATATAAACAAAGTCCACCAAGCGAGAAAAATTAACATTCTTCGGGGCCCCCATCGTAAACGTCTCACCCCCAACATAGTTATTATCATTCCACTCTCTGTTGCATTTAATTATTATTATCACTTCACTCATTTCTGTAAAATTGAAATAAATTAGTCTCATCCATATTCACATAATATTCAATAACTAATTGCTTTGCACTAAAAAAAAAAAAACCATATTTATTAAACGTTTCAAATTTAATTAAATTATTATCAAAACATTATATTACTTAAGGTTAATTCAATATTTTCTAAATATTATTTGCTAAATTAATTAAATAAAATCATAAACAAAATCGAGTTTTAATATACAATAAAACCCGCAATTGAGTTTTCAAGCCAAAACCAACCAAATCCATTAAAATCTAATTAAATCTCATCGTATATAACTCTAAGTATCAATACCAAACTTCCCAAAAAAAAAAAAATGCAAAAATATCTTTCCGGGAAACCGAATTTTAAGGCCCTTTAAAATCCGAAACCGGGTTTTATGGGGCCATAAAACCCAGTTTACTTGAAAACCTGGTTTTCTAAAGCCATAAAACCCGGTTCAGGTTTTATTTGGCCATAAACCCGGGCCTCATAAAACCTAAACCGGGTTTTATTTGGCCATAAACCTAGTTCGGGTTTTATGACCCCTAAAACCCAGTTTCGGGTTTTATTTGTATGCCCATAAAACCTGAAACCGAGTTTTAAAGGCCCATAAAACCCGATTTCGGGTTTTAACAGGCTTTAAAACCTGGTTTCGATAGTAGAATGTAACAGGTTTTTGATTTCCTTTAATTTCCTGTAGATCACACTTATATATGATAAAATCACAACCATAAATCACTTTTAAGACTTTCACATAAGCAATGTTAACAAAAAATTTCAAAACCAACCAACAATAATCACATACCTTCAAACTTGGAGAAGAACTTTAATGTGAGGGTTGTTAGAGAAAATGAAGCTTGATTGAATATGTGTTTTTTGGATTCAAATAATCTTGAATGGGTGCACAAACCATCTTCAATTGATGAGATAATCGAAAATGATGGAAACATGGTGAAAAACCGTAGGAATGAGAAGAGTAATAGTCATGGGAGACTTGGGGCGTGGTTTGGTCATTTCATCTGAGCGTGGAAGGAATCTTTCACTTAAGGATAATTTGGGTAATCTGAATATAGATGTCAATTAGTTTGTTTAAGAGGTCAAAAATGAATTTTTATAAAATAGTTGTAAAAAACAATTTTTTTTTTTTTTTTTTTTTTGTTATGAACTAAACTTTAAAAGCTCAATAAAAAAATTTATATATATATATATATTTTTTTTTTCTAATCAGTTCGATTCTAACTATTCAAAATCTAACCAAGTTAGTGAACACGGTACTTTCTAATCATAGAAATAGAACACCCTTCGTATAAACATTGGAATCAGAACTGAATGCCCACAGATCGGATACTTCGAATGGGTACCTTGTTTTCATCTCCACTCCTAATTGCCATGGTATAATTAAGGTGGTGGGTGTTGTTTGACGTCTGGCAAGGTTCGAAGATGCGAAAGTCGGGACGTCAAGGTCAGGTTTCACCTGTCTGTGCGGATGGGACGTGATATCACGTAGTGCCAGTGCCTATGCGGCAGTAGCAGTACCATTATTGATATAGCTTTGACATGAATGACATGCGTGTAGTAACCGGGCTTTCCTGACGTGATTATAATTGAATGTGTTTTGGACGGATTCTTCTTGCTTTATTGAAAAGGCCCTTGTGGTGGTTGTTGATATCAATAAATCGAGTTCATGTCAGCTACAGAATGATATTGTTGGAGTCTGACGCCTAAACGCTCAAAATGCTCTTTTTCTATATCATAATTCATAACCACTCACCTCTTTCTCTGCAAGTAGAAACCAAACCAAAGGGTTTACAATTTGTCATTTTGGCAAGGCCCAACATTTATTTCCGAAGCATCCTGGTGTTGCTCTCTCATCTTCTTTGCTTATTTTATTTTATTTTATTTTATTTTTTTTAAAGACTTCTTTGCTTACAATTGCTGACCTCTAAAGGCTAAAGTTGGCATGTCTCAACTTGTTGAGTTGTATTTAAAGCATTCGAAGCAGAATTATTCCCTGAATTACTTTATGTATGATGTCAAGCTTCAAAGTCTTGATTTGCGGGACTGAATCGGAATTTATTGTAACACAAGTGAAAATTTCAATAGAGCGAGTTTTAAACATTTATATTATATAAGCATACTATAAACCCTCGGTTAAGGTAGGTATATGTAACAATTTTATGTTAGATAAAACATTTAAACATAATATTATATAACTTATCAAATAACCAAATGGATCAGTAAGTCTGAGAATATATAAGAAAATCTTTAATTTTTTTCCTCTTTTTTTTTTTATTTAATGAAGATTTTTTAAAGATCAATTATTTTGTTCAAAATTTTGTGTGTGTGTGGGTTTTATTTTTTAAACCAACCTAGATCTTCAATTTTTTCATGTCCAAACATCGATTTTTTTTTAAAAAAAAATGAAGATTTGGAACCTATATCTTCATTTTATGGTTTTAATTATTCTTTTAATTTTAATTATTAAATACTAAAAAATTTTATTTACTTATAATTGTTTAATTATAATTATTTTTATTTTTTAATTTTTCAATTTAATGAGGAAATTTTCATCTTTTCATGGTTTTATCACGAAATCACTCAATTTTTACATGAAAACCACTTTTGGACCGATACCAATGAGTTTTTTTGGCTAATATTTTCAAAAGGTAAATTACAATTTAGTCTAATGATTTGAAAATAATTACAGGCATAGTCACATTTTGCTGTTTATTACAATTTACCCTACTACCGTTGAGCCTTTCCATTAAAAATAACTAGACAAGGGTAATATTGTCTTTAGAACATATTTTTAATTTTCTTTTAAAATAAATTATAAAAACTTTAAAATAAATTAAATAAAAAATTAATTTTCTTTAATAAAAACTTCAAAAATTTTTATTATCTTTTAATCTTCTTCATCTCGTTTATTCTTCTTCTTCTTCTCTTCTCTTCTCTTTCTTCTTCTTCTTCTTATTATTCTCTTTTTCTTCTTCTTCGAATCTACATCTAGGTTAGTTCAAAATGAAAGCATTTTTGGGTTTGGTGTGAACGAACCTAGATTTCCCTTGGTTCATTTTTGAGCTAATCCAGATGCTAGGTTCGTTCACAATGAACCGAGGGAAATCTAGGTTTATTCAGAGATTTCTAGGTTCATTCACAACGAACCCAGTTTGGGAATGGGTTTGTTGTGAACAAACCTAGTACAAACCCAGAGACCTAGAAATCTCTAGGTTTGTTGTGAACGAATTCAGAAATCAAAACGAACCTAGATTTTTGGGTTCGTTTCACTTGGGTTCCCAAAACATGATGTTGTTTGGTGATAATGTTGGCTTTTGATGATTGAAGATGTTGGCTTTTGATGATGTTGGGTTTGTATTTTTTGGGTTTGATTGAAGAAGATTTTTAGGATTGATTGAAGATGATGTTTGAAGAAGCTAATCATGTTTGGGTTTGATTGAAGAATGGGAGTTTGATTGAAGATGATGTTTGGGGTTTCTACTAGATGTTTGAAAATGATGTTTGGAATTTCACTTAAGATGATGTTTGAAGAAGATAATGTTTGGGTTTGATTGAAGACTGGAAACCAAAAATCTAATTCTTTTTTTAAATTTTTATTTTTTTTTCAAATTAACCTTCATGAATAAATGTTTTGTTTTTCAGTTTTTTTTTTTAATTTTTTAATTTTTAATTTTTAGGATTTTTTTCTCAAATTAATCTTTACTATCCATCTTAAGATGGACGATGAAGATCTGATAAAAAATTTTATTATTTAATTTTATAATTTTTAATTATTTTTAAATTTCTTTTTGAAAATAATTAAAAGGTTAGGGTATTTTGGTCTTTTTGTCAATGCACTGTTAACTCTAACTAAATTTCCTATTGCAGGGTGTTTGTTGTAATTAATATCAAAAGTTGATTTTACCTGTAATTATTTTCAAACCAATAGGTTAAATTGTAATATGTTCTTTTAAAAATTTTGGATAAACTGATAATACTTTCAATTTTAATGGTTATATAGATTTTTTCCACGTTGCAATTGTTGTGATGATTTAACTTTGTATATAAAAGATTCAATCAAGAATTATTTTTTACCCACCATTAACCCACAAAAGGTATTTGTATCATTTGGCTTCTTATTTGCTCAACCATATTTTGCCCAAATAGCTTGACTAAAAGGCTATTCCCACCTCGCTTATATTTGCCAATATGGAAACATATTTTGGAGAGGACAAATTAAACAATGTAAAAATTATGATGTCTTGTTTCCTTTATATACGTCTTTTCGACAGATATATATATATATATATATGTTAGTTAGAATTATTAATAAGCTCTTCATTTTTTGAGCTTAAATATTTGAATTAGTTTTGTAAGAAAACATATGCACTATACATATGTTTTTGTGTCGACGCGCATTATTAATATAAGAGAACATGTCTTTGACAAATCATTGTCGAAATGAGTAATTTTTTCTACTGGTTTTTACATTATAGGGAAAAATAAACTTGAGAGGGAATAATTTTTCAATTTTGAATTTTACTGAATCGGTTCATGTGTTGCCTTGAGCTTAGGCTCAGAACATTGAATATATTATTAAGATATAGAATTGGTAATGGAGGATGTATATGAGAATAGGATAAGATAATTATTGATAGGATATGAGTTTATGATTGAACAATTAGTAAGATTATGTGCAAAGATTTAATGCTCAATATTTAAACTTATGATGAAAAGTGGTGATCCAAGCTTCTAGTTGGAGTTGAAATGATTTTGAAAGTGAAATTCGCACAAAGCAGAAACTCTCTCTCTCTTTCTCTCTCTCTCTCTCTATATATATAAAGTAGAAAGCAACCGAGCATAGTTTTTGTTTATTTTGGTTTTACAGAAACTCTAGATAGTGAGAAAAATATATTATTTACCATTTCTTTCAAAATAAAATTTTAATAGTACTGGAAATATTGGAAAAATAGTTGATGAAAAAGTTTCAATTTTTATTTTTTAGATGTATTATTTAAGTTTCCTTTGGTGCATATAAAAGATCTCACTAAAATGATTTACATAATATATTTTAATGAAATTATATTTAAATAATTTCTCATAACTCAAATTTATATCATAATCTTTAAAAATTATTATTAAGACATAAATTAATTTTCAATATTATTGTTCTTGATTATTTATCATATAAGGAAACTATATATTGCTTAAGGAAGAGTTGCTATCGTTTTCATAATAAAGTGAGTGTTATTAGTTAAGGTTAGTTTGGTATTTACAAGGTGTAGTATATAAATGAAATTTTAAAGCAGTGTAGGGAGTAATAAGGTGTTGGAAAAACTTTTTCGCTGGACAATACAACTATTTTAAAATACGCAACCCAACAATAATAATACAATTATCTTCGAAAAAGAAAAACAATAATAGTTCGGGGTGGGCACAAAAATCGAATTGAACAAAAAAAATTCGGTTTTTGAAATTACTAACCAACTGAATATAATACATAAACTAAACCGAACTAAACTAAACCGATCTGATCTAATTCAGTTCAGTTCGGTTCGGGCCATTCAGTTTTGACCTAGACCTTTTATAAAATCTTAAATCATCAACCCACATATTCCAACCACAATATTGACCTAAGAAAATAGCCACAATCGTCAAACAACCCCACTTTTATTAAAATTCCAACCACAAAATATAGATTCCAACAAAAAAAGACAAAGATTTACCCACATATTCCAACTTTAATCGTCAAACAACCCCACCTTTATCAAAATCCAACTACCAAAAAACCCTAGTCGTCATCAAATCCTTCAAAACCAACACAAATCAAAGAGGACAATTGGTGGTTTTGAGTGTGATGACAAGCAACAAAAAGGAAAAATGAAAAATAGAGAGAGAGGAAGAAGAGAAAAAGAGGACAGTGGCGGCAGATGAAGGAGAGACGAATGGTGGCGACGGATGAAGGAGTGATGAATGGTGGCGACAAATGAAGGAGTGATGAATGGCGACGATGAATGGAGTGATGAATGGCGGAGGTGTGTTGCAGTTCTAGTGAGAGTGAGATGAGAGTTGAGATTAGATGAGCGATGAGAGTTAGAAAGTGAGGTGAGAGTTGAGAGAGTTAGAAAGTCAGTCAACTGAGAGGTAGGTGAGACTTTTATATTTAGAATTATTTTATAATTTGATTTTCGGTTCGGTTCAATTTTTTAGAACATAATTAAACCGAACTGAAAATTTTTTATTTTTAAAAATTAGAAACCAAATTGAACCGAACTAAAAAAAAAAAAAAAAACAATTTCTTCAGTTCGGTTCGATTTGGATCAATCGGTTTGGTTTGGTCCGATTTTTTTGTCCTACCCCTAATAATAGTACAAGCCTTGTGGATCCAATTGATGTCACCTCCACGTAACCATGATGGCGTCTTAATTCGTCCATTTCAAAATGAGTTTTATTATTGTTATTATTGTCGTTGATGTCAGCTCAAATGTAACTATTTAATCATTTCCGAATTCAACTTCATTAGAATTGTTGTTGGCAAAACCATTTGGTATTAACAACAACCACTATTTTCTTTCAAGGCTATTAATGTGTCAAAAAAATACACTTAGAGAAGAATCTTTTGTTTTCAGAATAAATACATTAATTAATAAAAATTAATGAAAACACAGTAATGGACCATTGATATTTCACATTGGGCTGACATTTTTTTTTTTTTAGGGTGAGGGAGAGGTGATTAAATCTATAGATAACCATCCACACTTTCGATAAAGGTAAAATTTGAATCCATGACCTTTTATGATCAAAGGAGATGCTCATCCATAATGTGTGATATGATAATTAAATACATCAATGATGATATCTCTTATGATGTTTTCCTTTTGAGAGAAACAGTAACAGGATCATTGCATGCGTGTGTAACCCACCACCACGAGCAGGTCCACCACCCCACCATATCATCAGAAAATATCATCTCCCACCAGCGCTTACTAAAGGTGTCGGTTGCTTCATCAACATATGAGCGCGATGATGAGGTGGAAATATGTTGGTGAAGTGAGTGGACCTTAGCTGAAAAATGGCAAAAGCACTTGACTTTCCCAAAATGGATAAACAGCATAAATAGAAAATATCTCATTATCATCTTTTCCCTTTCAGAGTAACAGAGTCATTGCATGCGTCTGTAACCCACCACCATGAGCCAGCAGGTCAACCACCCCCACCATATACAGAAACTATCATGTCCCACTCGTTTTCCCACCTGCACTTACTAAAAGCGGAGACAAAAGTGTTGGTTGCTCCGTCCTTTACAATAATACGCCTTCTCCTCTCAAAAGCAGAGAAAACGCGACCACCTCCCTAAGAAGAGATTTTTTTTCTCTCTACTTGACATTGATTGTACAACATACGAGATCTTCTCATGAACCTCCCCTATAGCCCTAACCGTTATACGAGACCTTTGCAGGTATGAAGTGTGTTTGGGGAGATGAAGGAGATTCTCAAAGACGCTTCCATTCTTCAATGGGGGACAAGCTCAGGTCTTTTTCCTCTCTTAATTTGTCTTTCACTGAAATCTGTTCAAGTGTTTGAATTTTGACCAATCATCATATGAGCTACATTTGCATGCATCGTATAATTTTGTTCAAGTGTTTGAATCCATGCCAGCTTCATATATATCTCACTGAAGATGTCCTGCAAGGTTAATGAATATTAATGCATCATATATGCATGTCTGTCATTTTCAGTTTTTAATACGAAAACAGAACGCACTTTGTAACTAACTGTAAGATTAGCCTTCACTGTTAGATCTTGTTATTTAAGAGTGATCTGAGTTCTCATTAATGTCTGGCATTAGTCCAACATCTCTGCTCGCTTTTGTGAGAGATTCTATGGATGACAAGTCAAAGGCTAATCTAGTGCAAATTTAAGGGCGTTTCTCTTAGATGATTGGTGTGCCAAGAGGATATGGACTTATACATTTGGAGCATGTTGTGCCACCACTGTGTTCATGTTGGGATCTCCCCTATGTGGAGGATGTGGATTCCACTAATCATATGGAAGTCAAAGTCCATTTTCAAAAGCATTAAAAATTACTTGATAGTTGTTGCATTGAAAAGTGAATGTTGGAGAAGAGTTTCTTGAGAACTCTCTATAGAACTAATTGAGCATTGGCATCATAGAATTCTCTCTCTAATAAGGGAGAAGAAAGGTTTTTTCATGCAAGAGTGAGTCCAAGTCTGAGAGCACTTGAAAACAATAAACATGGAAAATAGAATTCTGCTGAAGTATTACAATCTGTAGCAGAATTTGAAAATTCGTTTGGTGGGTCTAAACTGCTCAGAATTTGCTAATTTTTGGATATGTTAGAGTCAAAGATGTCTTCTATCTCCAGTTAAAATTTCATCCCATTTGGAGTTCGGAAAGATCAGTTCTTGTATTGATTTCCACCGCTGGTTTTGGTGAGTTTTTCTGTTGTTGTATTGTTATTTCCACCTTTTAGGTGAGGTTCGAAGTATTCCTAGAGTTGTATCTCTTGATATTTGATTCCTCTAGTGTATCTAGAGAAGAACTTGTGCACCCATTGTTGATAAAGTGGAAGAATGATAGGAGTTTGACCCATGGATATAGGCAACACTTGCCAAATCACGTAAAATTTGTGTGTGATTTTCTTATTTGCTGTTGTTGTTATTCTTGCTGCTATATATATATATATATATATTGCTTGCGCTGGAATTTTGGTGACTCTAATAGGGAATGTTAGGGGTTGTGTAAATCCCTACAGTTCATACCTTCATTTCACAACTACCAAATTTGGTCATTTCCTTGGCCTTGGTATGACCACCTATATACTACTGCCTGCTATCTCCCCATAGCTGCCCTTGTTCATGGACAGCTCTTGTATTTTTTTCATTTTAATCCAACGTGTTCGTCCTGCTTTTTTGCTGTGTTCTTTGCTTATTGGCCGTTGGATTTCTTTCTGGTTGAAGGTGCGACTCACTCGGGCCCGACTAGGTTGGTTTTGTACTTCACGGGCGCCACCAACATACTTACACTTTTGGTGGGCATGCTGTCACCGTGTAAGTCCACAATGTTACCTTATTCTTTTTTGACAAGGGAACAAAAAAGAAAATATAAAATTTCGCAAGGTGGATTTCACTGGCAGCTTTTGGAGCCTCCTTTATCAGTCCATCTTATGCTCAAGATTTACATTTATAATTTTTCAAGTTGCTTAGGCTGCCCATTTATACAATGCCATCTTCATGTGTCAATGATATGTACATATGCAGAGTGCAGGTTCTCTATATGTATGTATTATACCAAAGATTACAACTTGTTTGAATGATTTAATCTTTGTAACTTCCGTGCCTATTTAGCTGAACATTTCCCCTCTTTTTTAGAGGGTCTTGGGATCAATTATGTTTGGTTATTATAAAGTGCCACATACATTGACTGAAACTGGATTGTTCATGAATTTAATGTTACGGTGAAATTATGCATGCAATGTGGAAGCCTCAGAAATTCAAGTACATATATCTTCCTGTAACCCTTTACGTGTTCACTCTTAACCATTCCATCTGCCGTCGCTGTTTACTGGGCCTTTGGTGACCAACTCCTCACCCATACAAATGCCTTCTCATTGCTTCCATGCAGTGGATGGCGTGATGCCGCTATTATCCTAATGCTAATCCACTAGGTTTCATCACAGTACTACTCTATTTTCTAATTGCATATAAGCCTAATTATGCAAGAGAATTGACCTGACTAATAATTTGCATTGTAAACATGCAGTTTATAACATTTGGTTTCGCGGGTACTCCATTATATTTCGTGTGGGAGAAAGTGGTGGGAATGCATGACACAAAGGGCATCTGTATGAGGGCACTTACCCGCTTGCCTGTGGTGATCCCCATATGGTTCTTGGCCATTATATTTCCTTTCTTTGGTCCCATTAACTCGGCTGTGGGGTCACTTTTGGTCAGCTTCACGGTATTCTTGCTTTAGCCCACATGCTCACGTATAGATCAGCTTCTGCTCGTAAGGCAAATGGTCCAGTCTTTCCACTTTGTAGCTTAATTATCTACCTAATTTACATAACAAAAACCTGGTTCTGTCTAATGTCACGATGGAGTCGTTAGTGGTTTATTTTCAACCTTGTTTTTGTGGTCATCACTATAATAGCCAAAGTAATATGACACAGTATGCTGATTAAAGTGGTTCATATGTTACCAAAGCAAAGTTATGATAGAAGTTTGATCCCAAAATATTTGTGAAATGCTTGAATTTTGATTGATGCACTCTCTAGAAAATCTAGTTGATCTATAAATATGAATATGGTTCCTGCCTTATAGTGTAACTTGGAGGTGAATTTCACTGCAGTTCTAGACCCACTATAGATACAAATTCATGAACCAAAGATGAGGTTGGTGGTATCTTCCTGTCAGTCAGTTATGTGCTGTTTGATATCCAATCACCAATCTTATGGTCTTGGATATAGTACTACCCACATCTTAAAAACAGCTCGCAGGCCCTTATCTTGTTTCTTACTAATTAATAAGAGATTAACGGTCTACTCTTATGTAATTATTTTTCACCATCACTGACTAAATGGAGTGCCTCAGGATATTCCATTAAGTTCCATTAATCACCATCACTGACTAAATGGTGTGCCTCAGGATATTCCATTAAGTTCCATTAAGCACCATCACTGACTAAATCACAGGAGGACACCACAAAATGAGCACCATGTATTCCTAGGGCCCCCATGCATCCAGCAGAAGAGACAGTAGAGAAAGTGTTGCATAGTAAATTATTTGCTGAATATAACATAGCTAAATGCAGAGATTTGCATTCGTGATACTCCTTTTAAGCAATGCCCTGCGCGCGTATACCCTTTATAATTATATTCGTATGTTAAGGTGATTAAAACCTCAAAATTTGAGTTCATTTTCTTAGTAGTTTTGTTTCAATTTTCTAATTTGATTTTTATGAATTTTAAATAGGGTTTTGTGTTGTTTTTAGGTGGAAAAGGACTTAAGGATAATACGTGTGCTAGTAGTTCCAAATAGAGCCTGAAATCTAATTTTTGAATGGATAGTTTTACTTTAATTAAATTGTTTGAATTATGTTTATTTATATTTCAGTTTTTATTATATATTGGAAATAAATTAATTGTTTAGTTAATTGATTTTATAGATTACAAATTATGTTTTATGATTAAAATGAAAATTTATTACAAATTCTTATATATGTATACTTATTAAAAACTCCAGAAAGAATTTTATATTTTCAGCTTGAATTGTTATTAGAAAAATTTTAGAATGTTTCAAATAATATGATTTTATGTTTTAAGAAAGAATATTGATTTTTGTTTTAAGGAAAATAATTATTCAGAATTATATGTATATTCAGAAAAGATTTGAGAAAGAGAAATAAAAATATTTTCAGAATACCAAGATTGTACCATTCTCTCTAACGGTCAGACAGGCTTCACATGTATAAGTTCTAAAGAGTTACCCAACACATATATGACAGATGTCTAGAGTCATTAAGTCGTCCAATATGTATATGAAAGATGTTATCCCTCGCTTTACTTGTGTGTTGAGTGTCTCCACCATATATAACAAATTTTCCTGAGTACTAGAATGGTATAGATTGAGATTTTATAAATGAATAGAAATGATCCATACAAATGTTTTCAGTTTATTATAATACGAAATGATATAGATGTAAATTTAGTATTATTTTTAGATATGATTGAATATGGATCATTGAGATTTTATATTTCTTACTAGCTTTCTGTTATGTTAGTTATTATCGAAAATGATTTATTTAGTTTTCAAAAGTTATATCCACTCACTGAGCATTAGTGCTCACCTTTTTATATTTAAAAAAACCATTTTTCAGGTCTCGAAGGAAATCTTCGAGCAAGAAGAGATGGGCCATTCGATTAAATGATGGAAGGAAATCATATTTTCACGTTGTACATGTATTTTGTATATTCCATGGCATCTAGGCATGCATATGTTTACTTATATTTTATTCTTGTAAAATATTTGATTTTCTGTTAATTTCGCTCATGTTTTTGTTTTTGAGTCTGCAAATGATATAAACATACTTTATAGTTATATTTTCATATGAAAGCTAATTTACTTTATATATTTCACATAACACTACTTGTGTTGGAATAAGATTTGGAAGAGGGACCGAAAGTCTTAAGTAGTTGAGATTAAAAATATTTTAGAAACGTATATTTCGTTTATTACATGGTAGAATTATTGGATAAATAGATGTTATATTATTGAAAATTTTTATCTGATGTATTGTTAGATTTCTAAATGATTTCCATCAGAAATGTTATAACTATATATAGTTTCTCAGCTTATCATAGGGTTTTCTCAAATTTAAAATAGGAATCTGTAAGCGTCCTATTAGTAGATACTAGATTATGAATCTATTTTTAGGCTAACTTTAAAATTCTTGAATCAGGCTTCAATTGATTTGTACTATTACGTACATATAATGGTTTTTTTTTTCTTTTTTAATTATGTGCTATTAATGTTAAGTGTTTGTTATTAAGTCTATGTTCCTCTACTCCATGTAGAATTGTTTTACAAAATGTTATATATCATTATCCTTATCCAAGAATTTGAGATTGAGATATTGATATTAGTTTCATGGACTAGTTAGTTGTTTACATTTAGCTAAGTGGCGTATCTACAATTGCTGAGGTAAGCACGATCGTTGGGTTACCCATTGTTTATGCAAAATGACTTATTAAAGATGATGGATTTAGGTCACAGAGTTGGAGATTAGCATGGAGTGATACTACAATGGTATGACTTCCAAATGTTAGCATGAGATAAAAGCTCAATGTTTCATGGGAACATTTCATGTGACAGAGAGACTAGTCCTACAAATTATTTCCACACTTCGAGTAGTTGTGCCATTAACAGTACTACCAACTACTAAATTTTCCCAAGCCAAGCCTAGTTGCCCTACTAAGTGTGGACACCTCGATATCCCCTATCTATTTGGGATGAAGCTTGGATATTACTTAAATGATAAACATGAAACATTTTTAATCACTCGCAACAACACTCATTACAAACTTTTAAAACCTTTTTACTCAAATTTAGAGATGGAGGTCACCAGTATAAACCTGGAAGGTCAGATGCAACTACTAAGCTTAGAACTAGTAGATTGCTATAATGGAACCTCAACCATTATCTTCCTCGATGTGGACGATTCCTCCACCATCGTTGACACCCATAATAAGTTCACAGTCATCGGTTGTTATTCTCATGGGTTCATTCATGGTAAGATAGGTAACAAAAATAATACCAAGGAATGCATCTCCTTTTGTGATAGCCTAGATAAAGTTACCGAGGGATCTTGCACTGACTATGAATGTTGTCAAATAGATATCCCTCTAGTGCTACAGCATGTCATGGTCGAGGTCTATAGTCTTAACACATCGAGATAAAATAATGTATTAAGAATAGACAATCCATGCATCTATGGGTTTGTTGTTGACGACAACCAATTCCGTTTCTCTTCCAATGATTTGTTCCATATGATAGAAGAAGTTTCTACAGTGGTGGATTGGGTAATAACTGGGCATGGAAAATGGGAGGAAGCAAAAAAAGAAAAAGAAAGATATGCCTTGTGTTATGAACTAGCTAACAACAATGTAAGAGGTTATCTTTGCATGTGCAAGGACGGTTACAAAGAAAACCAATATCTTTCCAATGACTGCCAAGGTATGTATTAATATTTGCATTTCTTTGCTGGGATTTAGATGCTCTATTTTAGTTCATGCATGGTTTAGGTGCAGCTTAGACAAAAGATAACAAATTGATGATAACAGCAGATTGCTTTAGAATAATTTCAATAATTGTTTTATGTACATACAAAGTCGGCAATTAATCCAATAGCTTGATTTGCATATTAATGAATCACTTTGAATGTTTTTTTATAATTGTTTTAACTTATATAAAATTTTACTTTAAGAGTTAATTTATGTTGTAACAAACTACTTACGTCAGTCGCATACTTTATCATAATATCATGACACATATATAACTAGTGTAGATACTAGATTATGGATCTATTTTTAGGTTAACTTTGAAATTCTTGAATCAGACGTCGATTGATTTTTACTGTTATGTACAAATAGTGTTTTTTTATTATGTGTTGTTAATGTTAATGTTTGTTATTATGTTTATGTTTCTCTACTCCATGTAGAATTGTTTTACAATATGTTATTTCATTATACTTGTCTAAGAATTTGAGATTGAGATATCGATATTAGTTTCATGGATTAGTTGGTTGTTTAGATTTTGCTAACCGGTGCATCTGCAAGTGCTGAGGTTCACAGGAAAATAACAAAATCAAACTATTTGATCCCGAGTAAAATATTTTGAATTTGAAAGGGTTTGATTTGGAACTAAACTAACATGACCTAGGTTTAGTGGTTTACAAGTGCACTAATTTTTCCTTTTTGGAGTACAAGTGCACTATTTAACAACAAAAATTAGAGGCATTTTATTTATCACACAATATAATTGTGGTTCTGTAATTTGGGTCTCTAAAGTCTGCTTTAAAATAACATCCTTGTTCCTTTTTGTAATTATCATTTTTGAACATATCAAGTTGTTAAAATTTATAAAAGATTCATGGGAAAACTTCATTTTAGTTTTTAAGGTTTCGAAAAATATCAAGTTTTTAAAACTCTTTTGAAAACAACCATTTTCGTCCTTAACTTTTTCAAAACTCTTTAAAAAAGTCCAAACCGTTAGTCAACTGACGGTCAATGGTGACTTTAGGCCATTTTTAATAACTTAAATTTAGAGGCATCTTAGATAGTTTAACTTGTAAATTTAGTGTTTTATTAGGATAGTTCGGTAATTTAAATGAAACTAAACCATTAAGGGTAAAAATACTTTTTCATGCATTCTGTTAATGTTAACTGTCAGTTCACTGATGATTTTGAATCTTTTGGAAGAGTTTTTGAAAAATTAGGGATAAAAACAGTCATTTTTAAAAGAGTTTTAAAAACCAAATATTTTTCAAAACGTTAGGGACTAAAATGAAGTTATTCCAAAATTGATTTATCAAAATGATAGTATAAAAATGATTGAGTAGGAATGATTGAACATCTTCTTTGATCTTAAGAGGTTAAAGGTTCAAATTTCATTTTTGTCAAAAGTGTAAACAGTTTTCTATGAATATGATTCCCCCTCATTCACCATAAAAAAATCAAAAAAAAGAATTGTACGCCATATTTTTTATGTGTTACCTCGTAGCGTTTTGGAATTGGTCTCCATATTTTTGGCACATATGGTTATTAATACAAATTAAAAAACAAAACAAAACAAAACAAAAAATTCTTAGAAATGAGAGATGAATTTATGGTTCCACATATCTGAGTTTATTTAAAGGTGAAAAAATCATTTAATACATGGATTGCTTGCATTTATTATTTCATCAAATAAATCATAATTTATGAAATTAAAAGATATTTAATCATATCAAAGGAGATCAATTATTCGTAAGTATTAAATTTTAAAAATTTCAAGCTAAAATTAAGACTCCTAAGCCCTAGGGGTTATAACTTATAAAAAAACTGTAATAATGGCATAGAAGGGAATTCCCAAATGGAGACTCATGTTTCAGATTTTGGCACTGCCAAGTAGCCTCTTATTCATCTAATTGGACAATAGTTGCAGGCACATATGGCTACATGCTGCAGGTAATTCGCTAGAAATTCAATTAGTTTTTTCATTTTTTCTCTAGAGATCATTCGACTCCTAACAAATTAGTTGAATATTTCTCTTTTATCTTTATGATAGAGATTCGAGTTTCACCTTTGTCAAATTAAATCATACAGTGTATGGAAACCTCTTCCTTGTTTTAAAAATTGTATTTTGTGTTCTCTTTATACTTTATAGTAGTTTCTCTCACTAAGTCCGGATAGACCCCTACTATCTAAATTTGTTCTTAGCTGAAAAATGTTCTTAATTATGTATATTAAATTATAAGCAATGTAGTGTTTCCTGAGAAATTTGTCCTTCTTTCTTGTTGTAGAGTTTGCTTGCACAATGACGATCACAGAAAAATGTGATGTATATGGTTTTGGTATTCTGATATTAGACATTCTTATGGGCAAGCATCCAGGAGAATTCATACTTGATCTAAATTCCTTAATTGATCAAAGAATTCACTTGAATTCCATATTAGACTCACATCTCTCACCTTCTATTGTGCTTAGTTTAACGTTGAATATTGCCCTCTCTTGTTTACATTCGAATCCAGAATCCTACTTGTTGACATTGCTTGCATACTTGAAAGCCAAATGTTTATTTGGCTTGGGCTTAGTGTCCACAGAATTGGTAGACACTTGGCCCATTAGTTTTTATTTTATTTTATTTTATTTTTATATTTTTTTCTATAAAACAAGTGGGGAACATATAGTTCAAGGGGTGCATTCAAGTAATATCATAAATTGGACTACTTTAATTGAGGCCTTTGATTTATTCATTTGGGCTCAATATACACTTATAAAAATTCTGCTGGACTGGTCCAACTTAATGAACAACAATAAATTGCCCTTCACTTAATCTCCTGGATCAATTTAGATTCGGACCTTACAAATATGATTAATAGAGGTAATATTGTAATAATCAGATGTGTATAACCCAGTGTTCATGTTTTTGACTTTTTTTGTTTGGTGTATAGATTGTGCCGTTTTCGTTGTTGAACATGAATGTGGTTGATGGAGTACTTGTGTTTTTAATGTATAGCTTTTAGATATTTTTGTTGTGGGATTGCTTTGATAGTTTCTGGTTCCAAAATGGATATGGGTTTGTTTAGTTTGTTTTGAAATGTCCGTGAGTGTGTTTGAGAGATTTTGGTTGTTTTCAAGAATTTATTTTATGTCTATATATGTATATATATGAATTGTCAAACATGTAAGAAACTTTGATTTGTACATTTTAAATTGAAGTATTACAATCAGGGTTGCTGTCAATTATTTTGGTTTGCTTTTGTAGATGTAGTTTTTGTTTTAAGTTGTTTGCTAATTACATTATTTTGTATTAATTATAATTTATTTGTTTTTTCAATTTACGCAGTATTATCAATTGATTCAAACAATGATTTAGACATGACCATGAGTGTAGAAGAAAAATTGATGAAAAAAAAAATGCAAAAGTAATTATTTCAAATGTAAGGATTTCACTGGAAGTCACTAATTTGTCCTTGAAGCTAATTAAGTCACCTAATAAATCAATTAACAACAAACAAAAAGAAGAAACCCATAGCAAGAGATGGGAAAAAAAAACCCACCCGCTATAAATATGTGATTTTGATTAATGATCTTAAAATAAAAATTTAAATGTGAATATTTTTAACATCTGAAAAACACACACATATATATATATATATATATGTATATTTATATAAATTAGGTGAATATTTTACATTCAATATTGTATATGGGATATTTTTACTTGAAATGAGAATTATTTCATGTGTTATATTACAAGTGAAATATTTTCATCAACATAAAAGATTTTCACCTGAGAATATTTTAGACAAAAACAATTTTTTATTTTTTATTTAAATTAAAAGTGAATTTATCCCTCGTGCAGTTTTATTTTCCTTCATTTAAATTTCATTTAAAAACTAATTTTCGTAAAACTTTTGTTGTACAATATTGAGATCGTGGACCACATTGGACGATACATGAAGCGTTGGTGTATGAAATTGATATCGTTTTTGTATGTATTCTTCTTAGGCAGGACAAGTGCTCTTGCCATTTTCAGCTAAGGTCCACTCACTCCACCAGCATATTTCCACTTCATCATGGCACTCATATGTTGACATGCCATAATTAATTCAAATAAATGTCTCAGCTTGTACCTCCATAATTTATGTGACAAATTTAATTCACATGATCAATTATGTTCTTATAAAGTTTAATTTCAGGTGAATTAATCTAATTTTTGTTTTCAAAAGGTTTTAAGTTTACGTTTGGTTTCTTATCTTTCATTAAATTTTGATTATTAAACAATTAAATTGATGTAAAAAAATTTATTATTAAAATATAATCCAAGCCTATCTAAAAAAATTAAAACAATTTTTTACCCAAAAAGCTTGGCCTACCCATGCCTAAGAGGAGCTCCACCTTTACACATAATAGTGGTAAGTGAAATGAATTGTCATTGATGTATTTAATGTCATATTAACATCTTACTAAGTTGAGATCTCTAATATTCTTTGCATAATTATTGAACTATCTTTTAATGATCATACAACTTTTTTCATATCTTTTTTATCTTTTAATAAAAGAATGGTAATATTTTCAATCTTGTAACATTTATTAATAGTTATCTTTGACAAAAAATTTGAAAGCTATCTTACATCTTAAAGATTATATACAATCTCATTTAAGTGTACTAGCTCTTTTCCCTTCTTTTACTGAGAGCAACTGCTTTGGTACCAACATTCACTGGCACCCTTCAAACACCTCCAATTACCCTAAAAATCTCTCAATCAAATCTTCTATATATATGTGTCATAAATGAAAGCTGAAAACCAAAGCAAGCCAAAGTTTCTAAAGTAATGTCACAAATAAGTAATATACAACCATAGGATTGATTACTGCCACTGCCATGTGATAAGAGTAAGACATGCAGTAGTATATGCAGTAAATAATCTTTCTTTTAAGTAAATCCAACTGTTCTTTTTTCGTTTTCATTGCTTTTATTTCTTTGGATAAATCTAGCTAACATATATCTCCATAGGACCATAAGTAAGTGCAGCTGACATTTCACAAAAACCATTTCAATACACAGCTGTCGGGTCTCACCAAAAAACAATCGGATTTCGTTTTCAATCTCCACTTGTTTGCCACACAACAAAACCTTTTGGAGCCCCACTTGTTTGCTTTTCTTTGTTGGATAATTCATAGCTGTAAAGCAATTGATGGAATTGATTTCGTTTTCAATCTCGATTGTCGTCATCATGGGGCTGATTGATTAGAGAGGAGCCTTATGCTTTTAAAATTAATAAATAAATTAATTAAAATTAAGGGGAACACAAGGATGGATCATTGATATTTCATATAGGGCTGATTGATTGATACATAGGGTGAAATTATTATGTGTTTTTGATGTAGTGATCAGTGATGAGATTTCTCTTTGAGGCCCAATGTAATATTAATACAATTTGATGTCTTGTCCTTTTCATTTTATTTATGGTTTCAGACTTCTCTTAAATATTTTTTTAATCATAAAATTTCACCTTATAACTCATTGAAAACTTACCTTTAAAAAAAAAAAAGACCTCATTCAAAACTTACTTAAAAAAAATCTCATTCAAGTCTGACAAAAACTAATTTGACTAAAAAGGGTGATTTAAGGCCCTCCTTTTTCTTTGTTTTGAAAATTATTGCATTTTCAATGAAAGTGATATGATAAAAAGAAATTAAATTTATTGAAATATATTATTTTTTAATATTTTAATAAAGCATACAAAAATAATATTAAAAATACATTTGATAAAGTATATAATATTCCCAAATTCAAATGGCTTTGGCTTTCTCTTAATTTCGTTTCAATTATTTTTCTTCAATGTGCACACCCCAATTACCAATTCTAGTTTTGTTCTACTTTTTCTCAAAAGCTATGGACCCACGCTCTATCCAATTTAATGCAACCTGTTGAACCCATTATCTTTGTGCAGCAGGTTTGTTTGTTTGTTTGTTTGTTTTTTATACTACTTGCATGAACATACTTGAAAACAAAAACAAACAAAAGTAAAGGACTAGTGTGATGTTACCGTCTAACAGATTCATGCATGCATGTGCACTTGGGACCACGAAGAGAGCAAAAATGGTTATACTAGCTTCAACAGAGAAAAAAGCAAGATCTGTCCAAAATGGTAAGCCAATTAACGCCAACAAATGTGCTTCATTTTTGTGCTCTTCACAGCACAACATCTTCAACAAAGAGAGCTTCCTCATTTGTGAGATCTTCACATCACAGGTTGAGGCTGTAGATATGATTATGTACTCTGAATTATCATGCCAACTGCCCTTGCTAATATGGGATTCAATCCTCTCTTCATCAACTAGAATTGAATGGTTTATTTCAATTGTAAAGAAACTACAACAATGGGTACATGAAACTTTTTTTTTTTTTTTTTTTTTTACTATAGGGTATATGAAACCATTTAGTCCACAACAAACCATACAACTCTTTATTGTTTAAGAATGGAGCAATACGATAAGTTGCGAAGTACCCTTTACTTTTGCTTTTCCCTTTTTTATTAATAATATATTCTGGTTTACACATATTTAAAAATTAGTTTCGAAAATACTATAAATATCCTAATTATAACTTCTTTTTTTTTAACTATCTTCAAACTAATAAGAATGATTGATATTTTACAATTAAACATTTTGTTTGAGGAAGCTAAGTAATTTGACTAGTATATTATATCACACTCACTATTGAAAAGTTAGAACTCTAAAAATCGATAAACAATAATATACAATGGAAATTAACTAGATAATAACTTTAAGTTATTGTCTTATTTTAAAACTATAAAATTAATTTTTAATTTAAATCAAAAGTTGTAAAGGTTTCCAAATTTTTTGGATCGAAAACTTACATGCTAAGAATCACTTCAAAGAAGTGATAAGGCGAAATTTCTTTCAATATTAATATGCAAATTTGTGGTCTTTCAAGGTGTATTCTTTTTATTCACCAGCTGTTCTGTGAACAGGCACCCGTGGGGTGGGCGGGCCTCTCCTGCCAGGAGATAAGGTTAGGTGGGAATGTGTAGTGAACTTTTGCTCAAAATTCAAGGTTACATTGATCTGGTATGATTGTAAGTAATAGGACTAACTGTAGAGTTATGCAAATGATAATGTCCCACGAGTGTAGAACACATCAAATCCCAGCTACTGATTCTTGGACTCAGACCCTTTAATTTAATTTAAGAATACTAGTTTTAATATTGTGTGAACAATTTATAAGAATCAGGACTAGAAAACTTAATTCAATTGACAAATTGATTATTTTTTTTTAAATGGCCGTTTAGCTTTAATATTGTATGAAACATTTATAAGAATCAAGACCAAGAAACTTAATTAAATTGTAAGTAGTAGAGCCAACGATATGGAGTTCTACCATCCCCCTATTGGCTGTTTAGCTTTGATTACATTGGACCACTTCAACGAGGGGCATGCTACATTTTTTCGTCTTTCACATGTATGACAATATTAGTGTAAAGCATAAATTGCAAAGACATTAATGATTTTGAATGTGATTTTTCTTTTTATGATTAAAAAATAAGTGGTTTTGAAAAGTACTTTTGATATGTTGAAATAACTGTTAATTAGTCAGTTAAATTCATGTTCATTTTTGTAATATGCGGTTAAATTATAGAAATAATGTTTGAAGAGTTTTAAAGTTTATTTGGAGTAGGTTTAGAAAAATATTACTTAGTACATTAATACAAAATTCTATTCAACATCAAAAAAATAGATAACATTATTTATTTAAAAACTTTTTATACTGTTACATAACTTCAAATTATTTTTATAATTTTATTTATTTCACGTATCAAACATTTTATATAAGAAAATCATGAAAATTATATATTCATTCTTAATAGTATATATATATATGTATACATAAAATACTCACAATAATAAATAGTTGTAGACTTGTAGTTGGGCTTGTGCCATGTTGGCAAAGAGCACAACCCTCTGCATTGTGTGTCGTGGGTTCCATGGATTCCACACCCATGAGCACCACACCCTCCAACTAATAAATGTGGGTTTTATCCGTATTTATGTGGGTTATTCCTATTCCTTCGTTCATATATGAATTATTTCTTTTTATATGAGAGATACTTTTAAGATTGTATTCTAAAAAATCATATCTCATCTTATTTCGATTCTGCTTTGAGTAATTGAGTTTGTACCAGCCATATATATATATATAATTCTTGAGTTGTACGATTTTGTGTTTGTAGAGCACATTGGACAGCACGTGAAGTGTCGGTGCGTGATGTTGACATCGTTTTTGTAGTATCCTTTTAGGGAAAGACAAGTGCTTTTGCCATTTTCAGCCAAGGTCCACTCACTCCACCTGCCTATGTCCACCTCCATAATTTAATTCACATGATATTGATACCGTTTGATTGGCAGTAATTGGCTCCACTACCAACAGAATAATAATAATGGTACACAAAGAATGAGACAAGTAGTTTGGACAAATAATGGCATCAGCAGGTGCACCAGTAACCCCACTTTGCAGTGCCCATCAAACTCCTTCTCACATATGCATAAACAGCATCACCAGGTCCACCACCGTCTCATTTCCATAAATAGAAATCTCAACCCACATGCATGTGCTTGCATTGGGAGCGGCGATCAATGAAAGCTCCCTTTCCGATTACGCATATATGCGCTTGTACTGGGAATGGTAATCAATTAAAGCACCCTTTCCTATCTACTCCTCTTCAAACTATGTCGTCATGTTTTTGCAAGGCATAGTGGGTGTGGGCATATTGATGAGTCAACTCAGTACAAGCGAGTTAAACGAGTCAGACACAGCACAGCTTGCAAAAGCAAAGCAGTTGTTGGGTGTCTGTCTATAATAATCCCCTCCCTCCTATAACCGCTCTTCATTCACCACACAACAAGAAGTCCACCAACCCACCATCTCCAAATCAAGTAAACCAAACATGTATCACATACCCAACAATCAATCAAACTCATGCAGAATGGTTAGATAATAACTTTCATATGATCTGCTCATGTTCAAGTTTTCAGGTTTATTAAGCATTATGTTGTCTAAATAATAAACCAACTTTTTGATCTCGAAGGAATTCCACACTGTCAGAAGGCTGTATCAGTTTGCCAGTCTCGGGTCACGAATGAAGCAAAGAGTTCCACAGAGTCTGCTAGTTAACATCATCAGCTGCTTCTGAGTTAGGTGATGGCATCCAGCAATCTGATAGATAAGGAAGCTGAGATCGAGACTCTTACTGGCCTCGCTGCAGAACTGGAAAACGAGGCAAGTATAATAAACCAGAAATATTCATATGTTAATTTACAATAGTTAATAGTGCATTCTTGGACTTGCAGGTTCAAGATTTACAGCATCTGATCTTGAACCCAAAGATTGAGATTCTCTTTTTGTTGTTTAATTGAGTGTTGTTTGAATAATCAATAGGCTTTTTGTTTTCGTTATTATTTTTATGTTTCACTTTATTTGAATATAATCAATCACGAAAAAACAACCAGCTATAATCAGTACCCATCACATGTGTGTCGTGTTGGGGGATGTTTCTTAAATGATTTATTTGTTGTATATGGAATTTAATTATTGTAGTAAATAACACAAAACCATCCTGAGGTTGTTTTCATAGACAGATGCTTGCCTGAATTTCATCTTAGCATGATGAATTTAGATGGTTTTCGAAGGATCGGTCGGTGATCAATCACGATAAACAACCTTCTATTTCATTTTCTACTGACCAGATCAATCAGCATTTTAAGAGTACTTTATATATTTGTGGGTGCTGAACAAATGTGCCATCGTAACCTTGAACTACAGGACACCAGGAAGTCATTGAAACTCATGAAAAAGATGAAGCTTTTTATGTAGTAGAGGAAAGTGAAGACATTGAAGCAGAGAAGAAAGCTGAAACTCGAGTAACCTACAACGTCGTCTTTGTCACTGCTGAGGCAGCGCCCTATTCAAAAACTGGTGGATTAGGAGATGTTTGTGGTAAACTATATTCGGGCCCTCTCTTATAAATATGTCGAGTTTTGTTTCTTTCTCTTACAAATATTTTTAGAAATTTTGATGATTATTCTTTCCCAAATTTGTAGGTGTTTGTGGACCGACCGTCATATCACAGGCCTGAAAATCCTTACGATGATTTCGATGGTGCTTTTGGTGATAACCAGGTATGGCTTGTAATTATGTTGAGTGTCGAGGTTGATGAAGTACTGGGAACTTTTTATTCACAAACGATGACAAGTCTTTTCCTCGTTTGGCTTTACAGTTTCGCTTCATTTTGCTTTGCTATGCAGCATGTGAAGCTCCACTAGTGCTTCCATTGGGAGGGTATTCATTTGGACAGAAATGCCTTTTATTGTCAATGAATGGCATGCTGGCCTTGTGCCTGTGTAAGTTACTTGAACTTCTCTGAAGTTGATAGGGAAGCAAATATATTTCATGCCCGAGTCTTGATTTCTTGTTTTCTGGTTCAGGCTTTTGGCATCAAAGTAGCGTCCATATGGAGTTTATAAGGATGCTCGAAGTATATATTCTCGTTATAAATATATTTAACCTCCGAGTCTTGATTTCTTGTTTTGAACACTCGAGATCAGTTATTGCTTTTGGGGTTCTGATTGTTTCCTCCATACAAGTCACAAGTGCTTATACTTTTGACGTCGTATTACTTTTCATGCTGATCTTATCTTTGTTAAATTGCAGGGCCATTCATGGGAAATAACCAC
Source organism: Nephelium lappaceum (assembly GCA_021234005.1). Lineage (NCBI taxonomy): Eukaryota > Viridiplantae > Streptophyta > Magnoliopsida > Sapindales > Sapindaceae > Nephelium > Nephelium lappaceum. The sequence continues at coordinate 8,422,212 of CM037996.1, forward strand.
TGTTGAAAGAGGATGTGACTTACACGAGCTATTAAGTAGTCGAAAGAGTGTTTTGGATGGTACGCATGCATTTTGATGTTTTAACTAGGGAATTTATGTTATTGTCTAGTATGACAAATGGAATGTCTGAGGTTATCCAGGAAACACAAAAATCAAAGCTTCCATATCAGAAAGCTTCGCGGATCTGATTTTGATAGGAACTATATTTGATTTCAACCTTTGTTTATGATCTGACCTTCGTGAATAACTGTTCCAAACATGAACAAATCATACTAAAGAGACTCTCAGGTCATATACGGCGTGTTTCCTCATGTCCCATTATGAATTAGTACATAGTTATAATCTGAAAGTGTATTATGTGTTTGAGCTGCTCTGCAACTAATTTATGTTGAATTGGTCAGGAATCATGAACAGCATCAATGCAACCGAGTGGAATCCGTCCCAAGATGAGCATCTCACTTCTCATTACTCTCTGCTGATGATTTCTCTGGAAAGGTGGTCTGTTCTTTTCTTTATTTATTTATTTTTTAATTTCTAGTCTCAACTGTTCTGCAACATCATTCCATAACCCTAGGGTGTTTATGAAGTGTAGGTTCAGTGCAAGGTTGCTTTGTAGAAAGAATTAGGCCTTCCCATTCAGCTTGATTGTCCACTGGTAAGACGTTAATATCTCTTTTTCTACAGACATCATTGTAAAAAAAAAAAAATTGCTGTATATTCTGATTGATATGTTTTCAATGCCAGGATCTTATTGTTAGTTTATTGAATAGCTTGCAACCGGCTGGGGCTGTAGAATGTGAGTGGAATGGTTGTTTCTTATGATACTTGATATGATTATTTACTTTCTATTATGGTGTTGAATATTTCACATTTCTTGTTTCAGCTTCTCAAAACGGAAAGTTGCCCCCACTCGTTGCCCATAGAACAATGGAAGTGTAAGAATTCTCTTATTTTCCCAAGTTATACAATTCTATGCTTTTCTTCTTGTAAGGTGCGTATTATGTGTAGTACCCATGTTGAGCTACTTTGTTTTCCTTTTTTTTTTTCTTTTTTTTTTGGATTTTAGAACTTTTCTGCTGTTGCATTTTTCTGGTTATAGATTCTTCGCCTCTCGTGGCTAAGTAGTGTAAATTATTTAACTTGGCATAACATAAATATTTCAAGTTTACTCCTAATTTTCCGCCATCATCAAAAGCCACCAGTATATATATCCACGTTCACTTCAACATTTTTCATCCTTATCAGTCCTTTTAATTCTATGGCTACTTCTTTCATTGTTGGTCTCTCCTCCTCTTTCATTTTTTCAAACGCCTTCTTGCTAGCTCAGCCACTTTCTTGATTTGCTTTGTATTATCGTCATTTGCTATACGATTATCAAAGATTTGAAAGCATCTTCCCTCATTCAAATAGAAAAGAAAATAATTGACCAGATTTCTCTCCTCTTTGGGCTTATCATATGAAATTATTTTCTTTCTTGTCATTAACTCCATAATTACAACTCTAAAACTGTATACATCACTTTTTTCAATCAATTGGCTAGTTTGAAAGTATTCAGGGTCTAGGTACCCAAGAGTGCTTTGGACCATGGAGGGTGCCTTGTCTTTGTTATGAATATGGTCAAACAATGTGCCATTGTTGACATATTCATAAGCTAGTAAAGGGATCTTCAACTGTAAACAACAACCCAAAAGCTTGACCACATTTCTATGGTTAATTTTTGACAATATTGTTACCTCATTGCTAAGCTACTCAATTTGGCTTTGATCCATTATTTTCAATTTCTTTATTGCCACTAGATCATTGTCTATTAAAAATCCTTTATATATAGTTCCCAAACCTCCTTTACCAATGATTCTTTCCTCATCAAAGTTGTTGGTCATCTTTTTGAGCTCTTCTTTATTAAAGATTTTGGCTGCATCACTAGATCCATTTCGTTTGGTGAATTCCTATTGTAAAAGGAAACCACCATTTCGCTGAAAATTTTTTTCCTTCGGTTCGATGAGCCTTCTCTTCCTAAACATGAAGTAGAGTCAAGAGCTACCAACAAACAAGATCACAATTCCTAGGCTAATACCTACTTGCAAAGCATTTCAACTTGTCATTGGTATCAACAACACATCAGGAGAACTAGAAATATTAAAGAGAACTACAACTAGGAAATCACATTAAAATAACAAAAAAAATCGATTAATCTCTCTTGAGAGAAAAATGTACACTTGCCAATTACAATTTTAGTTAGCAATTGATTTGGTATACAACCTTCTCCTTCTTTACTCCGATCTGTGTGGTATCCACTAATAAATTTGCATGTAAAGTTTTCAAGACTGTTAACACAATAAGCATTTTTATGGCACCTATGTTGTCTCTTTTGATATTCATTGACATTTATAAATCATTTGATGAAAATTAGTGTATTAAAGCATATGGTGAAAAATTTTGGTACATGAAACATAGTCCTAATTAATACATGTACTAATTAGGATTCTGTTTCATATACTAAAATTTTTCTCCATGTGCTTTAAGGCACTACTTTTCATCAAATGGTTTATAAATGTCAATAAATGTCAAGAGAGACAGCATAGGTGTCATAAAAATGCTTATTGTGTCAACAGTGTTAAGAATTTTACATGCAAATTTATTAGTGGATACCACACGGATCGGAGTAAAGACAGAGATGGTTGTATATCAAATCAATTGCTAACTAAAATTGTCATTAGCAAGTGTACATTTTCATCTCAAGATGGATTAAATGATTTTTTTTTTTTTTATGTGACTTCCTAGTTATACTTCCCTTTAATATTTTTATTTCTCTTGATGTGTTATTGATACTAACAAAAATTTGAAATGCTTTGCAAGTAGGCATTCGCGTAGGAATTATGATCTTTTTTGTTGGTAGCTCTTGGCTCTACTTCATGTCTAGAAAGAGAAGGCTCGACAAACGGGAGGAAAATTTTTTTCAATGAAATGGTGGTGTCTTTTGACACAAGGAACTCGCCAAACAAAATGTATCTAGTGATGCAACCAAAACCTTTAGTGAAGAAAAGCCCAAGAAGGCGACCAACAACTTTGATGAGGAAAGAATCATTGGCAAAGGATGTTTTTGAAATTATATATAAAGGATTTTTAATAGACATCAATCCAGTGGCAATAATAGAAAATCAAAAATAATGGATCAAAGCCAAATTGAGTAGTTCATCAATGAGGTAACAATATTGTGACAAATTAACCAAAGAAATGTGGTCAAGCTCTTGGATTGTTGTTTAGAGATGGAGATCCCTTTACTAGTTTATGAATATGTCAACAATGACACATTGTTTAACCATATTCATAACAAAGACAAGACATCCTTCATTATTTGGGAAACATGACTAAGGATAGCAGTTGTTGGAGTGCTTTCTTATCTACACTCTGCAGCTTCTACTCCAATCATTCATAGAGCTGTGAAGTCTACCAATCTTCTTTTGGATAATACCTGCATTGCCAAAGTGTTTGATTTTGATGCCTCCAAGTTGGTGCCAACGAATGTAAATCAGTTATTCACAATGGTTTAAGGCACCTTTAGGTATCTAGACTCTAAATATTTTCAAACTGACAAGTTAATAGAAAAAAATGATGTATACAGTTTTCGAGTTGTAATTATGGAGTTAATAACAGGAAATAAAGTAATTTCATTTGATAGGCTCTAGGAGGAGAGAAATCTAGTCAATTATTTTCTTTTCTATTTGATTGAGGGAAGCTTCTTTCAAATCCTTGATGATGATATAGCAAATGACGATAATATAAAGCAAATCAGAGAAGTGGTTGAGCCAGCAAGAAGGTTGTTGAAAATGAAAGGGGATGAGAGACCAACAATGAAAGAAGTAGCCATGGAATTCGAGGGATTGAGAAAGATGAAAAAGTTGAAGTGAACATAGAAGAGACAAAACACTTGCTTCGACTTCAATATGCTTGTAATGATAGTGATGACAGCAATTCAACTATTGTGTATGATAGTATTAGAGACTATATACTCGTGCCTTTTAATGATGGTAGATAATTAGGAGTAAACTTGTAATATTTATGTTATGCCAAGTTAAATAATTTATGACGTTTATAATATCACACGAGGTATGTCTTTACCATTAGTAGAGAATTCATTTTTCATGATCATACAATTACTACTGTTACACGTCAATTGGTGGACAGTACTCTCAATCGATCGAAAGAATTCATTGAGAAGGAGGAGCACGATTAATATGGTGAAATTACAAAGAGTTGATTTGCAAGGCATTAGAGTCTAGTGAAATGCCACAAATAGAGGAGGGTTATTGTGAGGTTGATTTGGAGTTCAATAAGGTAGAAGACTTGAGGATTGAAGAACTACCACTAGATCCTTATGAGTTCTTTGTTAGAAAAAGAAAATTTCGACTTCATCAATATGATAGAGGAAGACATTTCAAGAAAAGAATCAAAGGGTGGAATGGGTATAAGCTTTTGGATTTGCATCCTACTCCATACCAATAAGGACAAATCTTCAATGCTCAGGATAAAATCTCTTAGAGCAAATTTAAGCATAGAGGGAAAATGCATTCTTTTGCGTAAAGACTTATTTGTGGAAACTGAATTGATAAAGTGAAAGAAGTTAAGCTGAAGACTTTAAATCCAGCGTTGTTTGGAAGGTAACTTAAGAGTTTTTGTTGTTAAATTACTTTTTATTTAGTGTGTTTTTAGTTGTATAGTTTGCTCTTTAATTTTTCTTTTATTTTGTAAGGGTATCCGAAAAAGGAACGCATTGCAAGGTCAAGATTATATCTATACCAAGCCTAAGCTTATGAGGGGAGTTCTTTACTCTTAGCATGTGCTTAAATTTATGATTCTGCAGAACTTAAGGTTGAGGGTCCCTTATTTGTTTTGTTTTATATTGCATATTTTAAGGAGTAGTTTAGTTTTATTCATGAATTATGAAATATCTTGAGTTGAGAATTGGATGTTTGATTGATGATGATAAGCATGCAAATTTCAATGAGTTGATTTTGTTTGAATTCTTTGAAGATTTATGCTTTCTCACATATATACATTCACGACCACATTCTTGACATTGTAGTGAATAGGATGCGGGTTTGAGTAGTCCAGGATCTGTAGTGGAGATTTCCCATGTGAGTTAATTGAGCCATATTGTTTTGTTTTTGAGGAAATTTTTTTTTTACTCTGAAACACTCTTCGTATGTTCTACAAATTGATTAGATTGACCTCTATAGGTTTTGCATTGGAAAGACATAACATGTTTTGCATCCATGAATCGTTTGCTTTAATGAAAGGTTTGATGACTTTTGAGAAGTGACATTAGGTTCTGTGTGCTTAAACTAGTAAAAGGCCAAAACACTTATCCCTACCTGTATATGTGTGCATCATTAGCCAAGTTGAAGCTAAACACATAAAAAACCCAATTTTTGTTCTTAACTTGCACAATTCCATGTCCAAGCCTAAAATACTTTAGTTTACGCTTTTAAAGCTTGGATTCAGATGTGAAACTAGGATTTAGGCGAAAGAAGATGAGGGTGAGAAAAAAAAAATTGTTTGATGAAGTGAAGACTAGTGAATGAATAAGTGAAGAGTAGTGAATGAAGAATGTCTAGTGTGTGCTTACAAATGTCATGAAAAAATTTTTTCATGTAAGCATAACAAAAAAAAAAAGCAAAAAGAAAAAGAAAAAAAGTGCAAAAGCAAAAGCAAAAAAAAAAAAAAAAAAAGGAAAGTAGTAAAAAAATTGACAAAGGAACAAAATCTTTGTAGGGTGGAAACAATCAATAGGGTTCGAAGCCTAAATAATTAAGTTTTTAGAGCTCATATTGTGTTCCTATGTTCATTTGAAAAGTACATTATCTTTTTTTTCGTTAACCATTCACCAATTTAGCCCATTACGATCATTTGAAAAGACCTAGTTGATTTCTTGAGAAGTTGAACTATTTTATTGAAGTGAACAATGCCTGACATGTTATTGAATTCCAATTCTTTCCATGAGGTCTATTGATTAAATATGAGCGTCTTTCTATTATTTGATCACATGCGTTGTAAAATTTGAGATTTCATTATGCATAACTTCCACCTCGCATGTGTTATAAGAGTGTTGTTCCTCAGGTTCTGAGAGATTTTTAAGAGATATATCTTGTGAGGCTTAGAATCAAAGCGAACTGAATCCTGGGACTTGGATGTGTATTTCTCAAAGCTATAATGTTTTGAATGTGGCATTCACCAGACATGAGAGGCATGAATTGGATTTGCATGATTACATTCTACTTATTGATTGAGCATGTAAATGGTTATTGATTTACATTCTAGTTCAATTCTCTTGACTGTTTCATAATTTGTTGAAAAGCGTTTGTGGGTTTCGTAGTTGGTAAATCCTTAGAAGCCATAACTCCTCCTACTAGGGACATCTAAAAGTTTAAAAGCTTGTGACATACATTAAATGTCATCGTGTTTACCTATGGAATGAATTTGTTTTTGTTTTATGTGTTTTTATTTTCTTTTTCGTTTTTCGAATTTGCACGATGACGAGGACAAGCAAAAGCTAAGTTTGAGGGTATTTAATCACACTAAAATATATCATGATTTTATATTAATTTATCTAGTTTTTATAATGAAAACTCGAGTAATTACGGATATTTTTAATGTTTATTTAATAAATTTGTTCAGGTGAGTCATGGGAATTGTTGCAGAATAAAATAACAACTTTTCAAGGCAATAAGCGAAAATATGGAAGTTGAGGGACAACAGGGTAATTTATCATGAAAAGGCACAAAACGACTGTGTCGCTTGCGGATAAAGCTCGCTAAGGAGCAAATCAACTCAGTTATGAGAGAAACTTCGTGAAAATAATGCGGTTTGGAATGATATTCGAAGTCGAAAATCTTGGGATTCTGAGCATCAATTGAAGGAGAGAATCTAGCAAATTGAACAAATTAATTGGACGAGAAAATCTCTCAACCTCAGCTTATAAATACCATGCTTCTTAACGGGAAAAAGGATCCAGTATTCGATAGAGAATGAGGGAGAAATCAGAAGAGCCACAGATCGGTGACAGAGGTCTGAAGGTGGTTCGAAAGGCTGCTGTAGGCATCATTCGGCATTATTTTTAACAGCCCCTCAACCACAGCTCCTCAGCAATTCCTTGGAGAGAAGTTTATCGTCAGTCATTATCAATGCCTCTCTCTGTGTCAGACCCTTTAGGCAGGTGGGGTCTCTCCCTTTTTTGACAAACCGAGCTAAAAATGGTTGCTTGATGGCCACCATCTCTCTCAATAACGGTGGTGGCAAAGGTGGCCGTGATGCTGGTGGTTCAAACACTCATGAAAGAGGATCAAAAGGTTCTCCTTCTTGGTCCAGATGGATATGTCTCTGGCTTTGTCATTGGCTTCAATCTGATTCCTCCTCCTGGTTTGTTGTTGTATAGCTTTTGATTTTTTTTCACTCCAATTTTCATTTTTGTAGCCCGGGTTTCTTTTTTCGATTTGGTAATCATTTTGATACTGTTTAATGGTTGCTTTTACCTTCTCTTTTTGTTGTTTTTGTTTTGTTAATTGTTTAAGTAATGGAGGGTTGTTTGAATAATTAATAGGCTTTTTGTTTTTGTTATTATTTTTATGTTTCACTTTATTTGACTATGTATGTGTATGCAACTTGAAGGAGCTTTAATTATTATAATCATGATTGAATTCTGTTGCTGGAGGTAAATCCAGTAGTAGACTTTAGTCACGTGCTCTCAACTTGCTGATGGGGACAGCATCATGTGCATGATAAACAACATACTATATCAGCATCCATCACTTTCTTGAAAAAACGAAATGTTGTCGGATTTGTATCCTGTGTAGGACGTTTCTTAAATGATCTTGATTTAAGACATATGGAATTTGATCGTCGTAATTAGATAAGACTAGTATTGATAACTATGGGATTAGAGTCATGAACTAGAGAGAAAATTAGCACGGTATCATTGGTGAATTTGGGGTTATGACTTATGAGTTATTATGTTTCGGCTTCTCATGTGACTGAGACTGTACTTTTTAACTTTAATATTCTCTACTGAGTAGATCAGTCAGCATTTTAAGACTTTATGTATTGTGGGTGCTAAACAACTGTGCAATTGTACCCCTGAACTACAGGAGACCACTGAAACTCATGAAGAAGATGAAGCTTCTTATGTAGTAGAGGAAAGTGAAGACATTGAAGGAGAGAAGAAAGTTGAAACTCGAGTAACCTACAATGTCATCTTTGTCACCGCTGAGGCAGCACCTTTTTCGAAAACTGGTGGATTAGGAGATGTTTATGGTTCTTTGCCTATAGCACTAGCTGCCCATGGCCATCGCGTGATGGTTGTTTCTTCTAGATACCTTAACGGCACTGCTGCAGACAAGAATTTTGCTGCTGCTGTTGGTGCCGCTTGTCGCATCAAGATATCCTCTTAATGAGGGGTGCAAGAGGTTTCATTCTTCCATGAGTATAGAGAAGGTGTTGAATGGGTAAAATATCTCCGGGCCCTCTCTTATAAATATGTCGAGTCTTGTTTCTTTCTCTTTGACATTTTTCATAGGGAGAAACTTCTTCTGTTGATGATTATTTCGTTTCCAAATATATATATATATATATAGACCCACACAGACTTGACTGTTTTTTGTACAACCTGGAATACCTAATGTATCAAAAATGCAGCAACATAGATTCATAAAATCTTGTCACACATTTTAACAATCCTGTGCTCACAAGATCTACCAGGTAATTATTTCTCGAAAGAGTATATACCTGTACGGTTTCAGGATGTATGCAGCACATTGAATATGCCTATAGCACAAAGATGCATCCGTATAAAAAAAAAAAAAAAATCGCTTCACTCCAACTAGGTTTCCAAGATCCATTTTCCCATAAGTATCAAAGAAATTTAATTTCACAAAGGGTGGAACCCCTTGGAAACATTAGAATTTGGTTCCGGATCTTTTTCGCACGCTTGTAATTAGGGATTTTCATCTGAACCGAAAAGCTCTCCACGACTTTGCTGTTTTCCAATAGATACCTGATTGCTTCTACCTTGTCAAACTCCCCTACCATGTTTTCGAATCGAATCATTTTGACGTGCAACAACAAACAAGATGGCACGCTCTCCAGGTTAAGCCAAACAAAATCATCCGGCCCAAGCTGTTCATACAGCGGATGTTCTTCAGACAGCTCAAATTTTTTATGATCCTTATAAACAATGAAGTTTCAAACCTTAAAAACAAATGCTGAGCTAACCACAATCACTTACATTGAGTAATATATCTTTCAAACACTATTCAAGCAAATCACTTGTTCATGTAATGCGTATGTATAAATATATATGAAATGTTTTGTTGACGTCAAGAATTGGGTTCTTCAATCAAAGCCAACAAATTCTTAAGACCTGCGAACGCAAAAAGAAAAGCTATCATAAAAGCGTGACCGTGTTGGTTCCGGCATGACCTCAACACCATCAAACTCTAATTTGAGTGTTGGGGAGGACACACTAGAATAAACACCGGCGCCATTTTATAATAGTTTTTTTTTTTTTTTTTTTTTTTTTTGTGTATGCAGGCTTTAAAGATCCGTTGGAAATGTTGATTGAAGAACCTAAATCTCAATGCCATTAGTATTTACCTTGAATTTCATGAATATTGCATATATAAGAAGCAAAATAACAAATTAGGAAAATATGTTTGTTCATTAATTCTAACTCACTTGCTTCAAATTAAGGACTCGTAGATTAGGCGAATTAGTGAGGAATTGTGGAAGGAGATTCCAGCCAAAGCGAAATTCAATTCCCAGTTCCAGATGAATCAAATTGGGAAAACTTGCCAAATTACCATCAAAAGCGAAACTTAAAACCTTCATTGAAAAAACAATGACAGTCAATGATCAATCTTAAAAAACTCAACATTTTATGACATAAATATCTTGTGAGCTCCAAGGAAAAACCAAATATTAGGATATATAAAATATATAAACTTAAAACTGGAAATTAGAAAATTGTTAAAGGAAGAAAGCTTACTCTCGATGCGGGAATAGACAATGTTAGAGACTTTGTATTCTTGATTCCACTCAAAAACCCCATTGTCTGATTACTTTCTTCCTTAGAAACATACTGTGGGATGTCCCGTATCTTACTGACCAGAAAAACCTTACTTAGGAAGGGAGTCTCGCCCAATACAAAAGATGAAAAGGCAGAATCTTCACAAATATAGAGGTATTCAAGATTACGGGCTTTAACAACAAACTTGTTTGGCGCATAACGAAATTTGGGGAGGGTGATATCTTCCCCATATATATTTAGTGTTCTAAGAGTTGGCGGAGTAATCTCAAAAGTCTTTACATGTTCACTGCACCAAATTACTTCATCAAGTGTCAAATCTTCAAGTACAGGGCAGCTATGAAACAGTTTTAGCATTTGGTCAGCAACTGGATTCTTAGAGATGCAAATAGTAATACATAAGCTTTTTAAGACTTGGAAAACACACCGCGGAGTCGGGAATATCATAACCAAAATGCACATAACGCAAAGTTAGCTAGTAAAAATGCTTTGAGGCAACCTAATACATCCCCAGTAATCATTATCAATGTTCAAAGTAAGTTCACAAACATTGTGTTCAGCTGCATAGTGTACCCACTTGCTGATAAGAGAAGTATCACCAAACCTTACATCGGAAAAAAGAAAGCTGAGATGAAAATCTCGAATAGCTTTGGATTGCAAAAGGCTAAGTACTCGGTTGATAAATGAAGTATCCTTCTTGAACCCATAAAAATTGGAAGTGAAGCAAAGGTTGTAGATTGACTTCCAGAGATTCTTCCATCTGGATAAAAAAATGCAGGTTCTAACAGCATCTACACTTTCGAGACGCGATAGGATGTGAATAAGAACATCATCTGGCAATCCGCTAATGATGTCTTTCTCTCTTTTCTGTGTCTCGCGATTTCTCGACTTCATGATTCTTTCACAATGCTACATTATTAAAAGCACAATTCGTAGACACACCTCTCAGTCTCAGCAAATATTGACATTCAAAGTTCAAATCCCATCTCCCCCCAAGTCAATAAAATAAATACACAATCATATAAGCACATATGGATAAGTTGTTTTTCAACAAAAGAGTATTATTTTATAAGTTGTTTCACAGACAAACATCAAATTCGCAATAATTAATTCATAATTCATAGAATAATTATAATCTATGATAATTTAAACGTAATTTTTATAAAATTTAAATGAGAAGTAACAACAGCAATAATTATTTTTTTACCCAAATTATGATACGACTTAACAGTAGTAGATCATTAATGAGTATGATGATAATTATAAAAAATTAAAAAATGAATAAAAAAGTATATGTTAATTTAGATTTTGACAATTTCACCATAACCAGGGCACGCAAACATGTACCAGTTGTGTTTGTGTGTGTGCGACAGCTCAACAATATGCCACAATATCTCTGCATCGATTTTATGTTGCTTGTAATCGCATTTGCATGCTGTCATTTATTAAAACTGTATACGTACAATAAATTGTCATTTGCTTAATGTAGAAATTTGTAAGATGTCCATTAATTTACCTGCTATCAATATTTAAAATTCATGCCTTCAAAATTGTTCTTTTAACTTAATTTACATGCATCTAGTATCTGAAAGCAGCAATTTTATCAATTAGTGTTTGATGACTTTTTTGAACTTGTCTTTTTGATACAGTTCACTTTTATCTTGATAAAGTCCACTCTCATGTTTGTGAAAAAATTTCCAATGAGACTGTCTCACAGTTGATATGATGAGACAGACCAATGCGAAAAATAAGAGAAAAAAAAATAATGGAAAAGGTAAAAGAAAAAAAAATTAATATTATTTCATTGGTCCGTCTCATCATATCAACTGTGAGACAATCTCATAGAAGATTTTCTCTATGTTTTATATGATATCTCAAAAAGTGAATTGCTCACTCCAGTGAACTTTCAATCTTTTTATGTTAGATGTTCTTAATGATGATCTTAATGTTAGATCTCATGTTAAAAAATTTAATAAGGAAGATGATATGACTTAATATGTATGCAGATTTAGTTAATAATAAACATTGTTTTCTTTAGTCTTAAACTTACATTATTTCCATCTTTATGGGCTATATTAATAATGACAGTATTTACATAACCCATTGCACAAAAAACCTTGAAGGGTTTTTGGGTGATTTAGAGTGTTAGTTGAGGACACAGTAAACAAAGTTACATTGCACTTTTTGGAACAAGAAGAAGTTAATTCAAAGACAATTCATGATTTCAAAAACTATTAAAGTTGTGTTAATGATCGTGTTCAAGGCTCTATTTTAAAGCCTTCCTTCCATCTTCCCTTGTTTCCCTCTTTTTCAATTTTGTTTTTATATTGTGCTTGTGCATCTACAATCTTTTTGTTTGAAGCAAAATCATCCAAATATAACCAAAAGTATAACATACTAGAGTTTAAGCAGATATTATGATTGTGTTTTAGCCTTTCTTACAACCTAGAAAATGTTTTTAGTTACAATCATCATTCTATTTATGCAGTAAACACTAATTATATTAGACCTCTAACCTCAAGAATAAATATAGATTATTTTGAGTTAATTTTATGTAAATACAAAAATAACAATCATGCAAAACTAAGTATAACACATCACAATTGAAGTTATCATATAAAAAAAATATTTAACTACAAATTAATAAACACATTTGAGTAACCTAACAAATTTATCGAGCACTAAATGTTGTCATTGTTACCTTATCACCGGAATGTTGGAATAACTTTAATAAGTATAAACCTATACTAAAATCTGGAAACTCATATTAAATCATTAAGAATTGTTACAGAAAAACATACTTAAATCTATATTGATAAACTTGAGAATGATTGAGTCTTCCACAGCCAAATCACCTTAGTATGCTTTGTAGTTTTCTTCTTGAATGGAGAAAGAAAAATGGAGTAAAAATTATGTATATTGATTTGACTTGGGGACCATAACTCTTTATAGTATTCTTTATATACTAACCTAATTAGGTTCCCATTAACCCTAATTTTATTAGTACTAGGTTTCAACATACTTAAGCTCATACCCAATGGATATTTGTAGAGCCCAATTAATAGATCACTTATTTGGCTCTATTAAAATTGGTAGCCTATAATATAATTGTTATTTAATATGTAAGCCCACAATAAGAAATATTAAAAATACCCAACAATCTCTTACTTGGGCTACATATGTTTCTTGAAACAATTATATTATCTATAATCTTGAGTGTGTACTAAAAAGCTATCTGTTCTGAAATATCCCCTTAGTTACAATCTGGTCTATCTACTATATTAGTATGAGATCAAAGCGACCTTTGTTACATATATTCGTAACTAGACCCATCAATGGTCACCATACCAATATATTCAATGACATAGATCAAGTATGGATGTGTAGCATGGAAATTACATGCAATGTGATCTTAAACATGCCTATTTCCAATTGGTTCTACTTTAATCTTTAGTAAGATCAAACACAAATAATATTCAGAGTTTATAAATAAGCCATATATTTTATTCTGCAGAAAATAAATATATCCATAACAAAGAACATAAAATACCAACTCCCACTAAACATGCGCATCATCAACTAAAACAACACTCATATGAGCAGTGTGCTTATGAAAGACCTTGGGTGGTAATCCCTTAGTAAGCGGATCCACAATCATGGAGTTTGTCCCAATATATTCTATAGCCACCTGATTACTCTGAACTCTTTCTTTAACAACAAGAAACTTAATCTCTATGTGCTTTGACCTCGTAGAGTTTCTGTTGTTATTGGAATATAGCACAGCCGAATTATTGTCACAATATATTTTTAATAGTCTTTCTATACTATTCACAACTCGCAACCCTATGACAAAATTTCGCAGTCATATTCCATGATTGGATGCCTCAAAACAGGCTATGAACTCAGCTGCCATAGTGGAAGAAGCTATGAGTGTCTGCTTAGCACTCTTCCAAGAAATAACTCCTCCAACTAGCAGGTAAATATAGTCTGACGTGGATCTTTTACTGTCTTGGCATCCAGCAAAATCAGAATCAGAATATCCAATGATCTCTAAATGATCTGATCTCCGATAAGTGAGCATGTGATCTTTTGTTCTTTGTAAATAACGCATAACCCGTTTGGTTGCTTTCCAATGATCCATCCCTGGGTTACTCAAATATCTGCCCAACATTCCCACTATGAATGCAATATCCGGACACGTGCATACTTGAGCATACATTCGACTTCCTACAGCTGATGCATAAGGAATATTTTGCATTTCTTTTCGTTCTAACTCATTCTTAGGGCATTGATTGAGACTGAACTTGTTTCTTTTAGCTACAGGGGTATCGCTTGGTGTACAACTTTTCATGCCGAATCTATCAAAAACTCTTTCGATATAGCTCTTTTGTGATAACTCAAGGATACCTCGAGTTCGATCTCGATGTATCTGTATGCCTAATACAAAAGAGGCATCCCCAAAATCTTTCATCTCAAAATTCTTTGTCAGAAATCTCTTGGTTTCGTGCAATAAGCCTATATCGCTGCTAGTAAGTAGTATGTCATCGACATATAACACCAAAAATATGTATTTACTCCCACTGAACTTATGATATATACAATCTTTAACCTTATTTACCTCAAACCCATACGAGATAATAACTTGATAAAATTTGTGATACCATTGATGGGAAGCCTGCTTAAGACCGTAGATAGATTTCTTTAATTTGTAAATCATTTTCTTTAGGTCACCGGATACAAAGTTTTCTGGTTATATCATATATATTGTTTCATCGATGTCACCATTGAGAAACGCTGTCTTTACATCTATCTGATGTAGTTCCAAATCAAAATGAGCCACAAGTGCCATTATAATCCTAAAAGAGTCTTTCGTTGAAACCGAAGAGAAAGTCTCTTTATAATCAATACTTTCCTTTTGAGGAAACCCTTAGCAACTAGACTAACTTTATATCTTTCAACATTTCCTTTTGAATCCCGTTTGGTCTTAAATATCCATTTGCAACCAATGGGTTTCGCACCTTCAGGCAATTCAACGAGATCCCAAACATCATTGTCCTTCATGGATTTCATCTCATCATTCATGGCATTAATCCACTTTTGAGAATTAAAACTTTGTTTGGCTTGATGGAAGTTGATTGGATCATCTTCCACCACTCCTATATCAATCTCATGTTCTTGGAGAAAAACGATATAATCATCTGGAATCGCACTTCTTCTTTCTCTAGTGGATCGTCTCAATGGCATATTCTCTTGAGATTGTTGAGTTTGCACTATAGGTATAATTGCTTCATTTTGCACAGAGAGCTCTTCTACATTGTCTCGATATTCTGGATTTGCATTTTGAACAATATTAGGAATAAAAGTCTGACCATTATCAAAAGCAATAATAGGAAAAGAAATAAATTCCTCTTCAAAGACAATGTCTTTAACCTTATCTCCCCCTACAAACTCAACTTCCTCAAGAAATCTTGCATTTTCCGTCTAAAAAAATGTTCTAGTAGTGAGATCGTAGAACTTAAAACCCCTTGACTGTTCAGAGTACCCAACAAAGTAGCAACTTACAGTTCTTGAGTCCAGTTTCTTTTCATTTGGTCTGTAAGGCCTTGCCTCAGCTAGACAACCCCATATGTGTAAATGCTTAATATTAGGCTTCTTGCCTGTCCATAATTCATAAGAGGTTTTAGCTACTGCTTTACTTGGAATCCTATTGAGGATATATAGTTTTTAGTGCTTCTCCCCAGAGAGATTCTGGTAAAGAAAAATGATTTATCATACTTCTTATCATGTCCTTAAGCGTTCTATTTCATCTCTCAGCAACACCATTCATTCTAGGTTTACCTAGCATTGTGTATTGTGGGACAATGCCGCATTCCTCTAGGAATTTCGCAAAAGGTCTTGAACGTTGTTCACCGAATCCATCATATCTACCATAGTATTCACCACCACGGTTAGATTTGATAGCTTTAATTTTCTTCCCAAGTTGATTTTCAACTTCAGCTTTGAAAGCCTTAAATACATCCAGGGATTGAGATTTTTCATGTATCAAATATAGGTACCCATATCTTGAATAATCGTCTATGAACGTAATAAAATACTATTGACCATTCCAAGAGACTGTAGGAAATGGTCCACAAATATCAGTATGTATTAGTTCTAAAACATCAGAACACTTGTTGGCACCTAATCTCCTAATGTTTGTCTGTTTCCCTTTTATACACTCTATACAGACTTGAAAATCTGTTAATCAAGGGAATCAAGAATTCCATCAGATACAAGTCTTTGAATTCTCTGTTTAAAGATATGACCTAAACGTTTGTGCCATAGTGTGGCGGAATCCTTGTCAGTTAATTTTCGTTTTATACCTCGTGAATTTATATGCAAGGTTTCATTAATTGAGGCAATTGTATCCAACAAATATATGTTATCATGCAAAGATAAAAAAATCAGTACCAATAAGATTTGAATATTGAAAAAGACTAAATTAATTATTTCCAAATGAACAAGAATAACCAAATTTGTCCAAAATAGAAACTGAAACCAAATTCCGTCTAAATGATGGCACTACATAAGTCTCTTCCAAATTAAAAAATTGACCGGTCTTTAATAATAACCTAAAAGTTCCTATATCCTCTACTACAACTGTTTTGCCATCGCCCACATAGATGAATCTTTCAGCATCATTTGGTTTTCAGCTCCATAGGCAACCCTGCATAGACACACTTATATGAGTAGTAGCATCAGAATCTATCCACCAAGTGTGTTTAGGTACAGAAGCTAAATTAACTTCAGAACAAACCAAATTGAGAAGCATACCTTTCTTGACACGGCAATTATCGTACTTGGGACATTCTTTCTTCATGTGTCCAGCTTTTTTGCAAAAGTAATAGGTAAACTCATCATCCTGTTTCTTTTGCACCTTATGTAGTGATGCCCCAACTACAGCTTCTTTTCCTCTTTTCCTTTTCTTGTCCTTAGAGATAGTTGCTAAGTGAGCACTTTCAAAACCTTCTCGCTTTAATCTTTCCTCTTCTTGCACACAGTGAGATATGAGCTCATTAAGAGTCCATTTGTCCTTTTGAGTGTTATAACTCACTTTAAACTGACTATATTGTGCATGAAGAGAAATCAAAACTAAGTGCACCAGCAAGTCCTCAGACTGCTGTAACTTTAGTGCCTTTAGTTTGGAAGCGATATGAGACATCTCCATGATGTACTCCCTTATGTTCCCTTTTCCTTTATATTTCATTGAAACAAGGTTAGCCAAAAGAATACTTGTTTCAACTTTTTCGTTTTTCGCAAAACGTTGTTTTATTTCCTCAAGAAACTGCTTAGCATTTTTCTCTTCGGACATAGAGCCCCTAAAAGTTTCCAGAATGGAACGTTTCATGATCATAAGACACATGCGATTAGAACGGTCCCACTTCTCCATGCTCGTCTTTTCATCGGCCGAACTATTCTCATTAAGAGCTGCAAGTCATTCTTCCCGAAGCTCAAGGTCAAGATCCATGCAACTGAGAACAATCATAACGTTCTCTTTCCAATTCTTGAAGTTTGTGTCATTAAGCACAAGAATAGAATTAATATTGGTAGATATTGTTGAAGCAGAAGTAGTAACTGAATTGAGAACAAAATTAAATGCAAGCTCATAATCAATAATCATGTCATAATACAAGAATAATTAATTAATTAATTTATACATGACATGCTTAAATAATTTCCATAATGGTGGGCCCTAAAACAAGATACCTAGCACAACATTGACATTTAGTCTTTGGATAGAAATATCAACTGTAAGTGGTACTCTCCGTGCAGTAATCAAATATTGATAATTAATCTGGTCAAACAATAAACCTTTCTTTGAACCGATTTATTGCTCACATAGAAAACCTAATAATCGTCACATATTTATTACCACAAGTATACCTATTATTTGGCCAAATAATAATCTTCCTTTGAGCCGATCATTATTTACATAAATAATAGACATACATTTCTTAATATTCCAAAATAAACAAATTTACATTATAGAGGTTACTTTGGCAACATATAATTTCAATTCAATTTATTTTGAAATATCAGATTTATTTTTATTTATTTATTTTGTGAACTAAAGAAACTTTATTATATTGGCAAAACAATACAGAAGCATTATGCACAATATATAATTTCATAGAATTTTATTTCCGAACTAAAACAAAATGGCCATTAATTTTATAAAGCACAAGCAAAATGCAAGCAAACTGAATGACCACCAAAGTAACTAAAATCACAAGCAAAAAGCAATTCCAAAGCAATTCAATATATATTTATTCATGCCACTGTCATCGTTTTTCAAAAGCAAACATAAAAAAACAAAAGCAATTCAATATATATCCGAATTGCCTTGACTGTTAGTGAAAAAGAAAGACAAAACCGTGGTCAACTTGTCTTTGGGAATTGTCTTTATTCGAATTTTTCTCACGGAAATATCAATCAATAAGTTTCCCATAATAAAAGAAACATATACGATTAATTACTTCGACAGATATACGCAGTATGCAATCCAGATTCTTTAGTGTATTATATATATATATTCTTCAATTGCTTCCAAAGACACCATAATCTGGAAACTCATATTAAATGATTAAGAATTGTTACAAGAAAACATACCTGAATCCATATTGATAAATTTGAAAATGATTGAGTCTTCCATAGTCAAATCACCTTAGTATGCTCTGTAGTTTTTTTCTTGAACGAGGAAAGAAAAAGGGAGCAAAAATTATGTATATTGATTTGACTTGGAGACCATAACCCTTTATAGTATTCTTTATATACTAACCTAATTAGGTTCCCATTAACCCTAATTTTATTAGTACTAAGTTTCAACACACTTAAGCTCATACTCAATGGATATTTGTAGAGCCCAATTAATAGATCACTTATTTGGCTCTATTAAAATTGATAGCCTATAATATAATTGTTATTTAATATGTAAGCCCACAATAAGAAATATTAAAATTACCCAACACGGAACACTCTCTTTTAATAAGAGATGACCTCGATTCAAGCTTTTCGATAGCAAATGTAGATTTCTTGAGAGAAGAAAGTATTGTTTCATTATTTAACCTGAAAACTGTATTTGACATACTTGGTTTGTTTTCTACATTATCTTGCACGCATAAGAGTCTGATATGGATGCACTTCAAAACTTCATTTTTTGGACATGAATCAGCTATACATGAGTCAACTATCTCTAAAGCCTTACAAACTCTCCAGAGTTCCCATGTCTTATATCCGATATTACATGAGAATAAAAAAAAATATAAGTAGCTAGCCAATGTTTATAAGTGACAAAAGACAAAAATTGGCAACAACTTACATATTATATCAAAAGTAAGAATGAATCATCATCGAAAGAGCCTAACGGGATCCGCCCTAGGTCCTCTAACTTAGACTCTAGCGGCCCCACTCGGCACCCCAACGGAATCCTTTCAAACTCACGCTAGAAAATCTGAAAGATTTTGTGGAGCGAATCCCTTTTTTAACTTTTCTAATTTTTTAAATCTCATTTATATATTGAAACACGGGTAGTAAAACTTTTTATAAAAACGGACAGAGTTTCCCCTGTTTTATTCAAAATCTACCAAACTTAAACCTGCATAAAAGTTTATACACTTCTAAAATTTCATTTTCTCAACTACCAAATGGACCTCCGATCCACCTCAATCCATCCATAACCCAAACATCTCCATTGGCAAAATCAACAACATAAACTTTATTTTCAAAGCATGCTAGAGATTTTGTAAAACAAAATTTACATGGATATGTATTTTTATATTTACAAAGTAAGGTTATAATTTACACCAAACATTTTAATTAAAATATAGATACATAAACTTGATTACATAACATGAATTTGCAAAACATGTCAATATGCAACGTATGATCACAGTTGTTATTGCCTCTCGGGACCCACTTAATCCATAGCAGGAGATCTGGCTATCAAGGTACTGAGGCCTGCACCTAGAGAGGTTTTTAGAAAAACATAAAAGCAAAGATGATGAGCTAAAGGAGCTCAGTGAGTATATTAAATTTTTTTTTTGTACTAAAAAAATTTTAACTTTCATAAAAATCACTCTCTCATGCTAATAAACATTTTATTTCATAACAAGTATAAGATATATAAATCTGCTAACAATAAAATAAACTTTCTAAAATTAATGCCAAACATAAAGTATAAATATTTCATTAGAAATCACTAAATGGGTATTTAGATTATAAAACTCACTAAATGTTGTTTTTCTTTCGGAAATGATTTAAACTCAAAATCTACCATTTCTGTTGCTTGGTCTCTTTTATAAATGCACCAACGGAAAACCAAGAAAGCTATAACTCTTATGACGACTAACTAGCTCCGTACGATAGAAGTAGGATCACAAGGCGACTAAACTAGCACCGCTTAATGTGACATCACGTGGCGACTAAACTAGCGTCGCTCACCGTGACTCTAAAGACATCTCACTAGCTATGCCGCAAAATTCTACATCACCACACATAGCGAGATAAGACCCCATAAGTGTAGAGGGCGACACAACTCACTCACTAGACTCAATCTACCACTGGTAGTGACACGCCCCCTTACACCTGCATCTTTCCCTACACGTACAGGGTATTCCAGCTGAGTCTAATTCTACAATCTTGTTGGTTTTGGGTATGTCATTGGCCTTTGAAAATTTACTTGATATATTTTAGAAAACTAAACTAAAATACTTTTGCCAAAAACATGAAATATGTTTAACATAACACTATAATAACTTGCAATCTATTTCTTTTATAAATCATAAAATTTAATAACGCTACAACTTTCAATTCATAATTTAATAATACATCAAATGCATTTATTTCTTTTCAATCTCTAAAAATACACATACTAATAAGTGAAATAAATTTCTTAACTGCTTAAATTGATGTTTAAAGCAACTGAAAGTATGATTTGATAAAAATATAATTTTTAGACTCACACTTTACTTTATTCTTTGCTAGGAAGATTTTCAAAGGTTCTCCCTTGCTTCCCTCAGTTCTTCTCCAACTACAAGAGACATTCTAAGTTAGAATTCACCAATTCTAACTATATAAAATTCATTTTCATCGGTTTTAGCTCATCTAACTTAATTTGACATTATTCTAACGACTAACTTCATATCTTGGTTCCAACTTGATAATGGCCCTAAAATTCCTTCTTCTTTCATCATTCTTACTTAATCCTACCTAGAAACACATCAGGCATCATGTAAATATTTTAGAATGATTGAATTGGATTTTGGGTCAAAAATGAACCCCTTTGGCCGAATGGTATCTAGCCACCAATCCTTTGATTTTCTTTCATCCATTTTTTATTCTAACATCCTCCTAACTCTCTATTAACTCATCCCAAGTGTTAGATTAAATAGTTATAGTCATTTGATAATAAACTCTAGCCAATACCCTTAAATTCCAAATACTAACTCAGTAAAAGTTTCAAAATTTTCACATTTCACCTTCAAATTTCTTATCCTTAAAGTTCTTATACTCAACCATGCTTAATTACATCCATATTTCTATAAAAATACCTCAAGGCAATTGAATCACATCTTGCATGTCAAAACTCTCACATGGTCGAACCTAACATCATGCACTCACTTCATTTCATTTTTCATTTACACATTTTCCTTGATGCTTCCACATTCTTATCATGCATGCTGTCGACTTAAATGCATCAAATATCAAATGGTTCCTCATTACTCTAGTTTGGCCGAAAATACACATGTATTCCTTCCACTAGTTTCTTTCCATTTCTTAACATAATTAACATCATCAACTCATCCTTATATCACTAATGCTCTAACATTTTCCAATTTAAGCTCTCATCAAGAAATCTTATGGAAACCCTAACTTTAACACACTAACTTTTGTGACCTAAACTTGTTCAAGCTCCCTTTCATTTCTAAACTCAATTTGGGTGTAATTAACATCTAAACATCTCAAAAGTTTCATCAAAATATCATTCAATCAATAAACTTGTAAAAACCCATAAATTTCCTCAACAACTAATCATAAATTCAATTAAATTTCAGTCACCTAATAGTTTTAATTCTTCTTGGCTTTGGGTTGATGATGATGAGAGCAAGAGGTAAATAAAGTTGCTTGAAACTCTTGGTCTTCTCCTCTTCTTCTTTTTCTTCCTTCTTCTCTTTTTCTTCTCATGGTTTTTTTTTTCTTTTCTATTTCTTCCTTCGGTTTTTGCTTCTTGACTGACCACACATTAGCCCTCATCTATTTCATGACTCCTCATATATATGGCCTTCAAAATTAACAATTTGTCCCTTAAAAATGTCAAAATATCAATTTGACCCCTTTACTTTTCATTTGTCAACTTTTAAGTGGCCCACTTGTCATTTTATCCACCACAAACTCATTCAAGCCTATCCTTTAAGCCACATGTCACTTTTTCATGGCTTACACATACTTCTGATAACTTTGATGACCCTTAAAAGTCATTCTATGCTCCTTAACGGCTCTCCGTAAATTCACTGATTCAATTTCTGGATTGATTTCTTTTCAATCTAAATTACTTTCGAAAATATCATTTAAGTCTCTAAAGTACTTCTTGAGCATTTTAACATTTATTTTCACACTTCGCTAATTTTTAAAAAATTTTCAAAAATTCTTCCAAAATTTTCGATCGAATTCGGGAATGCTTTCAGTTCTACTTAAATGGACTCATTTTGGCTCCATTTCAGTTTCTCTAGACTCTATTTATCATTCTAAATATTTTCAACTTCCTAATGTCTCACCCAAAAATTTTACTATTCATCGAGTTACTATTCACCCGAAATCACTATTCATCCTACAGTATCATATGTTACGAAAATGAAAAATTTGGGGTTTTACAGAGCCCATTCTTTTCTTGCCACTTATGATCTCTAATATTATGACTCCAAAACAGAAAATATCTAATTTCGTGGAAAAG
Source organism: Nephelium lappaceum (assembly GCA_021234005.1). Lineage (NCBI taxonomy): Eukaryota > Viridiplantae > Streptophyta > Magnoliopsida > Sapindales > Sapindaceae > Nephelium > Nephelium lappaceum. Next base: position 8,445,275 of record CM037996.1, read on the forward strand.
AGACCACCTAGTACATATTTAGGTAACATATAACCACTGTAAGCATATAAATTATTGATCTCAATAACAATATGTTCCTAGATTAGTTTTCATTTTATTTATAGGTTATATAAAAAGATGTTAGCAAATGAAAAAGTTCAATGATAAGTATGTTTTGCATTGACTTACTAAGTTCGAACAACTCTTTTACTTTTTTCTTGTGTTTCATCCTTTCTACATATTCTTGCAGTATCAAAATCTAATATTTTGGGTTTCATCTTTCCATCTAAAAGAATATTACTAGTTTTAAGATCTCTGTGAATAATTCTAAATCTCGAATATTAATGAAGATAAAGAATCCATCGAGTAATTCCTAAAATTATATCAAAGTATATTTTCCAATCCAATAATAGTTTTCTTGATTGATCCGCTTCAAGTATATTGTATTATATATCTTAGAAAGAATAGACATAGAAACTATATAGAAATCAAATGCACAATTAAGGAGTAGTCATACCAAAAATGAAGCAGTTCAAACTTTTGTTTTGATTATATGAATTTTTTTGTAATCTAATTCAATGACCACTAATTGTCTTTGGGTTGTGACCCAAATTGCACCTTTAAATAAACTCAGACCAATGAATATAAACGAAGTTGCCAACAACATCCAAGTTGAAGTACATTTTAGAAGTATGGCTAACATATATTACTATTAACATCTGTATATAATTAGAATTTGAATAAGGGATATAAATTAGATTTAAATATGATTAGATTAGGTTTAATTTTATCTAATCATATATCAGTTTTTTTTTTTTGAATTCTTGTTTAGCTTTGAAGTTCTTGTATATATTTGAGACCTGTGGCTAATAAAAGTTAAGTTGCTTTGATCTTGAGATAATGTGCTAGTATTTACTAGCATTTGGCATTAGAGCCAAGCATGGAGCTGATTATGGAGCACTTTAAGTCTCACCATTACACGGGTTGAAGCAATGAAAACATGTAACTTAGAGGCTAAATTAAGATGTGTTAATATTATGTATGGGCATAATATTATCACATTGAATACTGATAGTCAAGTGAAGCAGCCAAAGAGGAAATGGCTATTGTAGGGTCAGTGTCAATAATGTTGACCAATGTGGATGCTGGCTTTAGAAGCATGGTGGGATATTACGATCCTATTTTGATCTTATTCATAATAAGTATTAGTTTTAGTTTTGAATTTGAATAAGGGATTAAGTTAGATTTAAATATGAGTAAATTAGATTTAATCTTATCCAATCATTTATTAGTTTTTATTTTGAATTCTTGTTTAGTTATGAAATTCTTGTATAAATTTGAGACTTGCGGTTAATAAAAGTTAAGTTGCTTTGATCTTGAGAAAATGTGTTCGTATCTACTAGCATTTGGGATGTTCTAGTTTCTTTTGAAGCAAGACATATTTTATTTTTGGTGTTATTGAAATGTGCATGTAACATTAACACTAGCCAAATATTACAAAGGAATATAATGAAAAACAATCAAGAAGAATATATTCATTCCTTTTTTCAAATATTAACATCCTTTTCTATGGACAAAGAAAGAATAACCAAGCATTTATGTAAAGTTGTGGAGTCAAAAGAGACAAGATTATACATAACAAATCAAAATTATTCAATCCACCAACATATATATTTGATATTACAAATACATTGTTATAAATGTCGAAATCTCGGGATAGTGACACTAAGGTACAATCCGGAATGCAACACTACTTATATTTTACTCCAATATTAAGTGGGGAGATGGACCCACACTGAAGTGGGAAACTGCCCTCAGCTTGCATGGGTTTTCAAGTAATTTGTCTAGACTCATTGGTAAGCCAAACTGAAATTGTTCACTTTGTGTGGACAACTACACTCGAACTTGTTATCGCTTTGGTGAGAAAGCGCCAAGTCTGCTTGATCGCCCAATCAAGTAACTTTGTACGCAATAAAAAATTATCCACTACAGATGTTTACACTATAATAAGATGCCTAAAACAACCAAACCCTTTTCTCCTTTTGACTTTCTAACACATACAATGCGAACATAAAACATAAAGTGCTTGTGTATATAAGAGTGTCTTTGATTTATAATATCAATTTGTTTTGTAAGTGATTTTGTTGTTGGTTGTCTCATGTTTGAGGGGCACTACTATCAAGGGATAAAATAGGAAGACAATATGATAAGAACAAAATGCATGAGACCCTCTGAGGTATGTTTTTGTTGAAGTGGAATCAAATTTACTATTTCATTACAAAATACCCCCATTCTATTAGTAAAACTCTGTTGCATTTAGCAGTTGACCGTATGTTTTAGTAAATGACTCAAATACCCTTAATGGTAAAATTTTTTTATATTTTTATTTAGAAAAAAGAAGATTAATCTCCACCATCCATCTCTAATATGGACGGTGGAGATAAAGAATAATAAAGAAAGGAAAAAAACTGATTGTTTTTTTTTTTTTGAAATTGAAAATAAGGTATTAATTATTTTTTAAAAAATATTGTGAGATTTCCACTCATTTTGAAAGAATCAAAAAGAAAAAAAAAAAAGAAACTGAAAAGAAAAAAGAAATTCTTTTAGGTACGTTAGATTGGATTGAACTATTTTAAAAGATGAGATTAGAGTGGACTACATTAGATAAAATTAGTACAATGAAGTGTTTAGGGCAAATAAGGACTACAAATGATATTGTTCTTTGTTTGTACAGTATGCGATTGGATTAAAAAATTTGGTTTTTTTTAACAATAATCAAAATTACTTGCAATTAATGCTAAATAAAATTATTTATAATAAAATAATATTTGTATGTTATAAATATATTAATTATAAATTAATAATAAATGCATATATTTATAGAAAATTATAATTTAATATTATTTTTACATATTGTTTTAAAATTTTAATTTACTCAGAAAAATCTTATAATAAATGTTTCAAAAGTTATTTTAATTACATTATTTTATATTTTAAATATTCTATCATATATAAATAAGTAAATTATATTAATTAATAAATTAAAAAAAAACATTAAAAAAAGAGCAGCACAAAGCACGTGATTCACAAAATCTCATACCTTGTGCCAGGATTGTTTTGTTATCACAACCACTTTATTTGATAGCTTGGGATTGGCTTTGTCCAATCCCGTACGTGTAACAAACGTTGGATTGGACAAAAATTTGTCCAATCTGCGATCCAATCTTGTCTTGGTCACCAAACACATCCTTAAGGAAGTGAAATGCAATCTGATTGGATCTCCATTTCCAATTGATCATCAACAACGCCTATAATCATGAATAATCTATTTTCATCAACCTCAACGCATCATCATCATCATCATCAACCCCACATCATCAATCCTCCATCATTAACCCACCAATACCAATATCAATCAATCATCAGCGTCCTCAACCCCACCATAATTGTCCTTTAGCCATAATCATTATCAACCAATTAACCCAGCAACCCATCATTTTTATCAACCCTTCGTGATCAACATCATCATCCCCTCATCAACAATATTTTATTCTGCCATCATTAAATAGATACTAGTTAATATTTTATTCTGCCATCATTAAATAGATACTAGTTTTTGTCTCTACAATGAAGACCATCGCCAATGGAGATCCAAAATTTGGGTCACCATCATGATGATACAGACCCAAATCGAGATCTTTAGTGCATAGGGATCCCTATTTAGTCTCCATTCATGAAAGATGCCCATTTGGTCTCCTACAGTAGAAATGGTGACCACTCTCCATCTCATTGATAAATGACCAAAGATGGGTCTTTATCGTGAATAAAGACCCAACTATCTGGTTTCCATCTCCATATGGGGTTTGTGTGTGAATCTACCATTGTTGAATTGTATAATGTGAAGTTTGTGCATGAATCAACCATCTATGCAATTTGTGTGTTGAGGATGGATGTTTGTGTACTTTGTGTGAGTGAATTGTGACGATGTTGAGGTGATGATGATTTGTGAAAGGTAGAAGATAAGATGAGATGATGATTTTTATCTCCTTGTTCATCTCCATCCGATGAACAGTTGGTTGACTAATTTTCTTTTTTCATTTTTTTTAATTTTCTATATATTTTTTATTTCACCTCTCTCATTCATCGTTATGATGGATGATGGAGATGATATTTTATTTTATTTTATTTTAAATCTGTTTATGTTTTTTTTCAAATATGTTTTTCTAAGAAGTAAAAAATGTTTTTTTTTTTTTTAAAAAAAAAAAAAAAAGGAAAAAACCTCTACCATAATGGATGGTAGAGATTTCACTTCCATTTTTTAATTTTAAAATTTATTCTTTATTTTTAATTTTATTTATAAAAATGATATTTTGGTCATTTCAATTAAAGTATCCGGTCAATAGATAAAATTTAATAATATTGACTAACAAAGTGGGGGTTTATATAATTTAAAGATAAATCTATTCTTGTTTGAATAAGAGCATACTGTAGGGGAGTCTTGTATAATTCGTTCTTATAATAATTTTTTGTCTCGTTTTAGGTTTATCATAATTATTATCTTGGATTTTCTGCTTTAGAGTTGAGATTTGCATATCCCAACGTGTCTCACTCTGAGATTACCCAGCGTGAGTCGCACTAGATTATACAAGCGTAACTTCTTCAAATATATATTTATATATGAGCATAACTAACATTGGTTTGGTATAAGCCAGCATGAGCCACACAAGGACAACACAGCGTGACTTTTTGTGAGTAAATCTAGTCATGGTTGTTTCAATTATCACCAAACTCATAGGAACTTCTAACGGGCAAATTAGGCTTCACCTTTATATTGAAATTCTACATGTAAAAAATAGGAAAAATAATAACTGACTATGCAAAATCAAATTCTATTTATAATGTGCGTAAAAAAAAATACAATAAATTCCAAAGAGAAATCATAGAAAGTGTTTTTATCGACTTTTGAAGAGATATATCATAAGAACAGCTTAAACTATGTTATTTACTCTCGTAAAATTTGGTTTTTATAAATCGTGATGCTTGAATTATTTATATACATCCACAATTTTCTAAATTTGATTAATCAAAATAATTTCACCTTCGAATCACGATTATGATTATTTTTCAACAAAAGAGTATTATTTTATAAGTTGTTTCATAGGCAAATATTAAATTCGCAATAATTAATTCATAATTTATAGGATAATTATAATCTATGATAATGTACACATGATTTTTACAAAATTTAAATGAGAAGCAACAACAGCAATAATTATTTTTTAGTACAAATTATGATACGACTTAATAGTAGTAGATCATTAATGAGTATGATGATAATTATAAAAATTTCAAAAATGAATAAAAAAAGTATGCTAATTTAGGTTTTGAGTCTTTTGACAATTTCACCATAACTAGGGCACGCAAACATGTGGCAGTTCTGTGTGTGTGACAGCTCAACAATTTGCCACAATATCTCTGCATCTGTTTGTGTAATTGCATTTGCAATTTTTTTTTTCAGCAAAAGGAAAAAAAAAAAAAAAAGAAGAGTTGATTATAATTGAATTTGTATGCTGTCATTTATTAAAACTGTATATACGCAAAAAATTATCATTTGTTTAATGTAGAAATTTGTAAGATGTCTATTAATTTGCCTGCTATTAATATTTGGAATTCATGCCTTTAAAAATGTTCTTTTAACTTAATGTACATACATTTTAGTATTTGAAAGCAACGGACTTTTTTTTTTCGTAAAATTTTTTTACAACAACTTCTGACACCAAGTGAACTAGCTGCTAGGACCTACATGTATGTTGACTGAGCATCTAGTCTGAAAATTTACTGTTAGAATAAGAGAGAATGACCCACAAAATAGTAAAAAATTTACAACAATATTAGGTGGATAGTGAGATTTGAACCTGACACACTGCAAGGTTAGGTTGTCTCCATTCCACTGAGGCAAACCAGCTCCTCATGAAAGCTGCGATTTTATCGATTAGTGTTTTGATGACTTTTGTGAACTTGTCTATTTGGTACAGTTGACTTTTATCTTGACATAGTCCATTCTCATGTTTGATATGACATCTCAACAAGTGAATTTGTCCACTTCCGTGAACTTTCAATCTTTTTTATGTCATATGTTCTTAATGATGTTCTTAATGTTAAATCTCATGTTAAATTTAATAAGGAAGATGATATGATTTAATATATATGTAGATTTAGTTAATAAAATTTATTGTTTTGTTTTCCTTAGTCTTAAACTTACATAATTTCCATCTTTGTGGGCTATATTAATAATAACAGTATTTACATAGTCCATTGTACAAAAACCCTTGAAGGTCTTTTAGGAGATTTAGAGTGTTGAGTTGATGATACAATAAACAATATTACATCGCGTTTTTCTGAAACAAGAAGAAGTAATTTCGAAGACAATTTATGATTTCAAAAACTATCATAACTGTGTTAGTGATTATGTTCAAGGCTTTATTTTAAAGCCTTCCTTACATCCTCCCTTGTTTCTCTCTTTTTAATTTTTGTTTTTGTGTGGTGCTTGTGCATCTATAATCTTTTTGTTTGAAGCAAAATCATCCAAATATAACCAAAAGTATAACATAATAGAGTTTAAGTAGTATTTATGATTCTATTTTAGCCTTCCTCGCAACCTAAAAATTGTTTTTAGGCTACAATCATCATTCTATTTATGCAGTAAACACTATTTATCACGGACCTCTAACCTCAAGAATAAATATAAATTATTTTGAGTTTAGTTTTCTATAAATACAGTAATAATAATCATCCAAAATTAAGTATAACACAACACAATTAAAGTTATCGTATAAAAAATATTTAACTATTGACAGACCCCTTTCCCTAAGAGATTTGCCGGCACCCTACGGTGACCCTCCAGCTAGCTCTTTCGCTCAACTAAAGGATCCCCGCAAAGTTAAGTCGTGTTCTTTTTGAAATCTTTTCGAAAACAACGGAAACGAGGGGAAATTTTTCGTTTTTATTTTAAATCTTTACAAAATATTTTATAAAAATCTGGGCAGCATCCCATTTGTTTTTCGGATTTTGCCACTCTTACAAATTATAAAATTCAGCACTTCTAAAATCTCACAAAATAATTTTCCCAAACTACAGAGCCTCATGCTCTCGTTTTTTTCAACACAACCACAGCTACAATTTCACATTTCAACTTATAAATTCATTATCAACAAAATCATATGTCATGCATCAATTTATTCCCAAAACATAATTTAAATCCATAAAAGGATATTTACAAAATCATATTGAGATAATAAAATATATACATCACTTAATATCAAACAAAAAGAGGGATAAGAAATCACATCAGCACTGTTGTCGTGGCTGCCTGGTGTCGTCTCGGGGTAATCCGCAGCTATGGTACCTGTGTCTGGGGATATTTATTTAAAAGTACAAAAAATGTTGGGTGAGCTTTGAAAGCCCAGTGAGTGTCATATAATATTATTTGAAATCACATTTTTATAAAAACCTCCTTAAAACATTTTTGGTAATTCAAATCTGATCCATTTATTTAAATTCAAGTTTTATGCATTAATGTTATAAAGCACATGTTGCACTGTTTTCAATTTCATAAAGGGATCTCCTATGGTTGCGGGATTTTTATTCTAAAACCTTTTTTCTTTTTAATTAAATGAACTGGTCCGACTCCGCTCGAAGGTGTCTTGCCAACCAATCCGGCTCCCGCCAACCTATAGTGACCCGTGCCTCATGACACCCTATTATAGAGCGGAATCCTACATCACTCTGTCCGGTTCATATAGCGGAATCCTACATCACTATAGAGCGGAACTCTGTCTCGCTCAGGTAAGCTAGCTAATAATATACCTTTCATATGCATTGGGCTAATCTCTCAGACATCTGACTGACACGACTTCTTGCTGGTATCTCCCGCGGTTAGTATAATTAGTGACATACTGACACTACTAACTCTACCAATGCATGCTTCGAGTACTCAACCCAGACCAGTAATAATCTGATACTCTTTGGGTAAGCCATAGGTTTTATTTTCATCTTTATAAAATTACAATCCATTTCATTTACAATTCAAAATGAAAAATCATTGTTTTAACGAAAACACAAAACCATATTATCTGTTACTGTGCCATTTATCATTTAAATCATATTTCACTTTCATCAAAATATCCAAACATGCATGAAACATTCATTCATATTCAAATCCACACAAAACACATTAAAAATCATTTTGACACTCACCTTTAGTATCACTTCCGAATAGCTCTTCGGAAGGCTCTAAAATGCTCCCTATCGCTCTTCCCTTACTCCACTGGCTTACTCGTCACCTACACAACATATATATATATATAAATTTACGTTCGCGTCAACTTCTGGAAACTCAAAATAATAAAATTACATAATCACCCCTAAATGACCCTTTTTTTAGGCGCAACCCTTCATTTTTTGTTCCTTTATTTAATCTTCGACTTTTAATAATCTCAATACACCTAATTAAACTCATTAGGATTATCCGATCACTCAATGGACGCCATATGAGCCAATTTATGAAATTGCCCTTTAAACTAGTTTAATGCGCGTTTTAGTTTCTCTTCAAATCTTTGATATTTTCTTGATTTCTTAAGCTTCCAATAAACTTAAATCCACTTATTTTTTTCAACTTATTTTTACTCAAAATCAACCAATAACCAAATCATAATAAAATCCATTTCGAACTCAACTTAAATCACCAATAAAACTCATCAACGCGAATCAATTTCAAATTAAATAACTTACCCCTTTTTTCCTCTCGCGTTGACTTCGCTTTGGGACTGATTTCAAGCTGTTTTTAGGGCGTGAAACAACTGGGTTTTCCTCTCCCTTTCTTGCCTCATGCAATCCCTCTCTCTTGCGGCTGATCTCTCATTCTTCTTCACCGATCTAACTTCTCTATTCTAGTTTCACTTCAAATATGTTCTTCACTGGTTTCGAGCTGAAATCGAGCTCAATTGAAGTTGAAAATGGCATGCATCGAGTGGGTTTCGCGCGCGGGTCTACAGGTGATCGGACGGTAGCTCATCGCAGTTCTCTTCCGCTCTCTACCTCGCGCGATCTGCTGCAATGCTAGTGGAGCTTAGCTAGTCGGTCGGTGAGCTGGATTCGGCTGGACGATCTAGATCGGCGTCAAAGTGACTGGGTTCTGCAAATCGGCGCAGCTCGAAAGGGACAGCAGCTTGGCTTCGTCTTTTCTGGGCGATTTCTGCTCTGATCAGGTCAGTTCTATCATCGGGTTTGCTCGGCGGCTTTAGGTTGTGCTTTTGTCGTTGGTCGAGTCTGATCGGCACTGGTGTTACTTCGACGTCGTCGCGGCAGCTTCTTCTTCTTCTTTCTTCTTCTCTTCTCTTTTTCTTTTCTCTTCTTCACGCAACAATGACTGGTTCTGTCTTGTTTTTGGTGAGTCAACTCACTATTTGGCTTCTATTTTCCTCCACAATAAATCTCAATAATTCCAATTACGCCCTGAGAAAATTTTATTCTCCTCTCTTAACTTTTAGCTTAATTTCACTTTAACCACAATTATTAAAATTTATCTTCGATTTAGCCCATTTTCACCTTAAATAATTACTCGATTTCATTTACCATTTATCATTCCGTTTAATCTCCAATCGAGCTTAATTCAATCTTTAAGGATTCCCTATACCCTTAAGTGCTTACAATGATCATTTAGGGTTTCTAATAATTATTTAGAGACTATTCCTGGGAAACCCGTATAATTCAAAAATAGAGGGTTTACAACTATAATTTGATAAATACCTTTGAGTAACCTAACAAATTTATTAAGTACTAAATGTTGTCATTGTTACCTTAATAATGGAACATTTTCTTTCAATAAGAGATGATCTCGATTCAAGCTTTCCAACAGCAAATGTAGATTTCTTTGGAGAAGAAAATATTGCTTTATTGCTTAACATGGAAACTATATTCAACATACTTTGCAAAACCCCGAATTTTTCATTTTCATAACATATAATACTGTAAGATGAATAGTGATTTTGAGTGAATAGTAACATGATGAATAGTAAAATTTTCGAGTGAGACCTTATGAAACCAAAAATCTTCAGAATGATAAATAGAGTCTAGGGAAACTGAAACAGAGCTAGAATAAGTCCGTTTGAGTATAACTGGAAGCATTCCCGAATTCGACCTGAAAATTTCAGAAGGATTTTCGAAAAATTTTAAAAATTTAGCAAAGTGTCAAAAATGAATGTTAAAATGCTCAAAAAGTATTTTAAAGACCTAAATGACTTTTTTGAAAGTAATTCGGATTGAAAAGAAATCAATCTAGAAATCACTAGAGACAATTTGATGAATTTAGGGAGAACCGTTAAGGGGCATAGAATGACATTTAAGGGTCATCAAAGTTACCAAGAGTATGTAGAGAGTCTAAATATAGGCTTCGGAGAATTTCGAAAGGATTTCGAAAAAGTGCCGGGAAAACCGAATTCGGACGTTCTGGAAAAATCGCATTAAAAGAGATAAGAAAAAGATAAACATGTGGGGTAAGCAAGACATGGAAAAGTGACATGTGGCTTAAAATATAGGCTTGAATGAGTTTGTAGTGGATAAAATGACAAGTGGGCCACTTAAAAGTTGACAAATAAAAAGTAAATGTGTCAAATTAATATTTTGATGTTTTTAAGGGACAAATTGATAATTTTTAAGACCATATATATATATGAGGAGTCATGAAATAGATGAGAGAAAAGGTATGGTCGGTCAAGAAGCAAAAAGTCGAAGGAAGAAATAGAAAAGAAAGAAAAAAAAAAACCGTGAGAAGAAAATGAGATAAAGGAAGAAGAAGAAGAAGAAGAGAAGAAGACCAAGAGTTTCAAACAAATTCATTGATCTCTTGCTCTCATCATTATCAACCCATAGCCAAAAAGAATTAAAGCTATTAGGTTAGTGAAATTAAATTGAATTTAGGTTAGTTGTTGAGGAAATTTATGGGTTTTTACAAGTTTATTGATTGAATGATATTTTGATGAAAGTTTTGAGAAGTTTAGAAGCTAATTACACCTAAATTGAGTTTGAAATGAAATGGAGCTTGAAAAAGTTTAGGTCATGAAAGTTAGTGTGTTAAAGTTAGGGTTTCCATAAGATTTCTTAATGAGAACTTAAATTGGAAAATGTTAGGGCATTAGTAGTGTAAGGATGTGTTCATCATGTTAATTATGTTAAGAAATGGAAAGAAACTAGTGGAATGAATGCATGTGTATTTTCGGCCAACCTAGAGTAATGAGGAACCATTTGATATTTGATGCATTTGAGTGGATACCATGCATGATAAGAATGTGGAAACATCAAGGAAAATGTGTAAACGAAAAATAAAATGAAGTGAGTGTATGATGTTAGGTTCGGCCATGTGACAGTTTTGACACGCAAGATGTGATTTAATTGCCTTGAGGTATTTTCATAGAAATATGGATGTAATTAAGCATGTGTGAGTATAAGAACTCTAAGGATAAGAAATGTGAAGGTGAATGTGAAAATTTTGAAAATTTCACTAAGTTAGTATTTGAAATTTAAGGGTATTGGCTAGAGTTTATTATCAAATGATTATAACTACTCAATCTAACACTTGAGATGAGTTAATGGAGAGTTAGGAGGATGTTAGAATCAAAAATGGATGAAAGAAAATCAAAGGATTGGTGGCTAGATACCATTCGGTCAAAAGGGGTAATTTTTTACCTAAAATCCAATTCAATCATTCTAAAATATTTACATGATGCTAGATGTGTTTCTAGGTAGGATTAAGTATGAATGATAAAAAGAAGAAGGAATTTTAAGGTCATTATCAAGTTGGAACCAAGATAGGAAGTTAGTAGTTAGAATAATGTCCAATTGAGTTAGATGAGCTAAAGCCGATGAAATGAATTTTATATAGTTAGAATTGGTAAATTCTAACTTAGAATGCCTCTTGTAGGTGAAGAAGAAGTGAGGGAAGCAAGGGAGAACCTTTGAAAATCTTCCTAGCAAAGAACAAAGCAAAGTGTGAGTATAAAAATTATATTTTTATCAAATCCTACTTTCAATTTGCTTTAAACATCAATTTAAGCAGGTAAGAAATTTATTTCACTTATTAGTATTTTAAGAGATTGAAAAGAAATGAATGCATTTGATGTATTATTGAATTATGAATTGAAAGTTGCAGCGTTATTAAATTTTATGATTTATTAAAGAAATAGATTGCAAGTTATTATAGTTTTATGTTAAACAGATTTCACGTTTTTAGCAAAAGTATTTTAGTTTAGTTTTCTAAAATATATCAAGTAAATTTTCAAATGCTAATAGCATACCCAAAACCAACAAGATTGTAGAATTAGACCCGACTGAAATACCCTATATGTGTAGAGAAAGATGCAGGTGTAAATGGGCATGTCACTAATAGTGGTAGATTGAGTCTAGCGAGTGAGTTGTGTCGCCCTCTACAATTATGGGGTGTTATCTCGCTATGTGTGGTGATGTAGAATTCTGCGACATAGCTAGTGAGATATCTTTAGAGTCACGGTGAATGACGCTAGTTTAATGGCCACGTGACATCACATTGAGCGACGTCACTTTGAGCGGTGCTAGTTTAGTTGCCTTGTGACCCCATTCACATCATACAGCACTGGTTAGTCGTCATGAGAGTTATAGCTTTCTTGGGTTTTCGTTGGTGCATTTAGAAAAGAGACCAAGCAACAGAAATGATAGGTTTTGAGTTTAAATCATTTCCAAAAGAAAAACAATATTTAGTGAGTTATATACTCTAAATACGCATTTAGTGAATTCTAATGAAATATTTATACTTTATGTTTGGCATTAATTTTAGAAAGTTTATTTTATTGTTAGCAGATTTATATACCTTATGATTGTTATGAAATAAAATACTTATAAGCCTAGGAGAGTGATTTTTATGAAAGGTAAAATTTTTATAGTAGAAGAAAATTTTAATGTACTCACTGAGCTCCTTTAGCTCATCTTCTTTGCTTTTATGTTTTTCTAAAAACCTCTCCAGGTACAAGCCCCAGTACCCTGACAGTCAAATCTCCTGCTATGGATTAGGTGGGTCCCGAGCGACGATGACATCTGTGATCATACTTTGCATATTGATATGTTTTGCAAATTTATGTTATATAATCAAGTTTATGTATCTATGTTTTAATTCAAATGATTGGTGTAAATTAACCTTACTTTGTAAATGTAAAAGTACATATCTATATAAATGTTCTTTTACAAAATCTCTAGTATGCTTTGAAAGTAAAGTTTATGTTATGGATTTTGCAAATGGAGATGTTTGGGTTGTGGATGGATTGAAGTAGACCAGAGGTCCATTTGGTAGTTCAGAAAATAAAATTTTAGAAGTGCATAAACTTTTGCGCAGGTTTTGAGTTTGGTAGATTTTGAATAAAACAGGGGAAACTCTGTCATTTTTTATAAAAATTTTTACTACCTGTATTTCAATATATAAACGAGTACTTAGAAAATTAGAAAAGTTTAAAAAGGTTCGCTTCGCATAATCTTTAAGATTTTCTAGCGTGAGTCAGAAAGGATTCCATTGGAGTGTCGGGCGGGGCCACTAAAGTCTAAGTTAGAGGACCTGGGGTGTGTCCTGTCAGAGTTGGTATCAGAGCCTGGTTTTGAAATTTAGTTAAATATTTATTTTCGAATGAGATTTTCGAGAGATTTCATGAACTTTTTATGACACTTCATTGTACATTTTATGCATTGTATGACCATATTTATAGTTGAATATCATAGAAATATGCATCGTCGAGATGGCCCGCATACTAGGAAAGCTGCTGCTGAGGCTTTTGGACAGGAGGCAGAAAATATTGACGAATCAATCCACGTTCCTACCCATCAGACTCCTCTTGAGCCATCTCAGCCAGTCGAGCCAGAGGGCGGAAACATTAATGCAGCACAGATGGCTCAGATACTAGTAGTGGTACTCCATTAGACACGAGAGGCGAAAGTTTCTATTGAGCACGCCCATAAGTTAAGCGTGAAGTCGTATGACAGTATGAGAGATTTGGAGAGTGCACTATCTTGGCTCAATACTAATAAGGAAATTTTTCAAGTCATAGGGTGCACGGAAGAGCAAATAGTCACCTATTTTGCCTTCTTATTAAAGGATAAGGCCAAGGATTGGTGGAAGGCCCTACAAAGGCGAAACTTAGAGGGGGTGTCCTGGGAAGTTTTTAGAAAAGAATTTATGGATAAATTTTTCCCAAAAAGCTATAAAATGCCAAGATTGAGGAGTTTTTCAAGTTCGAGCAAGGGTCTCTTTCAGTGGTGGATTATGAAAAAAAGTTTTCGGAGTTGATGAAGGTATTTCTATTTATTGCAGACAATGAAGAACAAAAGGCCAATCGGTTTGTAGTAGGCTTAAATCCCCGAATCAGAGCGCACGTGATATCAGCAATGCATACACAATACAAAGCATTAGTAGAGGCTGCAATGAGAGTGGAGAGAAGTAGGCTGCCATCCCTACGCCAAGACAACAAGGACAAAAACGAGGTTGGTCCGATGATTTTCAAGGAAAGCCTAGTAACTCTACAATGACTGGCGGGAAGTCTATTTGGTCTAGTTGTCATAAGTCAAGTCAAGGGGCACCATCAAATCAGGCCTCTATGAAGCAATCAGCTGGATCCCAGGGTATTACAGAAAAATGGAAGGACTGGCCAGTGTGTAATGAATATGGGACAACTTATAAGGGTCAATGTAAAAAGGATATTACTAGGTGCTACAAATATGGGCAAGAAGGCCACTTTATGAAGGATTGCCCAAACACCGAGTCGAGCAGTAAGCTAGAATCTAGAGCAGTAGCTATAGGGCAGACGAGTGAGAGTAGAGGTTAGCAAAGGGGCGGTTCACAGCCTCGAGGACATGGTAGTGTAGATAGCCCAGTGGATCAAGACGTAGGGATGCGCCACCTAGAGGGCAGCCCAGTAGACCCCGCACTCAGGCTAGGGTATTTGTCGTGACCTAACAGGAACTAGATACGACTCCAAAAGTAGAGATAGGTATAAATTAAACATTTGATCATGTAGCAAAGTCGATTTCTTGATGTTTGTTTAGATTGAGATACAAATATTCATATATATATATATTTATATATATGCTTCCATATAGACTTTGGTTGTTTTCAAGATAGTTAAGTGTATTTTGATATATTATAGTATTTTGATATATTATATGTAATGACGTAATTCGTTGGTTTGAGAAGATAATTATGTAGACAATATAGTAGCAGTAATTGCATTTCAAAACCATTGTATAGAAAGTGTAGTTTTCATACCATAATATCAATTGGTAATATTTAATTGAAATTGAACCGTTGCTGGGAATTTAGTAATGCTATTATTTGAGGATTAAGTTCTGAAGTACTGAGATAATATGATAAAGTGTTTTGAGCAATTAGAATGGATACAAAGTTATTATGTTTAATGACTACTGAGGGCAAGGTGTAAAATCTGGGAATGTTGATATTATGAATCATGGAAGTCGTAAAATTCGTTGGGAAGACAATAGGTGAACAAGGTAGACCCAATACGATTCAAATATGTTCCTTCTTGAGGATTTGAGAAGAAAAAGACTCATTTAATTTTATAGGTCCAATCATTTTGCCTTTTTCAACTTTCTTACGAAATTTCTTTCAAACTTCTTGATCAATATAATGAACCATATGAGTTCTTTATTACTTAAGGCTTGTCTCATTTTGAACAAGTTTACTAGGCAATTAATTAACATTCCACTTATCATATATAGTGTTATAATTAATCTGAAATGGCCAATATTAAGGAGGCAAGGAATTCAAAATAAATTGTATAAGGAAAGACTCATCCACTTTCATTCCCAAGTTTCCTAGTCTAGCTGCTATGCTTGTCATTTCAATAATATGCTCATGCATGCTACATGATCCATCAAATTTCATAATGGTCAAGTTAGTCATTAATGTCCCAGCTAGAGACTTATCAGCATTTTTAAATTCTCCTGCATAAATTTCTTAAATTCCTTAGCATTTTCAATTGTATAAAGAGCTACCTTAATATTGTTTGCAATAGTCACTCGCATAAACATAAGGCTGAATTTGTTCGATCTTTCCCAAGCTTTATGGTAAGATTTCTCTTCCTTACAACTTTTATCAGTGAGATTAGAAGGTTTCTCTTCCCAAAGTGCAACATCAAGATCTAATACACCTAAGTGAAACTGAACTTGTTCACTCCGATTAGAAAAAATTTATTTCGTTAAACTTAGGAATAGATGAAGCAATCAAATGAAGAGAAATAGGAAGTGATAATGCAAAAAGTCAATAAAAAATGTTCTCTTCAAAATTGATATGCTGAGTTACAAACATTAGAAACAATAAATTTATATCAAAGTTTTCCTTATAGTGATACTAAGACATATGATCATAATTTATAATCATACTTTAGATTTTTTTTTTTTTCTTTTAAATCAGTAATTGTATATACTCTAATAAGATTATATGATATCTTTGGATATACAATTCAAATATAATTGAGTATATCAATTACCATCCTCATGTTCATTAATAATAAGAATGTGATATACCTTTGGGTAATCCTGAAAGATCTTATATTAATGATTTTTCAATATACCCTTTCATTATGCATATAATAATTATAAAGTCATCTATTATTTTATGCATCAACGTTAATAAGTAATTAAATATAATTTTGTATGACACAATTCAAATTCACAAATCCTCAAAATTCGGTTGCTTTGGTGACTAACGAATTATCAATAACATGAATTCATAGTTTAATACATGTAAAATATAATTTAACATTTATAATTTATCTAAAGCACATAATCTTTAACAATAGTATTTCAGTATACAACAATATGTTAAATATCAAATACAATATATATAGATAAAGAAATCAAATTAATATATTTCACATATATCCATAAACAAAAATTAAGTTAAGATGAAGAAATTAATTAAATATAGTTCTACACTATATTCTTCATCTACAAAACTTTGAATTATTCATAAGCTAAAGCATTATAGGCATCATCAATAATTCCAATTTACAATTTAGAGAAAATACACAATATATACAATTAATGGAAAATCATAAATCCTTAATCTCAAAGCTCTGACACCATATGTAAGCTTTTAACAATTAACATAATACTTTAGAATCTTAGAGCTTCATGATTTTCACAACACTGAAATGTATTTTAATTACATATCTGAATCCATACAAAAACTTAGATTGACGACGATGAAGAAATGAAAACTATGTTTCCCTCTTTTGATCATTTTCCTTCAGTAAACACACACTTGATCAGTGGTAGACCTAGAAAATTTGTTCGGGGAGGGGAGGGGAGGGGGCACATGAATAAACTAATAAAAACATCGAAAATTAATAACATACTAAATATATAATCTTTTTATATAAAACAATGTTCGATAACACTATATAGTTTAAATAAAATAAAGCATACATTATATTTAGGCAAAACAAATAGTCTTATACTTAAGAATCATAATGAAATCATTAAAATAAGTAAAAATTAACAAAAAAAAAAAAAAACATAAACTATATAAAGTTATAATTTTCCTCGAGAATGCTTTATATCTTGAAATCGTTTCATAATAACTTTTTTATCAATTTTGTCAAAAATATCTTTCTCCACATACGCCAGCAAGTTATCATTTAACCATTGATTACCCATTCAATTATGTAATTCAGTCTTTACAATATTCATAGTAGAAAATGCTCTTTCAACGGTAGCAGTTGCAACTGGTAGTAATAATGCCAATGTCAAGAGTAAGTAAACTAATGGGAAAACCTTATCTTGTTTTTTCTCAACCATCTTTTGTGCCAAATCTGTAAGACCATTTAATTTTGAAAATTCAATGTTAGAACGCACGACTACGATATAATTCTCAAGTTGATCTTCATGTGCCAAAAGTTTAGTAGGTGAGAAGCCTCTTGGATAAAATTGAGCAAGTTGAATCAGTTTTTGTTTGTCAAATTCACGAAATTGATCTCTTGGACTAAGACATGCAATACAAAGAAGTAACTCAATATTTGTCTGTGGAAATCGATTATTTAGTTCTTGAAGTTGTAAATCTAGCACAACATAAAATAAATCTACTTGATAATGATGCATATTGTTTATCTCCTGAGTTTTATGCCTTGATCCCCCTTGAGGCAAAAACAAATCACCCATGTTAACAACATGGATTTTATGCTTTTCACAAAAAGCAAAAACCTGCTTCAATAAAGAATCTCACCCATTTTCTCTTATTATCTAAAGTCTTTCTTTACATGCTTTTACTAAGGTCATGACATTGACAATATCTTGATCTTTCTTCTGTAATGTAAGTGACAACTCATGTATAACTCCTAATATTGTTCTCATCAAATGAAGACCAAAAATAAAATCAAATGTTTCTATTGTATCCAATAAAAGCTTTGATTCATATTTTTGCTCTTGATTCGATCCATCATCCACTAGCATATCAAGTATATCCACAATAGAAGAGAACATGGAAATTATTCTAATTATAGTATTGTAGTGTGAGCCTCAACGTGTATCACATGGTCTTTTAAGACTAGTTTCTTGATTTAAACCCCACTCACCTGAAAGCTTATCATTTTCTAGTGCTTTAAAAACTTTAGCTGCTTGTTTTTCTCGAAGAATATTGCAATGTTTAGCAAATGCTTCATTAATATTTACCACTTGAGTAATCCAATGAAAAGGACCAGTAATATCTGTATGACTTTTTGCCACAACAACAAGGGATAATTGAAGTTGATGGGCAAAACAATGCACATAAAAAGTACTCTCATTCTCTTTCAAAATAAGTGCTTTAAGTCCATTAAATTCAACTCGCATATTACTTGCTCCATCATAACCTTATCCTCGTAATCTAGAAACACTTAATCCATATCTAGAAAAAAAAAAAAAAAAAGAATCAATAGCCGTTTTAAGTGAGAATGCCGAAGTATCAGTAACATGCTCAATGACGACAAAACACTTAATTACATTACCATTCTTGTCCACATATCTCAAGACAATAGTCATTTGCTCTTTTGAAGATATGTCCCGAGATTCATCCATAAGAAGTGAAAACAATGAATTGCCAATATCTCTAATAATTGCATCAATAATTTCACTTGAAGTAGCATTTACTATGTCTCTCTGAATCTTGGGTGCCGTCATTTTAAAATTTTCAAAAGCACTTTTTAATGTCACAACTTTTACATTCTCATTTTGAGCACATAGCCAATGTAAAAGTTCAAGAAAATTGCCTTTATTGCTAGAATTTTCTGATTCATCATGTCCTCAAAATGAAAGCCCTTACCATAAAGAAAACAACTATAATCAATTGAAGCACGTAAGCGAGTTGAATACTCAATTCGAACTTGATCTGACTATTTGTTTATAGTTGACTCAATATGTTGATTTTGATTTAGTAAATCTTCACATTTGCTCCAAGCATCTTTATGGGCATTGCTTTTAGCATGTTGCATTAATTAATCTTTCTTCTTCCAATTTGTAAACCCTTCACCAACAAAAGAGTCACCACCCGCTTGTTTTCCAATCTTTGGTTTGAAAAGATAACATTTTAAACAATATGCTGCATCTTTTGCTATACCATACTCCAACCAAGTAGAATGTTCAACAAACCAAGCAGGATTAAATTGCTTAGACTTTTCTCCAAAAGGTCTCATTGGAAAATTGTGTTATCAAGGTTGACAAGGACCTTTTAGCAGATATGCTCTTCGAACTTGCTTACGGACATTAGGATCATAATTCCATATTTTAGTTCGAAGCCTTGGATCGGTAGGGAGATTTGACAAATTGACTTCAACATAATTTTTCTTTAAAGAAGATGATTTTAACTCAAGTGCTGATTTTCTTTTTATATATCTCTCCATAATTATTTCATAACAAATAAAAACATAATAAGAAATTTTTAAAAATTAATAATAATTTTATTAATACTCAAATGGATATAATTTGATATAATTTCAATCTAATTTTACAATAAAAAATGCATTTATAATGAGCAACAATAAATTTATATAAGCAGAATTGATTGATATATATTATAAATTATGTAAACTTCTAATTTTTATTTATTCTAAATAAAATAAAACTATAAAGTAAACAAAAAATAAATATAAAAAAATTAAAATTGAATCATGACATACAAAAAAAAAAATCAATTTAATAGACAAACTTGGAAAGTGACATGATGCGAGTAAAGATGTAGAGAAAAAAAAAAAATTAATGAAGTTGTAAATTGTCAATGGAGTTTGTGTAGCACGTAAAAAATAGAAGTAAATAGTACTTGTATAGAAGAGGATATGTAATATTAATTAATTAGGAGAAGGAAAAATATTAGAAATAGAAAAACTAGGTATATCAGAAGTAATAAAAGGGAAGGAAGTTAATTAAATTAGAAATAGGAGTAATAAATAATAGTTTAAAAGAAATTTAAACCAGTAAAAGAAACGGAAAGGAGTAGCCGGTAACTGTCAAACCAACATAATAATAAAATAATAAAAATAATCATAATTATTATTTATTAGAAGTCAAATCAAAAATGTAACTTTTAAAATAAATAATAATAAATTAATAATAAATAATACTAATAAATGAAACTTGTAGCTTTCTGTCAATGTGGTACAGTGTACTCTGCACATAAACCAAAACATGGGCAGGTCTCAGAACTCAGAACCAACGCATGGTATAACGCTCAGTTTTTTGGCACTCGCTGCACTTTTTTTTTTTTTTTTTTTTAATTACACTGCTAATTTTTCAATTTTTTTCCAAATTTGAGAGGGACACGTGACCTCTCTAGATCTATGGTGGGTCTGTCTCTGTATTTGATTGATGTTAAATTGATAATATGTTATTATTATTTATAGAGTAAAAAATAATTCATTTTAAAAGAATTCATTTATTTAATTAATGTATATAACTCTCTATTAAAATGAAACCATTTAATCTTCTAAAATAAATGACCACTTAAATTTCTTAATTTTATTTTAATGACTCCAATCATTAATTTATTCGTTAAACCGTTATGAACATTAAATCACATGTAACAACATCCAACAATACACATATATGCCTCCAAAACCAAAGAGAAAAGAAACCCATTTTGAATATCTTCATTGGAATATCTTTAACTTTATGTTGTGTCATGGCTTCAAAACACTTTGTGATGATTTTGATTGTTTGGTTTCTCTCTTCTCTTCTTTTTCATTTTCCAACTACTAGCAATGCAGACAAAGGGCCAGTTCCACCTTCTGGCCCATCAAAGAGACATGACGTGGAGATCAGGTCTGTTGGCGGTTCATTAGCCAAGCATGGTCATACAGTCCGTGGTTCAAATTCAAGATACGTAGGAGTTTCTACCATTTCTGGTGCTAGAATGGATGCCATGCATGGTGGACGATGAGGAAAAGTTTTGGACATAAACCTTGCATTTTTCACGTGTCACATTGCATGTATTTGGGGCGGTTAAATCATTAGAATAAATTCGATTATATGAATATTGTTTCATGGAAATCCAATATGACTATCAATTTTCATTTTATCGTACTTATCAATAATTTTTAATTATACGAATGTTTTTGTAATCCAATTCAATGACCACCAACTGTCTTTGCATTGTGACCCAAATTGTAGCCCTAAACTATCTTAGATTAATTACATGTGTTGAAGTAATGAAAACGTGTAACTTATAGGCTAAATTAAGATGTATTTATATTATGTATGGCATAGTATTATCACATTGAATACTAATAGTCAAGTGAAGCAATCAAGGAGGAAACGGCTATTGTCGGGTCAGTGTCAATAATGTTAACCATCGTGGACATTACCTTTAGAAGCGTGGTGGAATATTACTATCCTATTTTTATCTTATTCAAAATAAATATTAGTTTTAGTTTTGAATTTGAATAAGGGATAAAAATTATATTTAAATATGAGTAGATTAGATTTAATTTTATCTAATCATTTATTAGTTTTTATTTTGAATTCTTGTTTAGCTATGAAATTTTTGTATAAATTTGAGACTTGTAATTAATAAAAATTAAGTTGCTTTGATCTTGAGGAATTGTGTTAGTATTTACTAGCATTTGGAATGTTCTAGTCTATTTTGAAGCAAGACAGATTTTATTTTTGATGTTATTGAAATGTGCATTTAATATTAACACTAGCCAAATATTACAAAGTAATATAATGAAAAATAATTAAGAAGAATATACACATTCCTTTTTTGAAAATTTGCATCCTTTTCTATTGACAAAGAATGAATAACCAAGCATTTAAGTAAAATATTTTCCTACTTGAAATGAGATATATTTCACGTGCAATGTTACAAGTGGAATATTTTCATCTTCGTAAAATATTTTCACTCGAGAATATTTTAGACAAAACAACTTTTTGTTTTTTAATTGAATTAAAAGTGAATTTATCCCTCTTATAAATTTACTTTCCTTCATTTAAATTTCATTTAAAAACTAATTTTCGCAAATTTTTAATGTACGAATTTGTGTTTGCGGAGCACATTGGACGACACATGAGGTAAGGGTGCATGATTTATGCATCCTCCTTGGGAATGACAAGTGCTTCTGCCATTTTCAGCTAAGGTCCACTCACTCCACCTACTTGTTTCCACCTCCACAATTTATGTGACAATTTTAGTTCACATTATCAACCATGCACTTAGAAAGTTTTATTTCAGGTGAATTAAGCTAAATTTTATTTTCAGATGGGTTTAAGTTTATGTTTGGTTTTCTATCTCTTACTAAATTTTGATTGGTGAACTATTGAATTGATGTAAAAAAAATTATTATTAGTATTAAATTATAATTCTTACCTTCTTGAAAAAATTAAAACAATTTTTTACCCAGAAGAACTTGGCCTAGCCAAGCCTAATAGGAGCTCCACCTTTATACATAATAGTGGTAAGAGAAATGAATTGTCATTGATGTATTTAATGTGATATAACAGATTATCAAGTTGAGATCTTCAGTATTCTTTGCATAATTATTGAATTATCAGGATTTCCATTTTATGAGAAGAATGGTTATCACTGGACTATTCATGTGATTATTGCATCCATCAATACACATAACTCTCCATTGAATTGAAACCATTCAGTCTTTCAAACGAATGACCATTTGAATTCCATAACTTAATTTTATTTTAATGATTTCATTCATAAATTTATTTATTAACCTTTATAAATATTAAATCACATAAAGCAACATTCAATCTTTTGAAATGAATAACCATTTGAATTCCTTAATTTAATTTTATTTTAATGACTTTATTCATAACCTTTATAAATATCAAAACACATGGAGCCACATCCAATACCTTGATAATCAGTTTTTATGATTCTGAATTCCCATGTCATTCTTATTTTACTTTCAACTATAAACGGCTAGTATTTCATTTAAAAATATCTGATAAATTTAATTACTAATATGGAACACAATAATATATTGTAATAATTTGTTAGTTTTTAAAATAGCAAATTACAAATTAGGTATCCAATTCAAACCTTTTATCAAGTGAAGTCAACTCTATATGTTTATTATAAATTACCCATCAAACATCAACCGTTAATTTAGGTTAGTCAATAGTTAGTCAATTCCAACACATGTATAGGTATTTTTGTCTTTTGATTTTATTTTAAATTTTTATAATTTAAAATAAAAAAAAAAAAACTAAAAACTAAAAACTAAGTAAAATAAAACTGCTCGTATGCATTCTACAAATTCATCATGTTGTCAATTCATCCATGAATTTTACTTTAAAAATAAAAAATAAAAAATTCATCCATAAATTTATATTTTCACAAGTTCAATTATTCGGCTTTGTAAGTTGCGAAAACAATCTGCAGAACTGAATTTCGAAAGTGTACAATACAAGTTATCAGTAGCATTTGTAGCAACTGCTCATATCATGTATATAGGATCTATGTACTTCACTATAAAAAATTCATTTGGGTTGTCTCTTGCCCACCATTTCTTTAGCTCTGTCTTAAGCCAGAGATGGATATCACCAATCTCCATCTCCATAGAGGTGGAGATCCAAGATCCAACACCCACCAACATCAAACACCCAGATCAACCAACATCAATGCTGCCAAACTTCTAGGTTCCAAAATCCAGAAATTTGGGTGCTAAAAAACACCTACGTCAACCAACATCTGGGTTCCAAAAACTAGATCTTTAAGTTGCATTTCCACTTAAAAAGCACACAGAGAATCGCAGAAGAATTAAAACAAAAAAAAAGAAATCGAAAACACAGATCATGGCTTCCTCCAACGCAAAACCATCACTCCACTCCACCAATCTCCAAAACCGCTCACACATAAATGCAGAATCGTCATCACCAACTGCAGAACCCAGATTGAAGCGACTTTTCTATGTTGCAACGGTGTCGACAACGGAGGAAGAGGCTTTTTCGAGACATGGTGTAAACCTTCTATTTTTGCTATTGTACGGATTCCTTGGAATAGTCCCTACGGAACAATTAGAGACTCTAAATGAACTATGGAGACATTTAAGGTCATAGAGAATTCATAGGATTTGATTTAAACTCAATTGGAGATTAAACGAGAAGTTAAAAGAGTAAATGAAATCGAATAATCTTTAAGATGAAAAGGGACTAAAGTGAAAATAACTTTTAATAATAATTGTGGTCGTAGTAAGATTAAGCTATAATCTAAGGGAAGAGAATGAATTTGTTTTAGAGTGTAAGTGAAATTATTGAGATTATTGTGGAGGAAAACAGAAGCCAAAGAAATGTGTGTCGACTTTTAAATCAACCACAAAACCAGTCTCTCTCGCGAAGAAGAAAGAAAGAAAGAGAGAAGAGAGAAGAAAGAAGAATGAGAGAAGAAGAAGATCGCCGACCACAGCCGCAAGACCCAACTGAAGCCGAGCTAATCACCGCCGAACAGCAGCGAAGAAAATAGCTGAAGTTGATGACGCGCGATGCTGAGACAGATCTGCACTGCCGCGCGAATCGGAATTGACCACCGCTGCAACCACGCCGACGAGATGCTCCAGCAGCACTTGCACCGACCTGAACCAGAATCGAGCTGAAACGAAGTGGAAGACAGCCCTCCACCCGCGCGATTAGACAGTAGATCGGCGACAGGGACAGCACCGATCAACGGCGAAGACAGCTGCACTTTGCGGCAGAGCCGAGAGGGAAAGAGAGAGAGGAAGAGAGGGGAAGAAAAGAGGAAGAAAACCAGCCCAATCTCAGCTCAGATCCATCTTCAAATCAGTCCAAAACCATCCCAAAAGCAATCTCAAAGCGAAGTAAATGCGATAGGAAAAGGGTGAGTTATTTAAGTTTGAAAATGATGATTTTTGTTGGTGTATAAGTTGATTTGAGATGGATTTATTCCGATGTGTTGGTTGGTTAGTTTTGATTGAATATAAGTTGAAAAATAAGTGATTGAGGTTGATAGGGAGTTTTAGAAAGGCAAGAAAATTACCAAAGGTTCAAAAGAAACCAAAGCGTGTGCTAAATTAGTTTAGTGGGTAATTTCGTAAATTGACCCATATGGCGTCCGTTGGAAATTCGGATGACCCTAATGAGTTTAATTAGGCGTATTGAGGTTAATAAAAGTCGGAGATTTAATTAAGGAATCAAAAATGGAGAGTTACGCCTAAAAAGGGTCGTTTAGGAGCGATTATGTAATCTTTACTATTTTGAGTTTCCGGAGGTTGACGGGAATGTAAATTTACGTATATATATGTTGTGTAGGTGACGAGCGATCCGGTGGAGCTAGGGGAGAGCGCTAGAGCGCGGTTTTTGAGGCTTCCGAAGATCTATTCAGAATTACTAGCTTAAGGTGAGTGTCAAACTGATTTTAAAATGTTTTCGTTGATTTGGATCATGAATGAATGTTTCATGCATGCTTTGATATATTTGATGAAAATGAAATGTGATTTAAATGACAAATGGCACGGTAACCGATGATATGATTTTGTGATTTCATGAAATGATGGTTTCATGTTTGAATTGCTTATATGTGAAATGGATTGAAAATATGAAAATAAAACCTATGGCTTTCCATATAGTATCATATGAGTACGGTCTGGGTTGAGTACCCGAAGCGTGCATTGGTAGAATGAGTACTTTCAGTATGTCACTAACTAAACTAACTGCGGGAGATACCCGCAAGATGTCGTGTCAGTCAGATGTCTGAGAGATTAGGTCAATGCACGTGAAAGGTATATTATTTGCTAGCTTACCCGAGCGAGACAGGGTCCGCTCTGTAGCGATGTAGGATTCCGCTGCATGACCTGGAAAGAGCGATGTAGGATTCCGCTCCATACTAGGGGGCCATGAGGTACGGGTCACTATAGGTTGGCGGGAGCCGGATTGGTTGGCTGGACACCTTCGAGCGGAGTCGGACCATATTCGGTTTATGAAAAGAAAAATGATTTTTGAATAAAAACCCCGCAACCATAGGAGATCCCATTATGAAATTGAAAACCGTGCAATATATGTTTTATATTATGAATGCATGAAACTTGATTTTAAATAAATCAATTTGAAAATGTTTTAGGGAGGTTTTTATTAAATATGGTTTTAAATGATGTAATATGGTACTCATTGGGCTTTTAAAGCTCACCAAGCATTTTCTGTGTTTTTAAACGAACTTCCCAGGCACAGGTACCATAGCTGCTGATTTCTCCGAACGACATCAGGCAGCCGCGACGACAGTGCTAATGTGATTCCCAAATCTATCTTTTTGTTTAAAACTAAATGATGTATATATTTTGTTATATCCACATGTTTTGTAAATATTCTTTTGTGGATTTAAATTATGTTTTCGAAGTAAATCGATGCATGACGTAAGAATTGTTGATAATAAGTTTATAATTTGATATTTGAAACTGTGGTTGTGGCTGTGTTGGAAGTTGAGAGCCTGAGGCTCCGTAGTTTGGGGGAAATTGTTTTTGTGATTTTTAGAAGTGTTAATTTTATAAATTACAGGGTGGCAAAGTCTGAAAAACAAACGGGATGTTGCCCAAATTTTTGTAAAATATTCTGAAAAGGTTTTAAAATAAAAATGAAAAATTTCCCCGCGTTTCCGCTGTTTTCGAGAAAGATTGAGAATGAATATGGCTTAGCTCTGCGGGGGATCCTTTAGTTGAGCGTAAGGGCTAACTGGAGGGTCACCGTAGAGTGCCAGCAGATCGCCTAGGGAAAGGGGTCTGTCACATGGAGCTGGTAGGCGCAGTACTGGTGAGTGTGGATCAGCTGATCCATCAGTTTTTATCTAATCATATATTAGTTTTTATTTTGAATTCTTGTTTAGTTTGAAATTCTTGTCTATATTTGAGACTTGTGGTTAATAAAAATTAAGTTGCTTTGATCTTGAGATAATGTGCTAGTATTTACTAGCATTTGGCATCAAAGCCAAGCATGGAGCTGATTATGGAGCACTTTAAGTCTCATGCCAGGTTACCATTACATGTGTTGAAGCAATGAAAACGTATAAATTATAGGCTAAATTAAGATGTGTTAATATTATGTATGGGCATAATATTGTCACATTAAATATTGATAGTCAAGGAGCAAATGGCTACTGTAGAGTCAGTGTCAATAATGTTGACCAACGTGGACATTGGCTTTAGAAGTTTTATGGAATATTATGATCCTATTTTTATCTTATTCATAATAAATATTAGTTTTAGTTTTGAATTTGAATAAAGGGTTAAAATTAGATTTAAATATGAGTAGATTAGATTTAATCTTATCTAATCATTTATTAGTTTTTATTTTAATTTCTTGTTCAGCTATGAAATTCTTGTATAAATTTGAGACTTGTGGTTAATAAAAGTTAAGTTGCTTTGATCTTGAGAAAATGTGTTGGTATTTACTAGCATTAGGGATGTTCTAGTTTATTTTAAAGCAAGACAGATTTTATTTTTGATGTTATTGAAATGTGCATGTAACATTAACACTAGCCAAATATTACAAGGTAGTATAAATATATAATGAAAAACAATCAAGAAGAATATAATATATTGACGTACTTTTCTATCAACAAAGAAAGAATAACCAAACATTTATATAAAGTTTTGGAGTCAAAAGAGACAACATTATACATAACGAATCAAAATTATTCAATACATCAACAATTTTTTTTTTATTTTTTTATATTATAGATACAACATGTAATTTGTCCACACTCATTGGTAGGTCAAACTAAAAGTGTGCACTTTGTGTGGACAACTACACACGAACTTGGTATCGCTTTGGTGAGAAAGCACCATGCCTGCTTCACCACCCAGTCAAGCAACTCTGTGTCCAACAAAAAATTATCCATTACAGATGTTTACACTACAACAATGCCGAATATAACCAAAACCTTTTCTCCTTTGGACTTTCTAACACATATAATGCGAATGTAAAACATAAAGTGCAGCTTCTGTATATAAGAGTGTCTTTGATTTATAATATCAATTTGTTTTGCAAGTGCTTCTGTATATAAGAGTGTCTTTGATTTATACTATCAATTTGTTTTGCAAGTGCTTTTGCTACTGCTTGTCTCATGTTCAAGGGGCACTACTGTCAAGGGATAAAATAGAAAAACAATATGATAAGAACAAAATGCATGAGAGCCCTTGAGGTATGTTTTTATTCAGGCGAAATCAAATTTATTATTTTATTACAAAATACCCCCATTTTGTGAGTAAAACTATACTACATCTAGCAATTGACCATATGTTTTAGTAAATGACATAAATACCCGTAATGGTAAATTTTTTTTTATGTTTTTTTTTTAAAAAGAAGATAAATCTTCACCATCTATCTCTAATATGAACAGTGGAGATAAAGAATAATAAAAAAAGGAAAAAATTGATTTTAAAAAAATTGAAAATAAAAGGTTAATTATTTTTTCAAAAATATTGTGAGATTTCTTCTCATTTTGAAAGAACCCCCCCTAAAAAAAGGGAAAAAAAATAAATTCTTTTAGGTCTCGTTTGGTACGCGGGATAAGATTGGATTGGATGAGATGGGATGGGATGGAATATGATTGGATTAGATGTTATCTCATGTTTGGTGAAAGTAGGATAGGATTAAAAATAATGGATATAAACTTGGATTTTAATAAATTTCTCCGGGTCTTTTTAGAAATTTTGCAAAACATATATTAATTTAAACCATTTTCCACCATTTCCAGACACTTCTCAAGGCTATAAAATCGCAGAACCATCGACCACCATCTCTCTCCTCCCTCTGTCCTCCGCATCAAGCCCTCATTCTCATTACCACGTCACCAATTAGCCCACCGCCGATCCGGTCCTTCTCCTTTTCTTTTCCTTTCTTCTTCTTTCCTACTAACATTCACTCTGTCTTCCTTATCAGTTGTCACTCAATCTTCCTTGCCATTCATCGTTGGGTTTTCCTTGTTGTTCCTCATTGGGTTTTCCTTGTCGGTCGTCGCTCAGTCTTCCTCACCGGCCGTAGTTCACCACTGGGTTTTCCTTGCCATTCGTCACTAGGTTTTCCTCGTCGATCGCAGTTTACCGCTTGTGATCTTCCTCGCCATTCACTGTTCGCCGCTCGTGGTCTTCCTCGTCGTTCACCGTTCGCCGATTGCATGTGAGTGTAGTGGGATTATTTTAACCCATGTTTTCAATGGGATTGATTTATCCCAAAGTAATGAGATAAAAATAAGATGGGATAACTTAGTGAAGAGGCTGTGGAGTGCACCAAAAGTGGGTTTGGATAAAAATCAATCCAAACCCAATCCAATCCTAGCAAACAAATGAGGCCTTCGGGTATGTTTGGTGCACTGGATTGGATTGAACTATTTTAAAAGATGGGATTAGATTTGATTGAATTAGATTAAATTAGCACTATGATATATTTGGTGCAGATAAGAACTACAAATGATATTATCCTATGCTTGGTATAGCATGAGATTGAATAAAAAAAAATAGAATAAAAAAAAGTTTTTGAATAAAAAAATTTGGTTTTTTAAACATTAATCAAAATTACTTACAATTAATCCTAAATAAAAATATTTATAATAAAATAATATTTTTATGTTATAAATATATTAATTATAAATTAATAATATATACATATCTTTATAAAAATTTATAATTTTATATTATTTTAAAATTTTAATTTAGGGTTATTATGAAAAACCCCCCTGAAATGAAAATTAATCGAAATTTACCCCCCGTTTTTAAATTATTAGGTAAACTACCCCCTGCCGTTAACTTTCCGTACAAAATGTTAACATTTTCCATCCGAAATAGTAAAATGACCAAAATACCCTTACCATATCCTATAAAATTCCTCTTATACCCTTCAAACTTATGAAAGGACTAAAATGTCATTTAAATTCTTAATTAATTAAAATATTAAATAAAAAAAAAGATTTAAAAAAAAAATTTTCTTCACACAAAATCCCTCACTCCACTCTCTCTTCTTCTTCTGCTTCTGCGCTTTTTCTTTTGCTTCTGCTCTTCTTCTTCTTTTTCTTCTTCTTCTTTTTCTTTTTCTTCTACTTCTCTGGGTTCGTGTTCTGGGTTCCATTGGAACCCAGATCTGGGCTCATTCGAACCCAGAAATTGGGTTCGAATCGAACCCAGTTCTGGGTTCCATTGGAACCCAGATCTGGGTTCGATTCAAACCCAAAAAAGTAGAAGAAAAAGAAAAAGAAGAAGAAGAGCAGAAGCAGAAGAAGAAGCGCAGAAGCAGAAGAAGAAGAGAGAATGGAGTGAGGGATTTTGTGTGAAGAAAATTTTTTTTTTAAATCTTTTATTTTTTATTTAATATTTTAATTAATTAAGAATTTAAATAACATTTTAGTCCTTTCATAAGTTTGAAGGGTATAAGAGGAATTTTATAGGATATGGTAAGGGTATTTTGGTCATTTTACTATTTCGGATGGAAAATGTTAACATTTTGTATAGAAAGTTAACGGCAGAGGGTAATTTACCTATTAATTTAAAAACGGGGGGTAAATTTCGATCAATTTTCATTTCAGGGGGGTTTTTCATAATAACCCTTTTAATTTATTCAAAAAAATAATATAATAGATGTTTCAAAAGTTAATTAATTACATTATTTTATATTTTAAATATTCTATCATATATAAATAAGTAAATTATATTAATTAATAAATTGAAAATAAAATAAAATAAATAGCAGCACAAAGCATGTGATTCACGAAATCCCATCCCTTGTGGCACGATTGTTTTATCATCACCACCACTTTATTTGATGGCTTGGGATTGGCTTTGTCCAATCCGAAGCAAGCAGCACACATTGGAATGGACAAAAATTTGTCCAACGCACGATCCAATCTTGTTTTGGTCACCAAACACCCCGAAGGAAGTGAAACCAATCTGATTGGATCTTCATTTCCAATTGATCATCAACAATGCCCATAATCATCAATAATCTATCTTCATCAACCTCAGCGCATCATCATCATCAACCCCACATCATCAATCCTCCATCTAAGGTTGACAAAATACGGGTCTAGACCCGCACCAGGCTCAGATCTGCATTGGACCCTCTTATTTTTTTGAGTCTCTAGACTCTACCCATACTTTCAAATTAATTTGAGGGTATAGTTCCAGACCCGACCTATATATTCTGTGGGTCTCGTCGGACCTGGATTTGATCTGGTCAATCCGGGTCAACAGGGCAGATCTATATTTGATTGGGTAGATCCGGTCAAATCAGATCGACCCGTTTTTTTCTAAAAAAAAATTCAAAATTTTCTAAAAATATAATTATGGACTATAAAATTCAATGGATCGAAGATCCCAACTTGATTTTTGAAAAAAAATATATTAATTTTTACTAAATCAAATTAAACTAATTTTATATCACATAATTCATTCCATAATCATCTTTTTAGATTTTACAAAATACATGTCATAATCAAAATTAAACAACAAATAAAATTTAAAGTTAAAATTTATCCTTAATTTACATTCAAAAATAACAAAAAAATATAAATATAAAAATAAAAAATAAAATCAAGACGATGATGGCTTTTCTTCATCTTGTTTATGATATGTTTCTTCTTCCGAAACGTCACATAATAGAACAAATTAAGTGAAAAATTAAAAATTAAATTGATGATTACAAATAATATACATAATATAATTAAATTTATAACTACTTTCATACCTCAAAGTGGAGCTCATATCCAATTTTATGCACACATCAATGCTTCTAACGTGTATCTTGGTGAAGATAAAAGATTCCTCGAGCAATCTCCAAATTAATTTCAAAATGTATTTTCCAATTGAACATCAACTTTATTGATTGATTTGCTCCATTCAAATGGTATCACATATGATTGAAAGAATAGACACAAAGCTATAAATACATATATCGGTATCACATATGATTGAAAGAATAGACATAAAGCTATAAATACATATATCAAGCGCATAATTATTAATTAAGGAATTATACCAAAAATAAAATAGTCCAAACTTTTGTTGGAGATAAGTTCATAAATTAACATCTTTTCATCTTCCTCTATGCAACAACTTAAAAGCCTTATAAGATTTCTATGTTGAAATTTTGCAATCAATAAGACTTCATTTTTAAATTCTTCAATACCTAATTTTGAATTTTTTTATAATCTCCTTATCCTTAATTTTTTGATGATCTTTTTATAGCAATTTTCTATTCATCAGGTAATTGACCCTGAAAAGTCATTTTAATTGGCACTTACATAAGATTTCGAAGGTTAGAAACCACTGCTTTGATTGTAAATATATTTCATTCTGGCGACTCAAAACAAATACCAATGTGGAAAGTGCATTATATTTCAAAAAAAAAAAAAAAAATTGTAGAAAGTGCATTAGAGTAAACTTTTAATTTTCTAGATATGTTAAGGATTCGTTTATATTTTTGAGCGTGCAAATTTATTCATTAAAGTAGTGAAAAGGGAATAATAAGTATATTGATGCTTAGGATTTCAATTTCAACTTTCTTGAAATTTTTTATTAATTTTTTAATTGTTCACAAATTTATTACTGCAATTATTATTATTATAAAATATAAATTATAATTAAAAATTATTGATACGAGAGATAATGAAACAATAATAATATGCTATAGCCGAAGGTAGAGAAAAACTTATCAGTTATTCTTTATATTATTGAAAAACAAAGTACACTAATAATTTCAAATTTGCATTCAAAAACAATTCTCAATCAATTTACAATTCAATTACCAGTAAGAATTTTAATTTAACAAAAAATAAATTTCCTATATTTTAGTTCAATAATAATGCATGTTCAACGTCATCTACTTGTTAATTTGAACGTCGAAGTTGTTCATACATGCAAACAAAATGTCTATAAAATAGATTCCCGCCAAGTAAAAAAGCGAATACTTAAAACAAATTAATATCCATTGTAACACTAGAGCTAGCTCCCAATTTGATTACTGTCACAACTACTACATCAAAAAATCATTGTATGGCAAATATGATAGCTTAATACTTATCAAGTAGACATTGTGATGCAATTCGCAAACGATTCAAACCATGACAACTCCATTGTCCGCTTTTATATTGTATGAGATTTCAGACTGTGTGGAACCTTAAAATGAAAGACAATGAAGTAAAGAAATTGACCTAACACAGTAGAGTATATAAAACTTTATTCATACCCAGAAACAAAACCACACTTGTGTGTGTGTAAGTGTAGTGTAACACTATCTTAAAATATGAGCAGTTCTGTTATTTTTCATTTCAAAGCTCCATTTGCACTCTTCAGAGTCTAATTTTTTAAATGTGTTACATAAACAAACTGATACACCATAAATTGATGCTTCATCAAATGCGAGTAAATATATTTTAACAAAACTGAATTCTGGATCTTGACTTAAGTCACGCAGAGCAAAAACGATGCTATAAGTGATTTCCTAAGCTTTCCAAATGCTATGCATTTCCATGATCTTCAATCAATTTTACTGGAAAAAATGGAAGCAGATTTGAGTTAGCAGATGTAACCTTTCTACTTGCAGGCTTTATCAGAGGATGGTAAAGTCTTTTCGCCAGATGGGGGAACCTTTTGAATTGTTCCCGTGGAGCTTGCAGATTGTTCAGTTTCAACAAGTTTACGTAGTCTCTCTTGAAGACCTCTAACTCTGTCCTCGGTTTTACGAAGCTTTCTCCATCTGTAGGTAGTCCAGAGGGCTAAACCACCATATACAACAATATAAGAAGCCCACACGTAAGGGTATGTTTCGGCATGCTCCTTGATTTTACGATACCGTTCTTCTACCATTCCTTGAAAACCGACAGCTTGGGAACTAGTGGTTAGCTGATCACCTTCTCCTTTCTCCTCAGTTGCCATTTCTTATCAATCCTTTAACTCAATACTGCAAACTGCAAAAGTAAGGGAAACCACATAATTAAAAATTACTTGAATATAAATAAACACAAATATACAAAGTGAAACTTGGACAAGCTGTTTCTTGATAAGTTGATTTCCACAATCACTTGATTTCTTGATAAGTTGTTAGTGCCTAAATCCACCCACAGCAAATGCTAAACCAAAACTCACCAAGAATCACCCTCCGATATGTTTTTCTTTTTTTTTTTGAAGAACCCTCCAATATGTATTTGATTTACTTGGAAGTAGATCTTTGTTAAACATTTTATTGAACGGATTCGTGTTGGGTTTAGATTTTCAACCCAATTATTTAATCATGTCGTGTTAGATTAGGATTAATCGGGTTTGTGTCAGGTTACTTTAGACATGTAAGTTCAAACGAATGATGTTTCTCGAATCTCGCCTCCATTTGGCTACTCCTGAAACACTAGACTCAACATTTTCAATATCATTATCCCCACGTTTGGCTACTCCCGAAACATTAGACTCAACATTCTCAATCAATATCCCCACACATCGAAGTATTCATCTGATTTCCTTCACAACTAATAATATTATTTGACTACCTAATATGATTAAACAATTCAATTAACAACTATCACAACATAAATATTAGAAACTTTGAAGCTGAAAATTAACACAAAATAAAAACAAAACCATACCCAAATTCTCAAATTGTAACACAAATAAAAAATTAAAATAATAAAATAAAATAAAAATAAACCTCAATCAAATTGCAAGTTGATAAATTATACAGCAGTAAAAAGACAAAGTGAAAGCAAAAGAAACACATAAACAAGCATTAAATTGGTCAATAACACACTAACAAAAAAGGTCAACACCAAACTAGGATCAATTGCATAATATTTAGTTCCATTGTGTCCATGGCAGTGTATGAAGTAGGATCAACTGCATAGTAGGAGCCACTAGTTCACTAGATGAGCATATGCACACATAAAGCAAAGATAGTGCAAAAAGGCCGTTTATCACAGAAGTTCACAGGATACATGAACAGTTTATCACAGTACTCAAAAGAGAAGTCATAACAGCTTATAACAGAATGAAAATTGAAATAAATAGATGCAAAGCCTCTCATAACAATCTGTGCATGCACCATTTGACAATATTCAAGACAATCTAAACCAATATATGTCCGTGTAATCGCAGAAAATGCAAAACTATCAGGCAAGATTCCATCAATAAGCATTTAACCAAAAAAAATTAAACCCATCAACGAAAAACTAGTCCAACAATCATGACAGGCAGTCCAAGAGAATATGTTTCTTTGGGACATTTTATCAAACACCTACAAGCACCACCAAAATCTGAGCATTTCTAGTGTTCATTCAACAAAACTGCCACACAGTTCAAATAAAAACAACAACAACTCCAATAAAAACAAATCAAAATAAGAGACTGACAAATACCCAATATCACAAAACTGCCAAAAACCAAAAAAAAAAAACTTTTTGAGACATACCCAGTTGCTCAAATCAAAAACAAAATCATACCCAATTGATGATATATCAAAACTTGGTAGATGAGTTGCAAAACGCAATAGAGACTGACTGGTTTCGAAGCTCAGGACACGGCGGCGATGGAGGGAGACGGCCGGAGATGGTCTAAACACCGGGTAAAGGGTTTAACTTTAAGAGAAAACGGCTAGAGGGGTTTTAAACACCGGGTCTCTGGTACCCGCTTTTAGACCCGTATTCTATCCACTCTTGATGTGGGTTTTAGAGACCCGGTTTTTTGTTGATCTAAAAAACGGCGGTTCGGATCTACATTAGAATCGTATTATGCTAGTATGACTAGACCCGGTCCATTTTACCATCCCTAACAGGATGCGCATATATCCCGGGTTTTGATTATGGTATATGTTGCAAGGAGGATAGTGGGTGGCCTATATGGAAAGATACACACCATCTATCCATCAGATGGTAGGTTCGATCCTCATTAGGATCATAATGCATGTGGTAATTTTTTCACATATTTGTGAATAGTCTTCTCTCTAATTTTAGGAGTGGATTTTTGGACCGTTCACTAAGCAGTCTTTATCAATAGATCCCAATAAATATATGATAGAATTGTATATGAAAAAAAAATAAAAAAATTAAAATAAAAAGACGGCATGTGCCAAGAACTTAGTAAGGACTGTATGGTGCATCAATTCTTATACTGCAATTTAAGAATTTGTCCTTAAAGGGGTTAGTAAATGATATAATGCATGCTATTATATATTTTTTGAGTTTTTATTTGTGACACATCAACCATTTTTCAACCACTTTTTAATTTGAATCCACTTTATATATATATATGTATGTATTATGTATGTATTCATTTTCAATATAATTATCAAAAGCAAAATATTTATGTATCTCACTCTCTTTTCTTTTATAATTTATATGAAAAGATACAGACTAAGTCAAATGTTTATATTTTTAATTAGTTAGAAAAAAAGAAAAATCATAGTCAATACGTCTAGGAGAGTTTCTTAATTGAGAAACCTGTCTCTATATTCTCTAAAAAAGGTTTTTATCGTATGAGCTTCATATATGGGTTAGACAATTACGATGAAAAGGATTTTTATATCTCATTATTTATTTATCAAGTGTGACAAGAAAATCAACTCAAATAAATAACTACAGTGGAGAATCCCTTATATATCAATCGTCTCATTTGAAGAAACTTTTTGTCTACTTTCTTTTTGTTAACGAGAACACCTAATAATCATATTTGTTCGTGGTCACAACTAGTTAATAGAAAAGTGAATTGTTAATTAATTTGACTTAAAATAGAGATTTTAGGGTAAATTTAGTGGGTATCATCGATGATTTCTAAATTTCTCAAAACATTATTCTTGAACTTTTCCTAACTAATAAACTATCTTAAACTTCATTTTTTTTCTTCACAAAATTTTTTAATTTGTTGAAAACACTTTTTGTCATAGAGATTATTTCCAAGAAAAAAAAAATATTTCATTTGTGTTCTTATTAAATTTCAGAAACAGTTCTTGAAATTTATGGCCATATTATGAAACAATTGAAACCCCCTCATTCGTTGAAAAAGAAAACAAAAATTCAAACATAATTGACAACAGTACTTCAGAAAAGAAACAAAAATTTGACATTGGATAATATTACTAGTAAGCTGTAATCAACATATTATGGTTGACATAGAATTCTATCTCACATGATATTGGTTAAACACACGCTGTTCAACTCCTGTATCATCACAAAATGGTTACTATATCAACTCTGCTCGGATGCACGAACTAAACATCAGATATCGTAGGATTCAAATAAGAGTAATACTAAACATTCTATCTTCATATCCCATCTTGATCCCAATTCATGTAGTGAAAATAGATGAATGAATACATTTGTAAGTATTCTTCTGATAAATAGTTATACAGTCTAAATCATACAGCCATATGTAAGTAAAGTAAGCAGGTCTACTACATATGATATGAATATAGATAAAACCGACAATAATAAATTTATTAATAACATGTACAAGAGGTCAATTAAAGTTGGTGTGGGCTCCACTTGCAGATCGAACGGTAGATATTAATGCCAGACCCAGTAAAACCTATCTCAGTTTCTCTTGCCTACTGCTACGTTTCCATGGGACCACCTGTTTGAAGCTCTCACAGATGCTTGTCTGCAGTTACAAACCAAGAAATATCAGTCATTAGAGAAAAGAATCATACAATTTTTCAGTACCTACACCTTGTACCTGCTAATAGTTATTTAGATTAAGTATTATAACTATTGTTTCAAATACTGTATTAGATATTATAAATATATGAATTTAATTGTTTTATTGGTTGAATAACCTTAACCAATCTAAAAGTTATTATTGACGTGTAAGATTATTCAATCAGTAAACTAGTTAAATCCTAAATATAATCCAAATAGTTATGTTCATTGATCTTTTTATTTTATCTATACTAGTAGAGTGAGAAACTATAGATAATAGGTCACAAACCAAATAATAATAATTCAAAGACAAGGTCCAGACCCTCAAATTGTTGGACCAAAATGTGTGGCTCAGTTGCTAGTCAAGGAGCCGTGTTAGACTTACTTTTGGTAATTGACTTTGATCGATAAAAACAAATAATTTAGATCTTGATCTGTTCATTAACAGAATTCTATCAACTTTTGATTGGTTTTGTAATAAACAATTCATATTATCTTCAAGTTACAATCAATAATCAGCAAATCATATGTGAAGAGAGATTATTTTAATAGAAAAGTTCACTTTAGAAAATCATATACTCCTTTAAGAAAATATACTATATATCATGAAAAATATAATTATAGAATAGGTCAATGGAAGTCCCAGCTTACCCACAAATGTGAACTTGAGTGAGATAAACTCCTGAAGCTCCCTGATCTCTTCCTAACCCTTGTCATCTTCACCTTTGTACCACCACCGCCGCCGCCGCCACCACGGCTGCCGATGTCATCGATGGAAGAGAAAAAGTCGAAACTACCCCCAACATTAACCTTGTCGTCATTCTTCTTGACACGACTAGGAGTTGCACTACTACTCACCCACCTAGTTGATCCAAACAAAACCCTACTATGACTCTCCTTATCCCTTCCTCCTTTTCTAAACGATAACGTGTAAGAGAATGACCGAGACACATAAGGGCCTTCTAGCACAGTTGTAGGAGACGAACCATGATTGTTATTATTATTGTTGTTGTTGTTATTGAGTTTGACATGATGATCAATGAAAACCAACCTTGGTGGAAGGTCTAGAGACCTGGCAACCGTGCTGCTAGGTTTGGAGTCCGTGCAGCCGGGTCTTGGCTTCCCTGGGGCCTCCTCCCATTGAAAGGGAACGGAGGCCACCTTGTGGACAGGCGACGTTGGCATCCCCAGAGGAGGTGGTGGGGGTTCTTTTCCTTTGTTTGGGAAGGAAGAAAAGAGAGCAAGCTTTGGTGGTTGTGATGAAGAATCCATGCGTATATATGCAAAGAATAGAAAGGTTTTTTTGATGGGGGTTTTTGATGGAGGATTTTGTCGAGGAAATTTATAAGGTGAAGTTGGTGAATGAATGAGAGAATTGTGAGGGTCACAATCACAATACAAACGCTCCTTTGGCGCTTAGTCTTCACGAGAAAATGCAAGTGTTTTATTTTGTTTTATTATTATTATTTTTTAAATTTCTAAGAGTGATAAAAAAAATGATGGGGTCCCAATTGTGGAAATATTGGAGGTTTTGATTGGATGATAATAACGACCATCATCAACGGTCATTTGGGGTGTTTGGTTGTGAGGAAAAGTCTTCGCGAGAGTGGGAGAAAATGAGTGGAAGATATTAATTAATTAATTATTGATGGGTTAATTGCATTTGAGACCCTTACTTTTAGTGAAAATTTGATGCACGTGCAACCTTTGCTTGTATTACACGAACCCTCGTTCGTTTTCATTGACTAGCTGCACTAGCACCTATTCAACACGGTTATGACTTTAATTGATGGGTTAATTGCATTAATACCCTTACTTTTGGTGAAAATTGTATGCTTGTACAACCTTTGCTTTCATTACACGAACCCTCCCTTCATTTTCATAGACTAGCTAACCCATCGGCACGGCTATGACTTAATGGGGGAACGGCAATTTGGTAGCTTGTATAATTTGTATGTGAAAGTTAATAAATGAATTAAAAAAAATAAGAAAAGAAAGACTGTGCTATCTTAACTTATTATTTAATTACATATTAAAAATTATTTAAAATAAAATTTAAGAATGACTACTAATTAATCTCTTTCCAACTATAGAAAAGATGGTCGATAACCTCAACAGTTAGAAGAAGATAATTCCTCCATCGAAGCGTTTTTTTTTTTTTTTCCTTTTTCTTAATATTTTTAAATGTTATATTTTACAAATTATTTTGAAGTATACAGGTAGGATTAATAACTATTTTCCAATTTTAAGGTTGGGCAGTTGTTAATTAAACTGCCAGTCTTGATGGAAGTAAATTAACCATAGAATAGTTTGCATGATTAAAGCAAATGTTGCCTATGCATATATTTGGCCAAAAGTGAGGGGATGTGAGTCCAATTAACCATTAATCAATTGATTTATATTAAATTGATTTTAATGTGATTGCATATAACGGCCATGATGATGCCTTTCGGAGTAAAGTCTTTTATTGTGCAACTAATCAAGCCAGCCATTTTTAATTTTTTAAAGTTGTTTTTAACAAAAAGAACAAGAGTTTGTTCCATGCATTTTTTTTTTTTTGTTTGGGCACTTGAGTGAATATATCGTTGATTTCTATGGAATTATAGTTCAGAGCCAGTTTGCTCTCTTGATTTCTATGGAATTATAGTTCAGAGCCAGTTTGTTTTCTTGATATCATCTTTCACATGCATAACATTCATCAAAACATTTTGTTTATTAGTTAGAAATATCATATCATTAAGTTTAATGTTTAAGTAATCTGATTTTTTTGAGATGTTTAAAGTTATCTAATTGAAGCTTTTGATGATACACACCAATTTGGTTTATCATCAATTGTGCATGATTTATGAATCATGCATAATTAGAAATCCATGAAGGATTATTTAAATGATTAGGCTGTCTTTAATTTACTTGTATGAGGTTAAGGTTCGAATCCTCTTGTTGGTATCAATTGATCAAAGGGTATAGTTTCTCACTTTCTAAATATCAAAGGCTATATTTTCTCACTATTTAAAGATTATAGAGTTCAATGGTAATTTCGAACTCGAATTTATTAAGTGGCTTTGAGGGGTTTCAAGTTATAAAAAAATAATTATACATAGAAAAACTTTGCCTTAGGTATGCACTTAAAGTCTCGGATTCAATCCTCAAGACACTATCTATCCTACGAAATAAAAAGGCCAAAACTTTTACTCATTTATCTCTATAGTGTTTTGGCCTCTTTGCTCAAGTAACGTGTTGAGGTTTGAACCCTAAACTTTAAGTTTTTTTTTTGTGTAAACCTTTTACCATCAAGATAAGTAGATCTCATTAATGGAAAGAGCAATGCTGTGCTATCCAACTGGCATCTCTCGTTAGTATTTGTCCACTTTGATGGTATTATTTTAATAAAATACAAAATGATAGTCGTGATGAGCGGGTCATTAACGGCTGAATACGGCAATTTCTTTTACATAAGAAGATTTGATGATTTGAAATATATTTTTCTTATATATTGTCAATAATTATAAAAAAGTAACAAGATATCTCAGAAAAAAAAAAAAAAGGGATATCCCTAGATATATTCAAAAGAAGAAAATAAAAGAAAGCCTCGAGAGTAAGGTAAATGAGGATTGATAAAAATTTTAAATGTAAGGTTGAGACTAAAATAATTTTAATTTTTAAATTGACATTAAAACTAACTTGAACGTCTAACTTATGTGTTTTCAATCCAAGGATTAAAATAAGTGTACTTTAAAAACACGTCTATGATTAGATATTGAAGAAAGTTTTAAAATCAGTTTTTTTTTTTTTTTTTCTATTTTTAAGTTGTTCTAATCTAATCTATTAATTATAGTATTATATATTTAAGTAGAGTTAACCTGTGCTCCAAGGGCACATCTTCATGCTTAAAAAATTAAAATTTAATTCACAATCAATTAACTAATTTATCCATTCATTTATTTAAATTTATCTCTATTTTTCTTTTGCATCCATTAATTTGTTAATTATGGCTATTAACTTGTGCTTTTAGGACACATGTTAACACTATCTATATAAATTATTAACTTGTTGAAAACTTCATGAATAAGTCAACAACTTTGGTCAATCAAGTAAAAAGACTTGCTAATCAATATTCCAAAATCTGTCTGGGGACAAAGAAATTGGTCCGAAGCTAAATCTTAAAATGATCTGCTTTAGCTGAAGAAAACGACTAACATTCTAGATATATAGTTTTGATTGAGTCAAAAGTGTAAAAGCAAACAAAATGTATCGATATACGTTCTAGTATAAATGAATGGAACATAAAAAATTAAATTTGTGACTTAAAAAGTACGTTAATAAAAATTATTTATAAATCGTTGTCTTAACTATTAAAAAACTAAATAATATTTAATTTGTAGTTGTTTAATTAAAGTATAAGATTTAATTTACTAAATTAAAAGTACTTAATATAGTTTTTAAAAAGGGTTAGCATTTTTTAATAATAAAGGCACAAAAGTTTTTTAATTGGTGAAGATTTTTAAGTGATTTAATGAAAACCTTTGTTTTTTTTTTTAATTTTTTTGACATAGAACTACCGAAATCAACCCAGATGAAATTTTAGTAGTACAACTAGAATGACTATTTCCATGCATTGAGAGAAATCTATCCACATCACATCTTTATGAATATTACACAAAGGTTGAAATTTATTGGTATTCGAATCTATTAAATAATATATAGATATGACTAACTAGTAAATCATCCCACCATTAAGTGAAAATTGTTTTATTTTTTCTTTTTTGAATAAAACATTTTATGCAAAATTACTTTCTAGAATGGTAGTTTTCATTGGTGAGCAAATTCATATGAACATAATATAAAATTTGTCTATTAAGTAGAGTTAGAACAACAGGACAAAATTTACGCCGTGCTTGTACAAGTTATAGTTCCCACCTAACAAAAGCACTTCCTTGAGTTTCTTTTAATTAGGTACAATGATTCTTATACGGTTGATCAGAACATTGCCATGGATAAGTCAACAGCATGGACTATAGATCAAGGCATCCAAAACTTGACAAGTAATAGTATGGACTTGGATCAAGGCATCCAAAACTTGACTTGGATAGTACTTTAAAAAATAAATGACCGGATATTGAATTTATTAATTTGGGTACTCTACGGATTGAAGCTTTTAGTGTGAAGATTTGATCACCTTACCAAATAAGTAAGGTTATTCATCAATAATAATCATTGGATATTCTTAAATAATCATCCTTACTATCAATTCAATAATTGTTATTTATAGGTAATTTTATTCAACCAATAAAGTATTCAAATCTCTTAAGTCTAAATATATTTAACTTTAAAAATAGGATATAATTTTTATCTAAAATAGTGTATTTAATTTAGAATTTACTGAAATTTAAAATATTTTAGAAGTCTGGATATTGTATGAATTTATTGAAATCTATGTGCATTCAATTCAAATTTATATGGAATATATTAAATTTAGGTGTAATCAATTTGAATTGGTATAATATCCAATGAAATATAAGAATATTTAAAAAAAAAAAATGACTTGATAGTTTCTACATTAACAGGCTTAGATGAATTTTAAAGTGAAATTAACATAGAAAAAAGTCTATAATAGTTTTTTATCATTCTCCTATACATATTTCATTAGATTTCATAATAAAATTCTAACAAATTAACATGGAGTATATAAAATTTGTGAATTTCACTAGTATCTATAATTAAAAAACTCCATTCACTTTAATAAGCTTTGGATTGAATACACCCTCTAAATATATTTAGCATTGGAAATTTATTATTGACAAAAATAACAGTGAAAGAGAAGTGAAAAAAATATATATATATATATCAATTGTAACAACTAACATGTATGAGAAGTTTAAAACTTGGTAAAAGTCTGTATCTATTCAGAATTCTATATGTCGAATTATTTAGGTGTTGACTAGTGATCACAAACATGGAGTGAATTAAATGCACATAGTTTCGTAGGTGATGAGATTGATTGAATTAAAAGGAGATGAGAAAGTGACTTTGGTTGTTCCATCTTTCTTTCTTGTTTCTGAATGTTAGACTTTTCTATCCTATATTAATGCTCAAATTATGCTGCTGTAATTTACAAGTTGTTTAAATGGCTTGAAAGTTCTGTTGCTTTTATAATTAATATTTCACAATATTCTTACAAAA
Source organism: Nephelium lappaceum (assembly GCA_021234005.1). Classification (NCBI taxonomy): domain Eukaryota; kingdom Viridiplantae; phylum Streptophyta; class Magnoliopsida; order Sapindales; family Sapindaceae; genus Nephelium; species Nephelium lappaceum. The sequence continues at coordinate 8,489,610 of CM037996.1, forward strand.
GTGAATTTAGTTAGTTTCAAAGTTGGTTAAAATTCTCTTCTAGATTCTTTAAAACGATTATTTTTATAAGGGGAAAAAAATTTTTTAAACACAAACACACTTGGGTAAAATTTATAAAAAAAAAATCGTTAAACACAAACACACTTGGGTAAAATTAATATTATAAACTTCATAAATAGGTTCGACTATTCGTAGAAAACTTGATCAGTAGGGTTTTGTCAGCCTAAGAACCCCTAAATCGGGGGTTCTATGCACTACAAACAAGTAGTCGCCAATCCAACTCGATGGATATTCGGTCCAAGTCAAGTTTACTCGATAAATACTTGGTCAACTCAGCGAGTACTCCACCCAGATAAACTCTGATAATACTATTTCTTTTAAGATTGTATGAGATAGATTTTATGATGTTTGATAGTTATATAATTGTATTTTGACTTTATGAAAATTTTATACATTCTTTTACAGGTTCGACCATCGGTCAATAAGTTGATCATTAATTAAAGGTTAAACTGAATACTCACTGAATAGTCGAGTACTTACTACTCATTAGGTCGCCAACCGACTGGCGACTAGTAAGTAGCAAGTTCTGAAATAATTGATATAATTAAAGGAATTATTTTATTGCTTATATTTATATTTAACTAATTTTTTCAATTTAAATATTTTATTATTAATATAAAATGTATTTCTTCATAAATAATATCTTGTCATGTTATATGCACATGGTATTGTTGTAGTCAAATTTTCTTCATTCTTATCTTCGAGTGTAGTAAATTCAATTTTTTATTCAAAACACTCTGTCAAATCTTCTAATTTCATTTCTGTTGCTCTTCTTTCTCTTTCTGGCAAAACTCAATTCACGTTTCTATCAAAAAAAAAAAAAAAAAACTCAATTCACGTTAATCTTCTATTAGCAACTGTAAACATAACTTAAGTGAAATATTGTATCTTATCTTCCTAACATTGTTTTTAGATTAAGAATTCACTATTTAATAAAAATCCGAAATCTATATGATATGAGAAATTATCTAATCCAAGCATTGTCGGTGAGGTACTGTCAAGTGTTGCACTTGCACATTAACGGGACAAGTAGCCGAGAGTATATATGGTCTGTAGCATCCATGAGTATTAGCCAAGACCAAACACACAACAACCAGTTGTGACGTCAAAAAATGTTGTAATTAAGAAGACTAGGCCACAGCATCCATAATGTGGCTTCACCACTGTGGACATAGTCACAATTACGTTTGTTCTTTAGTATTAATTTCTTTAATAATAACACTAAGTCAAAGATATTATTGCGATCTTTCGAGTATTGAGATATTTACCAAAACGGATGCGACCTTAACATTAAATATTTGAGGCCAACATATAACTGGTTCATGAATTGTCAGATGAACCAACTTCCTTTTCAGGATTTACTCCACATGTAAAACAAGATCATGGCATGCTAGCTAGGTAGTGCATGCTCCCTTCAGGGAAGTCAAAGATCAAATCAATTCATGCATGTGGTTTGTGTTGGCTAAAACAAAAAAAAACAAAAATCAACATTTGTTTTTCATAAAGTTAAGAATTTTGCGGAACATTGAGTTTCAAAACTTTTTAGAAAACTCAAGAACTCAAGATTCATAAAACAATTAAATAAAATAATATAAAGAAATAAAAATAAGATTTTACCTTCTGTATTGATCTCTGTGAATTGCTCACCACATTGTCTTCCTTTATATATCTCTAAACCAAGAAACAAGTGAGTGGGCACAATTATATAGAATTGTGCTCACTTACTTTTTTATTTCTTTCTAAAAAAAAATCAAATTAAATCAACACTTATAAGAGATGAGTGTTTGATTTTTGGTTATATAAAGAACAAAGACACAAATTCTTGTTCTTTGTATTTATTGAAAAAAAAAAAAAAAAAAAAACTTTCTTTCTTTTTCTTATTGTTTCTCAAAAACATAAACAACAACAAAAAAAAAACTTCATCTTAAGAAAAGAAACTATTTCTTTTATATATAGGCAAACAATTAGGATATTAATTAATCAATATTAATATGGACCCTAATTTTATTAATATTAAACTTTTATCCATATAACATAATTAATTCAAATTAATTCATGTTATATTTTGAAATATAACTTGTAACCTCTTATAAAATTAATTAGATAATTATTAATTCATAATTAATAATTAAATAATTTGAATAACCAATATTATTCAAATACTAATTGAACACAATTTTTGTTACTTACGTGACACCTGTAATTGGACGGTCTAATATAATATTCTATATACACGTTTCTTATAGTGAAATGAGCTATTAAGGGAATCCGATAGACCTACAATTTTGAGCTCTAATAATATCGGAATTATTAATTAAACTCTTTAATTAAATAATTCACTATTATTAATCTTAAAATTACTCTACTAAAAACCTAATATTGCACTCTCAAAAACTATAGATGTTTTTTTTTTATATACAATCTGAAATTTTCAATGTCCATTGATTAATTACTACATATGATTTGACCCTCCACAAATAGTTCATAATTAAAGCTAGGTCAAATGTCCGTTTTACACCCTCTAATTATTTCTTGATCCTTAATACCATTGATTCTCTAATGAACAATATATTCATAACAACTTATGAATTATTTTTCTGTTTACATATGAATAGAAAGTTGAGCGCTCTTATTGTTCAAGACCTAAATAAACTCTTAAGGGAACTATTTTTCTACTTCTCACAAGAAGGAGTGGATTCCACATTATATAGAATATTTACAGCTACTTACTAAATCATATCCCCAAAGTACAAGTTATTGATCGGGGTTATCTACACCGATCTCACTCATGTAAATCAAAGGAAATAATTTGACAAGCAGAGTTCATAATACACTCAAAATTAAGATCAATTCATATATGATCATCTGGTTGATAATATACATCTCTAAATTTAACGGATATTATTTAAATACTTATGTTTATCGTGGTCCAGTCCTATATAATTTTATTATATAAGGTGCTTCCATTTCCATGTCACCACATGAACAGTCTTGGATAAGACTGTCGTATCAAATATGAAAATGACCGCAGCTGTAGATTTATCACAACGAAGTACCCAGCTTCATTTGTTTTCTACGGACTCTTTAGATTACTTATCTCAAACTAAATCTACCTGTATATAACCCTTATACACTTAGTTTGAAATTACATCAGTAATCGAGGATGTTTCTCACGATGTATACAGTTTTTAAAAAAATATAAATTGAATGAAATGAGTACTTTATTAAAAATTCATAAAACCGTTTATAATATTACAAGCTCTTAGGGCAAAAACCCCAATAATCTCTCATTTGCCCTAGAGCAGATAAGACATATCTCGTAATCCTAGACCCTTTAGATAACCTTCCAATACTTTAGCCGTTAAGATATTCGTAAATGGATCAGCAAGGTTGTCTTGTGATGCAAGATTCATCACTTTTGCTAAAAACCATAAGACTTGATCGAAGTATCAAACGTTATGTTTCAAGATCGATATGCTTGTTTAAGTTCATAAATGGACCTTTGCAACTTGCAAATCTTTTGCTCTTGACCTTGGGATACAAATCCCTCTGATTGTACCATATAGATACTTTCCATCAAATTACCATTAAAAAATGCAGTCTTGACGTCCATTTGTCAAATCTCATAATCGAGACATGCAGCAATGGAAAGAAGAATCCGAATGGACTTAAGCATAGTTACTGGTAAGAAAGTTTCCTCATAGTCAACTCCCTCTTTCTGAGTATAACCCTCTGGCAATAGTCTAGTTTTGAAGGTCTCTACCTTTCCATCCACTCCTCTATTCCTTTTGTGGATCCACTTGCAACCTATGAGTTTTATCCAATTTGGTTGATCTACAAGTTCCTAGATAGAGTTGGAGTACATAGACTCCATCTTGAGATTCATTGCTTTAAGTCATTCTTCTTTATCAGAATCCTCCATTGCATCATGGTATGTCAATAGATCATCTACACTCTCATTAGAGATAGCAATTTGTGCCTTTACAATCTTTCTGTAGCGGACTGCTGTTCTAATAACTCTCCCACTACAATGAGGTGGATGATTCTAATGAGAATCTATCTGACATTCAAACGTGGTCTGAATTATGTCTTTGTCAACAATTATTGTTGACGAGGCACTGTCGAACCAGTAAGTAATTCATCTAGTACAACTTTACTTCAAGGTTTGTACTCTCTCATATAGTTCTTTCAAGAAACGTACGTTTGTCGATACAAACACTTTGTTTTCTTCCGGACTATAAAAGAGTCTGCCCCTAGTCTTTCTAGGATAACCTATAAATAGGTAAAATTTTGAATGTATTTCCAGTTTCCCAGTCTTGTTCTTCAGCACATGTGCTGGACACCCCCAAATGCGAAAACATCGTAAACTAGCTTTGCGACCATTCCACAACTCCAATGGTGTCTTTGGAATTGACTTAGATGGTACAACATTCAAAATATACATTGCAGTTTGCAATGCATATCCCCAGAATGAACTAGGTAATGATGAGAAACTAAACATAGATCTCATCATGTCCAAAACGGTCCGATTTCTCTTTTCTGCAACACCGTTCTGTTGGGATGTTCCAAGACCAATTAGTTGGGATAGAATCTCATGCTCAAGTAAGTAATTCCAGAACTCTGTATCAAGATACTCACCTCTACGATCTGATTTTAGAGTTTTCAATGTTTGACCTAATTGATTTTCAACTTCAGCTCAAAATTGTTTGAACTTTTCAAAAGTTTCTGACTTCCGTTGCATTAGGTAAACATACTCATATCTAGAATAATCATCAATAAAGATGATGAAGTATTCATAACCACCTCTAGCTTTAACATTCATAAGACCGCAGACGTCCGAATGTATAAGCTCTAGTGGTTCTTTACCTCTAAGCCCTTTTCCAGTAAAAGGTCGTTTAGTCATTTTACCTTTTAGACATGATTCACAAACAGGTAAAATGCCGATCTTTAACTCACTTAAATGTCCGCTCTTTACAAGTCTATCTAATTTGTCAAGGTTAATATGACCAAGTCTTAGATGTCAAAGATATGTGTCATCATTTTGAGAAATCTTTTGTTGTTTTGTTTTTGGTTTTTCAACCTTAAACATTTCATTATTAAGCAGTGGGTTATGCATTAACGGTCTTAACATATAAATTGTTTTCTTGTATTCCTGAACAAATTTTCAAACCATTTCTAAAAATAATAACTGATTTATTATAAAAAAAAAAAAAATAATTAAATTCCAAAAGTTTTGATACAAAAATCAAATTTCTTTTAAAACGTGGAATAAAATAAACAGTATTCAGTATGATAAAATAATTATTATTGAAATGAAGTTTAACTTCTCCCACTGCCTTTGCTGAAATGACTTCCCCAGTCCCGACTCGCTTGTTAAACTCGCCCTCACCAAGCTGCCTATAAGAGTCAATCAACTGTAAAGAAGAACAAACATGATTGGTGGCTTATGAATCAATTATCCAAGTGGATGAATCATCCTTTACTAAACAAGATTCAATGACTAGTAAATCATATTTACCTTTCATCTTCTTCTCTTTGAGCTCGTTAAGGTACTTAGGGCAGTTCTTCTTCCAATGCCCATCCACACCACAATGGAAACATTTTTCTTTGGGTTGGTGGCCTTGGAGCTCTTTTTGTTCTTCTTCTTGGTAACTTGTGTTTTGGGCTTAGCTTTAGCCTTTTTGGTGTTTCTCTTCCTCTTATTTTTAGCAGAAGAAGAATACTCAACAACATTTGCTTTACCAGACTTAATTGTTCTTATTCATAAACTCATAAGTAGTAAGCTCATTAAGTAACTGTGTAAGTGAGTAAGTCAACTTGTTCATAACATAGTTGCTCTTGAATTGCATGAAACTCTTTGAAAGAGTTTCCAAGATCATACTCACTTGGCTATGCTCGTTTATTGCCCCTTCATGGCTTTCAGCTATGTTGAAGTGGGTCATCATTTTCAAAACATGCTCTCGAACAGATGTACCCTCTTTCATCTTAGCAGTCATCACAGCACAAACAGTTTCGTGCCGTTACTGCTCAGAAGGTTACCCAAACATGCCCTGCAATGACTCTAGCATTTGAGTTGTTATTGTCATTGACTCGTGCTTGGTAGCAAGCACCTCGGACATCCCCACTAACAAGTAGTAGCGGGTCTTTGCATCAACTGTGACTCATTTCTAATAGGCATCGCGCACAACACGTCCAACATTATCTGCTGGTTGAGGAGGATAAAATTGAGTCATGACAAATTTAAGGTCCTCACAGACCAAGACTATGTTCATATTACTTTTCTACTTGACATAATTTTCCCCGTTAAGTTTATTATTAGCAAGAATAGAAATCAACGGAGATACCATTGCTAAAAATAAATAAAATGGAATTTATTTAATATCAATTTGCAAAATTTAATATCATGTAATTTTGGCATAAAATTAAACGTGATGCATGATCCACGAATAATGAATTATCAAAATCCCTAAAATAATTATTATGCCACGTTAATCTTACATGCCACAAATAGGTGCCGTCATAGGGTAGGTCAAATATTTGTATGTTAGACTGAGACATTCTCAATCAAATAATATAACAGAAAAACTCTTTTTCTTATATTATTTGACGACTGTTTTTTGTCAGGAAAAATAATTAACAATTAATTATTTCCTTTATGAGTGTAACCCATCATTTCGAAGTCCATAGACTTAACTCAAAAATTGCCGCCGTAGGATAGGTCAATCACAAGATACATCTAGAATTCTTATCCGTTAGGAAATCAACCTTGATCAACCTAAATTGATACCATCCGTAGGGGGATGATAACAAAGTTGTCTCGAGACGTCATTTAAGTTTTACGGTGTTGAACTAATGGTGGATACCATGGGATATATTGTCAGATATCCTCTCCCACTCACTATTTTAGGGTTAGGGATTTCTATTAAATTTTCCTAGTCATAGTCTTAGATTATTAACGACTAAAAAATAATCTAAATTACTAGGAATTTGTGTGTTACTAGAGTTCGAAACTTATTAACACTTAATGAATTATCATATTTTTAGCACTTAAAAATCTAATTCAATTTATAAATCTAATGAATTACGGGATTTTTAACACTTAAAAATCTAATTCAATTTATAAATCTAATGAATTACCAAATTTTTTAACACTTAAAAATCTAATTCAATTTATAAATCTAATCAAAATAATCAAAATTATAAAGACTAGATTTAATAAGAAATCTTCCGATTTTAACTAATGAAAATCTAATTCACATTTTGAATGCCAATTATTGAAATAAAATTTCTAATTTGAAACCTATGATTTTCTATTAAAACTCAATTCAAATTATTTAAAAGGCATTCTATGTTTTTTTTTATTTATACTAATAAACAATTTTAATAGTAAAATAAAAATAATACATATGATGCATGTCATGTTATAATGTAGTGAGTAGGCACTTCATGATTTTATATGACATATTTTTAATGCATGTACATGTTATATACTGTCCATTCATCTTATGAAAATTAAAAAAAATAACATATATATAACCAGGTTCTTTGGTTTTAACGACCTACATTTAATTTTAAGATTACCAAAAATAACCAAAGCATTCATTGGCCTTCACTTGTAGTCTTCATGGTCTTCAAGGTTTTCATGTGCTTATAATTAAATCTAATTTAATTATCAAGAACTTCTATAAAATAGATTA